>CM054809.1:1888202-2488202 GCA_028984105.1 Lavandula angustifolia
GCAATTAATCACATAATCGCATGCTAAAGCATAATAAAAAATAAATACGCAAATAGGAAATTTAAAGTCGTTATCTGGCTTTAAAACACGTAATCCCTAACTATTACATTGCCCGATCAAAATACAGTTCTTCGAAATCTTCAAAATCTTCGAATCTGGAAACTGCGTCGAAAACTGCATCGAAAACTGTCGTTGCAACGTCATCGTGGTGCGCCACGTGGCGGATACATGGATAGTGAGTCGCCAAGGGGGGCGCGTGGCTCGCCACGTCGCCTTCGTCTTCTTCACAAAATCGCGCCGCCACCGCGGGAAACCGCTCGTTCGGTGCGTTTCCTTCGCCTCGCCGTCGTCCGCAGGCTACGCGCTTGAGATCGCGGCCTCGAAGCCCCGCCGCCTCGCCGTAATTTGCTGCTGGAAAAAACTAGCGCGCACCGCCGCGCATCCCACGGCCGTCCTCCAACCTCCTCCGCCATCTACACATCTCCCCAATGTCACCCATACGTCGGATCGCAGCTCAAACGCCGCGTGGAGGCGCCACCGTGAAGGTTTCTGCGCGATAAATCGCGCCTCCGCCGCCGCCACCTTCGCTGCCTGAATTCTCCCTTTCCGAGCCGCGATTCAATCAATTGAAAGAGGTGAAACGTAATTGGAACACTCACGACCACCGAGTAACGGATTCCGGCCGAGATTAGTTCCTCAATTTCCCGAATTTCAAACGATTCGCCGGAACGAATTCATAACGAGCAGCCAACTTCAAACATCAATTCCGATCATATCCGGGATCGGATGATCCCTTACAACCTATCGACGTGAAGCTCGTAAGACGTGGATTCCAGAGGTTCAAGCCGATCGTCGATCAGACATCGGACGTGCCGGGAATCTCCGCCGCAAGATGCGGCGGAACCCTAGAAAACTAGGGTTTTCGCTGCGAAAATCAGATTCTTCTTCGTCTCGTTTTTCATGCCTCCCGGACCAATTACAGTACAAAAATAGTACAATCACATAACAAATAGGTCCTATAATCTACTCGTGGATTTTCTCATGAGAAAAAACGTTACAACGGGGGTCAAAATAGTGGCTCGCAAGCCGCCCCCCAAACACGAAAATAGCCCAATAACGATGAAATAAAACCTAATCATACATCTAACAGCAACAATCAGAGCCTAAACCAGGCTCTAATACCAATTGAAGGGTAATTGATGGTTAGAAACGCTACCTTCCTCCTTCGTATGTTGTCGCGGCTTTGATTGTTGCTCTGTGTTAGATCTTCGATCTTGTCCCGAGCCCTTTTTCTTCCTACGGGTGGTCGAGAACTAAAGAAAATAAATTATTGTCTCTCTCTCTTACTCGCGTGCGTGCGTGAGTTTTTATGAATGAGTGTAATCTGTTTCTAAACGTAATACTAATATATATAGTTTCAAAAGCTAATATAATATTAATATATTTGTATCCAATTAATTTAATTATATTTCTAATGGGCTTCCACATAGTTGCCCCATAATATAATTAATTAATTTCTTGAGCTACTAATATTTATCAATCTAAGTCCCAACCAATTAATTCCGGATAAATAACATTATTAAATAATGTAAAAATACATTAATCCATTAATAATGATTTACGAGAGACAATAAATAACCAAGCAACTAATTTGGGCCGGATCGGGGATCAATACAAAGAAATAAAAGTCGGGCCTCAATTAATTAATTATCCATGCTCGCCCAGAGCAAAATTAATTAATAAACACGAGATTCATTCCACTAGAGAATCCGTCTTTGACTTACCATTTTATCCCAAATTGAGAAAGGGCTTGCATTTTAGACTTGTCGATCTCCGGTATTTAAGATAGAAATATCCGTTAATTAATTAAGCTTCATCGACGGTTTAAATTAATTAACATCTTATATTCTCGAGTAGTACCACTTTCGACCTTATTAAGACACTCGAACTTAATCAATAGGTCGGGTTTAGTGTGCTAATCCTTTCGAGTTCCCCTGAGTGGGTTGATAATATCCCCTGAGGATCTCGAAAGGATTAGCACACTAAACCCGACCTGATTAAGTTCGAGTGTATTAATAAGGTCGAGTGGTACTACTCAGAGAATATAAGATGTTAATTAATTTAAGCCGTCAAGAAGCTTAATTAACCGATATTTCTATCTTAAATACGTGAGATCGATTAAGTCTAAAATACAAGTCCTTGCTCAATTTGGGATAAAGGGGTAAGTCAACACGAATTCTCTAGTGGAATGAATCTGTGTTTATTAATTAATTTTTCTCTGGACTGAGCATAGATAATTAATTAATTTGAGGCCCAACTTTATTTCTTGTATTAGATCTCTGATCTGACCCAATTAGTTGTCTAGTTATTTATTGTCTCTCAGAAATCATTATTAATGGATTAATGTATTTTTGCATTATTTAATAATGTTATTTATCTGGAATTAATTGGTTGGGCCAATTAATTGATAAATATTAGTAGCCCAGTAGATTAATTAATTATATTATGGGATAATTATGTGGAAGCCCATTAGAAATATAATTAAATTAATGGGCTACAAATATATTAATAATATATTGGCTTTTGAAGACTATATATATTAGTATTCTGTTCAGAAACAGATTACATACACACATAATATACATACATGCGTGAGTGTAAGGAGAGACATAAATCTTATTTTCTCCAGTTCTCTGACCACCCAGAGGGAAAAAAAAGGTCGGACACGGATCGAAGATCTAGACACGAGCAACAATCAAAGTCGCGTTAACATACGAAGGAGGAAGGTATCATTCCTAACCTCAATTATCCTTCAGTATTCACGTATGAAACACATTTGCTTAGCTGGAGAATATAACTATATAAGTAATTACCATGCACATAGCGGCTGCTGCGTGCGGACTTGGGATCAAATCAAGATTAAATTGTTGGCAATCACAAGTATGGTGGTTGAGGTTGACAACGTAGGACCTTTAGCAGTCCTCAACCCGAAAAACATTGGCGGTGGTCCCACAAACAGATAGGCGGCGTCCACGCTCGATAGTCTTGGCCAATTTGATCTTCACAAAGTCAGTTAAGACGTGCTGTGACAAAGTTGCATGCGCACGACGCTCATCGAACCACTTTTTGACTATGCATCAATAGACATGACAATATGCGTGCCTACAACAATCTTGCATTCAAACATTCCGCAACATTCGATGTCATATAACTAAAGCGATGGGTTGGACATTGAGAACGTGACTAGCGGTGAACTCGTATCTCCAAAAGCCTACTATATGCTCCATCTCGACTCAAAGATTCCAATAGAGACAACTTATTCTGAAATGTTTCGCCCCGATAACAATAGGCGGCTTCCCAAATCATAGACCCTATGTGACCACCATAGTTAGCCATATTTTTTCGACAAGTGCACGTAACACAAGCCATGCGTGGACTCAGGAAATACCTCATCCACGACATTTGTTATATTTTTATGCTGATCTGAGACAATGAGGAGCCCTTCACGGTTCCCAAACTCCGATCTAACATGCATTAAGAACCGACCCCATAATTCATCATTCTCAATAGGGTTAATTCCGACCACAAGTGGAAAAAATTGCTCCTTTCAAATGTATCTCGTCAACTACAATTACTGGCCTCAAACAATTCTTGAAGGCTTCTATACAGGGTCCGAGTGCAAGGAACATGTACTTGAAAAGATTGCCACTACTCGTCTGAATACAAATATATATCCTGCTGATACTTTGTTGTACCATAAAGAGATATTGCGGTAATAATTGATATGATTTATCATAATGACTGTAACATATTTCAATTGCCAAGTTCCTTGCACGTAGGGCAAACCCATAATTTATTTCAATTCCAAAATCAGTCTTCAATTCAACAATTATTTACTTCGGCCTCAGTACAACACCTTCACTAACTTGCGTGAAAAGTGGGCAGCAATGATCTTGGCAGGAACATGACGAGGAGCAGTTTGATCAAAATCTATATGGCAATTATGATCACCTTTCAACTTAATCACCCACTAGATACCCCGAAGGCTCTCGCACGTACCATGTAAGGGGATCCATTTTCATGCTTACACACGTAGTTCACCGCTTGTGGTACTTGATCTCTCAACCGCGTATTCAAATCTATTCCCGCATATGATAGTTGTCCACCACTACTTACAATTCGTCTTTTGTCTTAAATAATGCCCTAACAAAAAGTCCATCACCCTACTCGGTATTTGGTTCAAACTATCTAGAGGCCCTGCAATATCCAAATCACGTACTGGAAGAGTCCAATTCATAATTGGCCCGATTTTTGGCTGCGATACATCAATTGTGTCACCAAAACGTTGGTCAAGTAGCGTAGTATGATTGAGGAACTCATTGGCGTGGGCTGGATCACGAACCCATGCATTAAACTCATCCAACATTATATCAATGAGTTCCTTATTAAAAGTCTCGTCCTCCTCTTCTGACCAAGCTGACTCATCCTCGTCTTCATTGATATCATCATCATCTACAAGATCACTCCCATGGTTGTCGTTTCTTCTTGTGCTTCGAACAACTTCAATAGTTTTCACAATAGTATATACAACTAGATCATTTCTATCTTCAAAAAGCATGTGCATCAAATGTTCATCGTTATTTAGAGGAACCTTAAATCTTCTACCATCAAAAGTGTTTGTGAAATAATACAAATCGTAATATGTGGTCGAATGATTGCTTTTCAGTTTCTCATGAATATTTTGTACTAACTCACGCATGTTCAGACTCACCAACGTGTAGAATAACAACTCATCACTACCAACATATACAAATATGTTCCAATTGTCGTTGTATCAAAGAATAATACGTTGACACCTCATCTACGAAAAAATATGAATAGTGAATAAAAAATCCATGGAATGGATAATTGTGCAGGTCGTGACTATAATCATGTCTCGTGTACCTAGACGATCTGCACGATTACCTTTGAACATGCAGATCGTCTTGGTACACGAGACACGATTATAGTCAGACCTGCACGATTATCATGTTACACGAAATATGCAAAAAATCATACACAATCGTGTATGTCGGTGCTACAATCATTACTCGTGTAGCTAAAATGCTAAACATCATTCTTTTATCGTTAAGACTCTATCATGCTACAGAACTTACACGATTAAATACAGAACCATTGATCTCGTAACACGATTAACGATACATGCCACATTAACAATCGTGTCGTCATAAATTACTATGTGAATCTCCAATAAAAAAGTGATTTCCAAGTAAATACTTATATTAAAACGATTTTTCTACACTCCAAACAAAAAATAACCTACATAACGCATATTCTCATCATCCTTGTAAGTGTTAATCTAAACTGGCATACTTAAATTCTGATCTGCAAATATTTTTAAAAATAGACTCATTTCATGGGATTAAACGTGAAGATGTGACAACTTATCGGATCCATGCCTTCAATCTACGATTTATAAAATTGTTTAGAATACGTTCTTCTTTTCATATCTTCTGTTTGAGAAAGTGTTCTTTCGAAATTTTGCTACAATCAAATTTATGTTCAACATGGCTAGATTACTATTACTTCAGGAGTTCATGTTTAACTATTCAATGTCAAAAACAATTTACTTTTATAAGAGAGGTAGTTGGCCTTCAATAAAAGATAGTACAACCTAAAAAATGATGACAACGATTACGATGAAGTTTATAAATGATGATTAACGATTACGGTAGGCCCTCTGATAAGCACAAAAAGTTAAATTAATAAAATATTACTATCACTAGGTACCACATCCTACAAAATAAGAAAATTGACTAGAAAGCTTATAGTTTTAAAACAATGGATACAAAATATATATACTTATCCAAAATGGCTAGATATATACACTTACTTTTAATTTTTTGCCAAATTAAGGCTCAGAAATAATGGGACGTTTCAATCGAAAAAGTGAGTCAGAAATAATAGGACGGAGGGAGTATTCTTTCTCGAGCTATCCCACCGAGTTTATCGTGTTTCTAATTAAGAAAATGAGTCTCACACCTTTACCAACTCTAAAATATTACTCCCTCCGTCCCAAAATTATTGTTCATTGTACCATTTTGGGATGAAGGGAGCAATTAATTGTAGGGATTTCACGTCTTTACTACATAAATCAATTTTTAATAATTAATTAATCACATGGGTCTCACATTTTTACCAATACAAATCAGTTCTCCTAAATAACCGCGCAAAAAAGAAACAAAATATGTTCAAAGAAACGGATGGAGCAACACAATTTCTTTTTGGTGTTTTAATAAGCATATGTTGGAGTATATTTTTCATGTGAATTTTTTTTCTAAAGATTATTTTGGCTTTGTAATCGATTTTGTGCCGCCTCTCACAAGTTAGCTTGAACAGAAGAACTCAAAATCTCCCATGTTTAACATTTATGCTGTCCCTTTTTTAGGTTTTTTTTTGTCTGTTTATAACAGTTGGTGGAATTGTGCTCACAATATTCCTCTCTCTCTCTCTCTCTCTCTCTCTCTCTCTCTCAATATTCCCAAAATAACAAAATTGTTTCTATATTAGCAAATAACAAGAATTCATGAAGCTACACCAAATAGGTCAAGACTGTTTCAAGTATTGCTCATTTGTTGCTTAGTGTTGGCTTCTGAGATTCACAAGTGAAAGATTATGCATTTGTCATTACATCATTGTTTCCCCCCAGCATACAAACGTTATAAAACCACGGCAACAAGTCAATAATTCTGCAGCTAAGCACAATGGCGGAAGACAGCCTCATTCGGTGCTGCGATCGGCAGTTCTGGATGGATCTCACGGTATCGTTCTCCCTCGTGCTGTTCGCGGGTCTCACGTCCGGGTCTCAGCCTCGGACTCTTGTCCCACAGCAAGGTCGATCTTGAAGTCCTAGTAAAGGCTGGCTTGCCCAAAGACCAAAGGAATGCTGGTTAGGGTTAGCTACACTATCCCATTTACTTGTATGATTGCATTTGCTTATACCACCTTCTTATTGTAGCTAGAGTTCTTCCCGTTATCAAGAATGAATGCTTCCTCTTATGCACTTTGCTCATCGCCAAATCCCTCGCCACTGAGGTAGGTTTACCTTCTAGTTTTCCTTCTCGGTTGGGATCGTGTTTTTGATCTTTGTCAGAATTGAGTCATCCATCTTCTTAAAAGGTCTTTTAAGGGAATGAAAGATCCAATTCTAACGTGGTATCAGAGGAAGTCCAGATCGATGATAGTTTGTGTGGTCCAATTCTAATAATCGGCTTAAAAGATCATGGGTTTTTGTTCAGGCTCTTCCTCTGTTTCTGGATAGGATTCTTCCATTCTGGTATGCCATTCTTGTCTCCATCATTCTTGTGGTGGCTTTTGTTGAGGTATGACTCCACTACCACCAAACAAAGCCTCTTTCTCCCTCTCCTCTCTCATGTACGAAATTCTGCTTCTTCTGGTTATGGTTTAGGTCATACCTCAAGTAGTCTGCACCAGACACGGACTGAGCTTCGGGGCTAAGTTCACGTGGTTTGTCCGTTTCCTCCTCTTGATCTTGTATCCGGTAGCTTATCCTGTGAGTAAGGTAAATCACCAGCCTTCTATGCCTAACAAGAAAGTAAAACTCAATGAAGAAATTTGTAATCAAGAAAGTTATGAATGGCAGATATTAGACTGGCTTCTTGGAAAGAACCACCCTCCTATTTTCAGAAGAGCAGAGCTCAAGACATTGGTGGACTTGCACCGTGTTAAGGTGCAGAACACTCTTTATAGTGAGTGAAAGTAGTCATTTCTTACATATTAGCATGTGGTTTCAGGCAGGAAAAGGGGGAGATCTCACAGACGACGAGACGACTATTATAAGTGGAGCTTTGGGGATGGTGGAGAAGACAGCTAAAGATGCTATGACACCACTGTACAAAGCATTCTCCCTTGACATAAATACCAAACTTGATGTGTATGCATCTTAAATCCCTCCCTCTCTTACTGCTGTATCTGGTTAGCTTCATCTCATGTTACTAACATTGGTTTCGTGTTTCACTAGGCATACTATGAAGGCGATCACGAGCAAGGGACACAGCCGAATACCAATCTACTCCGACAATCCAGCAAACATAATAGGCCTCATTCTAGTAAGCAAACTAGGATTATAGTTCTAAATATGAATCTCTGCAAAATCTATCAAAGAAACAGTGACGCAATAATGCACTTAATCATATTTCTGCAGGTTAAAAACTTGATATTTTACCATCCTGAAGATGAAACCCCCCTAAGAAAACTGACCATTAGGAGAATTCTAAGGTACTAAATACACGATCATTAAATCTTTGTCTGGTTTCTTGTTAATTAATGAGAATGGCTTACCATGAAAGCGCTTCAGGGTGTATGACAGCTGGTCCCTTTTCGACGTGCTGAAGCTGTTCCAAGAGGGTCATGGCCACATGGCAGTAGTTGTCAAGTCTGAGATTGATGCAAGAGAAACATCACAGGACTACACAGAGAACATTACTAATCTTCTCCCAAGCATAATAATTGATACAGGTAACTCAGGAGGGAATCCTTCCAATGGGGAGAGGGAGCTTCTAGAAGTTTGTGAAACTCCATCGCGCTCAATGGACAACGCCGTGAAGCCAGCCCGCCACTCTCAGGTGTTCAGCCGCCAGGAGCAGGTACACGGCAGCATCTCTAATGAAGAACTGGAGTCTCTCAGAAGTAGATTCATGGATGAAGAGGTTGTTGGAATCATAACAATGGAGGATGTCTTGGAAGAGCTTCTGCAGGTCAGCTAAAATTCTAAAATTAGATTATGTTTGGAGAAGCTACACATTATGACATTAAGACTAAAACAACGCTGGTTTTTATTAGGAGCAAATAATGGATGAAACTGACCACCATGTGGAGATTCATGACAAGTAAGCTTTAATCCTATACACCTACATCATCATCATATATACCTTATTCAATCTATCTCCGAAATTATTCAAATTCTGATGTTGGTTTGCAGAATTAGAGTGAGGTTTCCATCATCAAGAAGATCTTCATCAACAACATCGTCAGTTTATAATCAAGCAAATTGGAGAACACCAGCAACATCTTTCTCTTCATACCATCATAGCCCTGCATTCATCTCACCGCCACCATCATATGTTTCACCGTCTTCTCCTCGAGTGCAGTCCACGAGATCATTCAGCAACGTTCGCAGTTCCCAATTAGTCCACCAGGTACATGAACTTCAAACTCACTGTAAGAAGAGAAATCATCTTAAAAAGTTGTCAAAATACAAAACTTTTACATTCATTTCAAGAAACCAAATTTGTAACGAAGCATTTTTTCTGTTCAGCTCTCTTCAGTATCTCAACACATCTCAAGGAAGTCAGACGAAGCATTTTGAAAAGGGTTGCAAACTTGCAATGATTATCAAAACAAGAGGTGATGAGGTAGGTCAAGTGTACAGATTAACATCAAAGAAAGTTGAATCGTGAGAGTAAATTTGTTGGGAAATTTCAAGCACTTGACAACATGATCATGCAAATTAAAATTTATTTCAATCTAGAGAAGAAAATGAAACTATTGTCATTTCTTGATAGAAATTTACTCAGCCCTAAATATCTCAAAATTTCCTGCATATAGACAAAAAATGTGCATCCCATCAATAATATCTAGTCTTCCAAACTGTGATTGAATTCAGAGCCATTCACCAATGTGGATAAGATATTTCTAATCCCTAATTTTAACACAAAACAAAAAAAAACATATAATTCCTCCAACAAAACCACACATATTTCAGCAGAGCGATGAGAACTCTTACCATTCTTCAACAAATAACACCACCAAACTCCACAAAACCAAAACCATGGCCACAAATCCACCTCCCCCTCCAAATCAGCCGCCGCGAAACGCCGTTCCGACCACCGCGTACGTGGCGGATCCGCGACGGCGCGAAGGGATTCCCCGGCCGCGAATCCGTAGCTAAAAAGGGAAGCACATCCACAAACAAAAGGAGTAACAACGACGATGACGACAAGATACCGGACGTGGTGTGGGAGAGGATGATCGCGAGAATACTGTTCAACGTCGGAGTGCCGTTAGCGGTAGGTTTCGCGCTGCTGAAAGGTTTTGATGTAGTTATAGAGAATGGGACGTACGTGCCGAAATGGTTGCCGTTTCTGACTACCTTCATCACGTTTGGAGCTTCGGCGCTTGGAATTGTGTACGGCAGTCTGTCGACGAGCTTGGACGCGGAGGAAGAGGGGTCGTTTCTAGGGTTTGAACAGTTGCAGAGGAATTGGGTTGAGATGTGGAAGGAAGAAGATGGTGCTTGACTTTCAGAGTAGCGTATCTTCCTTCCATTTTTCATACAAAATTATCGTTGTAGTTTTATGCGATTTAGTGTTTAATACTGAATGATTTCATAAGATTAAATTCAATATACATAGAAGCATTGCTTATAGAATTAAGAGGAAACTCGGAGAACAAGTAGATTTTGGTCATGTGATACCATCATATTTACTATTTTTTTTATGACGAGGATATCGATTTTAAATAAATAATTTTGAAAAAGTAGATTTCAAATTACACAATACATTCACTTTATTTTAATGACGAGGATAATAGTTTTGAATAAATAAATTTTCGTTTATATGCTAAGTACCTTAAAAGTTGTCATTTTATGGGGACATGATTTTTTTTTTCCTTTTGTCACCTAATATGTTGGTTGATTGTGTAATTTGAAAGTGTTAACGGTAACGCAACTCAATATTATATACATGTATCAAACGTAGAGAAATATATGAACCTTGGAAAATGGATGAATGTAGTACATTCTCAATCGATCGATAAAAAGGGACTAAAATAAGTATTAAAGGATCAAAATGGTTAACAATCATTTGTATTATAGCATCAAACACAGACACAAATCAAACTCGAAATCTTCTTATCAAAATTCATTAGATTGCTTTTCACCTTTAAATAAAATTATAATTTAATTCAACTTATCTTTATAAAAACATTTTCTCTTTTAAATCTTTTCACTTTTGGAGAAAAAGAAATGAGGGACCACCATTTTTCTTCTTTCCATCTTTTTTCTTTTCCCAAATCAAATTTTATATTTCTTTCTTCCTAACTTCTTTCATCCCAATTTCTCTTTAACCAAATAAAGGGAAAACACAAAACTCTATAATGAAAAAAAAAAAAGAAAAGTAAAACAAAATGGACAATGACAACCTAGATTCGTCATCCCTTCTAACAAATGACATTTTTTCTCTTATGCATTGAGAATTTGAAATAATTTTAAATTCAAAATACTATCGGTTAAGAAAGAAAAAAACATATATCCGAATTATTTATTTATTTATTCCATATAAATAGTGTCTAATGTTGATATATTTTTATGGCAAATTGATTTTTTTAGTCCCCAAACTATGGTATTTTGGCCAATTTGGTCCCCTATTTATTTTTTTTAGTTATTTGGTCCCCAAATTATAAAATTTTGGCCAATTTGGTCCTTCCGTTAAATTTTCGGTTAGTCAACCATTAGTCAATTTTTTTTAAGAAAAATAAAATAAAATAAAAATGGTATTTTCGGGATAATTTTAACAAGAACCAAAACATCCAACTTATCGAACATTGAGGATCAATTTGGCCAAAAATTTTGTTACTTAAAAATTTTTAATTTTGCCAAAAATCAAAGGATATTTTAGTAATTTAACTTTTAAGAGTCAAATACAACAATTATAATACTTTTCTCCAACTAATAGTTAATTATGAAAATTAAAATAAAAATATTATATTATTGAAAATCATAGGATACTTTTTCTCCAAATACAACATAAGTATTTATGATTAACTATTAGTTTTTCCCACATAACGAATTTTAAAATACTTTCATTAATATAATATTTTTTTAAGTTTTAAGTCTTTGTTACACTAAAGTTGTTTGGAATAGGTTTTATAAGAAATTTCTAGCTACTTATGCATAAATTTGCTTAAAGTTCATTTTAACAAAAGTTGTTAGTGTTTGCCAAATATATATATATATATATATATATATATATATATATATTTCGGATCATATTATATAGCCTAGTGACACAATTTATCGAACATATTACTATAAAATATGATCCAAAAAAATATATTTTTTTTTGGCAAACACTAACAACTTTTGTTAAAATGAACTTTAAGCAAATTTATGCATAAGTAGCTAGAAATTTCTTATAAAACCTATTCCAAACAACTTTAGTGTAACAAAGACTTATTACTTTTAAAAAAAATTATATTAATGAAAGTATTTTAAAATTCGTTATGTAGAAAAAACTAATAGTTAATCATAAATACTTATGTTGTATTTAGAGAAAAACTATCATATGATTTTCATTAATATAATATTTTTATTTTTATTTTCATGATTAACTATTAGTTGGAGAAAAATATTATAATTATTGCATTTGGCTCTTAAAAATAAAATTACTAAAATATCCTTTGATTTTTGGCAAAATTAAAAAATTTTAAGTAACGAAAATTTTTGGCCAAATTGATCCTCAATGTTCGATAAGTTGGATGTTTTGGTCCTCGTTAAAAATTATCCCGAAAATACCCTTTTATTTAATTTTATTTTTCTAAAAAAATTTGACTAATGGTTGACTAACCGAAAAATTAACGGAATGACCAAATTGACCAAAATTTCATAGTTTGGGGACCAAATAAAAAAAAATAATAAGGGACCAAATTGGCCAAAATGCCATAATTTGGGGACTAAAAAATCCAATTTCCCTATTTTTATCAACAAAACCAATAACAAATCAAGAAAATCTTTCGTTTTTTTATAACGAGGAATCCGCAGCCGCTACCTTCGGTGCACACAGGGTAAACATCGCTCATGTGCAATAGTCTGCAAATCACACATGGAGAGTTAAACCACCCTTAATGTGACAGGGTGACAGACACACACGTAGCGCTTCCAGTGGGGAACCCATGACCTATCGGTCCCGGGCCACCCACCTTCACCGCTACGCCATTACATGGGGACAAATCAAGACTATATTTACCTTCTCACATTGTGGATATAAATTACTCGTTGATTTTATGGTATGATAACCCCAAAATTTGCATATATTTGGTAGTAATAATTTAGTACTCCCTTCGTCCCATGGAAAGGAATTCGATACTGGTAGGTAAGATATTTAATTTGCATATATTTGGTAGTAATAATTTAGTACTCCCTCCGTCCGATACAAAGTGTCTCCTTTCTATGGGCATGGAGATTAAGAAAATGAGATTGTGTGGTGTATACAATTTGACTTTTTGGCTTGCTAATTCTGATCCACATATTGTTTGTCTTTTTAAGAAACAAGACACTTTTTATGACAACTTGAAAAGGAAAACAATACACTTTCTATGAGATGGAGAGAGTATTTGTAACCCTATTTATATATTTTCATTTTATATTTTAATTTTTGTAATTTTCATTTTGTTCTTAAGTCAAGTATGATAATTATAACTGTTGGTCCAGAGACGAGCCTTCAGGTTTAGAGGGAGGGTGAATATACGTGAATACAAATTTTAACTCAAACCCGAAAGTCAGTTGTTACTGAAAAGTGCTACTGAACAAGTCAGATTGCCAAGTAAACTTTCTCGATCGCGTGGGAAGAGAATCTGTCAACCGAGTCACTGTCTACTGACTTTAGTCAGTGAACAGTAAGTTCAGTATGAGATGGTGTGCAGAAGTGCATGCCCAAAAATAATTTTCATCTCGGTGTTGAAAACACGTTTTATGTTAAGTGCAATTTTGAAAGTTCAGTTGTATGCAGTATGAACAGTATGTCAATGAAACAGTAAAAACAACACATGCAGTTTTTAAAGTGGTTCGGATACACTGGATCCTACGTCAACTGTCCTGAACAAGGCAGGAGTTCTTGAATTATTTTATACTGAGCAAGTCTCAGTCGATCTATTCACAATATATATACTCTCCAACTAAGAAGGAGTTCTTACATTAAGAACAACTTAATAAATTGAACTTCTTCGGTTTTTCTAAGCTTATGATCTTACAATGAGTGAACTAAGAATTATCTTCGTGAGTAAGTTCTTCGCTGGATAGACTGTTTGATTGCTAGAGCTTTTGAATGCTTGAATGCTTTTGGTTCCCCCTTTTTTTATCTGCATGAAGATTGTTCCCTATTTATAGTTTCGACTCATGAATATATCCGTTGGAGATGGTCTAGATACGTGTCGAAAACGCTAAGAAAAACGACCATCTCGAATTTGAATGCCACTGTAGAGATTTTCTCTTTTTCAGTATAGGGAACAACTTTCTGTCAGTGCAAGTACAGTACTGAAAGCTCCTCATTGGTCGAGGTTAGAAAGTTGGTGAGGCTTGTTCAAACTCCAAAGCAGATGCTGAGTTGACTTCCTCTGATTCTTCGGACTCTTGTACTGAGTTGTCTTCCCCTGACATTCTTCTGAGATATTCAATACTTGACTCGAATTTCTTTATTGACTCAATAGGTTCTGAGCTACCCAATTGAGTCTCTGGTGCTGAGTTCATCCAGTTGACAAGATATGTTATACTGAACCTATCGCCCATCGAACTCTTGCTTAGTCATCGAGTTCCTAACGCTCTTGAACTCAACTAAGCTATTACATTATCAAAGTTCATCATTCAGCTAAGGGTTTTAATATCTTCAAATATTTTTCATCACTGAATCTCATACCTAACAATAACTTAATATGTAAGATACTTTTATAAATTTTTATTAGATTTTTTTAATATAATAATTTTTGTATAGATACTATATCTAGTTCAGAAAAAAGAATACTATTCAAGTTCAATGATGCTATTGTGAGGAAATATAAATTTTATTTATTTGTAAGTTATAAATGGAAGAATGAGAAATTAGTAGTTTATTAGAAGACTTTGATAATCAAATTTTATAGATGCTGCTAAAAAAATCATAATTTGTAAGTGTACTAAAAAGCTCATATACTTATCGAGGCGACCGAATTTTTTCCACTCTATTATTATTATAAGGGATATGCTTCAAAATACATTAAGTTTAGATAAAAATTAGTTTTGTACAACAGTTTTAAAATGTTCATCAAATACATAATTTTTCGTTTTGTTAGAAAATGCACACGAATAAAAAAAATTAAAATTAAAGCTGATGTGGACACCAAAAATTCTACCATGGATAAATCGATCGTGACTAAAATGGTGTTGTTTCTCAAGTATTTACTAAATAACATTATTTCAATTCTAAAATATTTTAAAAAATATAATAATACTTGACGTTTGAAAGTTATGTGCAACACCAAATAAAATTAAATCTTCGCGTATTTATAAGTGAGAAGTATTATAGAATTTCCTGTGTGAGAAGTATTGATAAGTCACGTAATTTGAGAAATTTTTGAAAGTCGGGTGTATAATCAAATTTTGTTGATGTATTTTTAAGCTAATATCAATCAATTATGTATAAAAATCAAAACTACTCTCGACCAAAAGCAAATGCAACGTGGCAGATTCTTATTAGAATGCTATTAAAATACAACCCAATCCGCGCAGCAGCAAATCCCGCACTCTAAAAAAGTCGGCTCCACATAATGAATAAAAATAAAATAAATAAAATAAATAAAGTGAGTAGTGATTTTGGTGTCTAAACTTTAATTTTTTTAATTTTTGGTATTTTTACTTTAAAAACTATAAATTTGGTTCCTAAACTTAATAAATACTTGCAATTTTGGTGTCTTTAATTATTTTAATTAATAAATAATATTAATGGTGATTTAAAGAAGGATAAAATTACAAGATCATATAATTTTTTTAAAAAATAATTTTTTTATAATATAATATAATTTTAATAATTATAATAATTTTAAACTATCAAGACAATAGGTTATAATAGTTTAATAGTTAATGTTAATATATTTAATGATTTAATAATTTATGTTTTTATTTTCAATGATTAAAATAATTTAATAGTTTATTTTAATTTATATTCAATTTATGTAAATAATATTTTCTTATGTTGCACAAATATTACAATACTAAAATGAATTTTAAGAACTATGTCTTTATAGAAAATTGAATCATATACATAAAAAAATATTGTTTGAAAAAAAAATTGTACTACATAAATCTTAATGATATTTAGTTTTTAATTCTTAAGAGGTATTCATTCATTAATTGTATTTACTAATAAATTATCAAAACAAATTTAATGAAAATATTACGTATTTTATGATTTTACCATTCTCAAAATTATTATGATATTATTTAATTATTAAATTAATAAAAAACACAAAAATCGCAATTATTTCTTAAATTTGAAAATTAAATTTATAATTTTTAAAATATAAGCACCAAAATTAAAAAAGTTAAGTTTAGACACAATTCACTCAAATAAATACGACAAGCAAAAAACCTGGTAGAATACAACTCGATCATCTCTCTACACAAACCAGAAACCCAAAATATACAGAGTGAAGGTGAAACCACACGCACTGCCGCGCAGCGTATGTTGTCACTGAACGGAAATCAACCCGAGGGCTTCTACTTGGATCGGAACGGCATGGCCTTGCCGAACATCGGCATATTTTCATCTCCCGCTGCCGGAAACGCGGCGTCGACGGCGGAGGACCCGAGTAAGAAGGTGCGGAAACCGTACACCGTTACCAAGTCACGTGAGAACTGGACGGAGCCGGAGCACGACAAGTTCCTCGAAGCGCTCCAGCTGTAAGTTTGAGGTTATGGTTTTGGGGAATTGTGGTGGATTTAGTTAGGGTTTTGGAGCGTGTTGCAAGGAAGTTTGGATTTTGAATTTTTTTAGGTTTAGTGTGCTGAAATAAAAATTGGCTGTCCTTGAGGTTATTAGGTGTGCTAATACGAAGGGTTTAAGGACAAAAATATGATGATCTTTACTGCAATTTCTCCAAGTCACCTCCTGATTATTTGTTGTTTTACGAAAATTATATTTTGTTATCTCTGTGTAGGTTTGATCGTGATTGGAAGAAGATTGAAGCATTTATTGGATCAAAAACTGTGATTCAGGTAATTTCCTGCACTTTCAACTACCCTATCTTGGTTAAGTCAGGTAAATAATGTTATAGTTGCCATGATTGAGGATTCCTTTAAGTTTTGCTTCATATTTTCGACATTGTTTATATAAATTTCGGATGAAGATTAGTATTTATAGGATCCAAGCGTGCCGTTGGCTTTTTGTTGCTAATCTGAACGTTAAGTATTCTAGTAAGTCCGTATCGCTGAAACAGTGATAGAACAAAGGATACCGATTGCATAGAAAGATAATGGGATATTAGTATGAATAGGAAATGAATAGAACAGTTATAAAACTCAGGCTAGCTCTACAACTCTATTATGAGATGAAGCTTTTATGTTTCTGACAGTAATTAGGACATGAATTTGTAGATACGTAGTCATGCACAGAAGTATTTTCTAAAAGCTCAAAAGAGTGGAACCAATGAGCATCTTCCTCCACCTCGGCCAAAAAGGAAAGCTGCTCATCCGTATCCACAGAAAGCTTCTAAAATTGGTATGCTTGGCTTTTCTTAAATCTTGCTCAAAGTAGTAACTTCAAAGTAAACTAGCTTATTTATTGCTTATTTTGAAGCTCCGGTGGTTTTACAAGAAAGACCATCCTTCCAAGGCTCACCTGCTATTCCCGAAGCTGGATTTGCAAGGAAGCCTGATCCTTCTGTGTTACTTAGAAATGAATCTACTGCATCTATACCTGATTGGACAGAGAAATCTTTGCAAAATACCAAATTTTCGCATGCGACCGGAGGTAAGTTTTTTTTTTCTCTTTCTTGTCAATTTAACAATTCATTGTTGCTTGAGGAATTCTTTTGCCTTGAAACTTAAGTTTCTGTTCTATTGCAGGCAATGCCAAATATGCTGGACAGACAATGCCCTATGTTTCCTCTTCCGGTAGCAATGAAACCACAACAAGGACAAGACCCACAGGTGAGACAACAAACTCTTCAACCTTGGACAACCAGTTAGATATTTATGATTGCACTCCTCCTACTTAACGCTACTGATGGTGTAACTCAAAGGAGAAGAATATCTGCCTCACTTTTATCTATTTTCAACGTGATACATGGGTTTTTCATATCTGCCCGTTTCATTATAGTATTTAAGTGGTAATGAGATGGCCTATCACATTCCCGAAGTTTATGTTTAAAAGGACAAAGTTAAGGAATTTTTAATGCATCACATTTTCTATGGGTAAAAAAAGAAACGGGTCGAGGGCTTTTCTGGCGGGAGGAAATAGAATTATTTCTGAAAGGACGAGAGCGGGGGGGGACGATAGAACATAATCAATCTAAATTTTTGTTTCTTTATGCTGTAGGCCCTATTAAGCTCTTAATTTTGGTTTCCCTAAAAAAAAAAAAAAAAAAAAAAAAACCCCCCCCCCCCAAACACACCACACACAAAAAACCCAAACAAAAAAACACACACCCCCTCCCTGAGAGGAGCCCCCGCCCCCCCCCCCGAAAACGCCCAAACCAAAAAAGAGGAGCGCCCGCCTCCGGCCTTTTTCCCCTTTTCAATCCGGCGCGCCTCGAGGGGGCAATGGGTTTTTAAAACCTTGTTGTAGGCCCTTTGCTCTTAATTTTGGTTGCACTGAAGTTGCTTTTGCTTTTTACTTGCTGATTCAAAATCCTTTAGCTAATGTTCACCTGGAAGCTGATATTTTTTTTTATCTATTAAGCTGATGCTTAATTTCACTTTTAAATTTGGTTTTCTTGCTCATCTACTTCTCTTTTAGCTTCGAGTATGTATTATGTGCTTCACCCTGCCTTTTGTACTCTGCTGTACTAATTTTCCCTTTCTCTTGTCCAAGCTATACCGTGTCATATTTGGCGTGCACCAACTGGTATATCGTATATTACTATCTTATTGCCTTTGAAGAAAAAAAATACTAAACTCTATTTGTCTTTGAATGCAGTTCTTCCCGATTTTGCTCAAGTGTACAGTTTCTTAGGCAGTGTCTTTGACCCAAAGGTGAGTGGTCATCTGCAGAAATTGAAGAAGATGGACCCAATTGATGTTGAGACGGTATGCTTTTCTAATCTTGATTCATCTGATCCCCTTGTTGCTGCAGTATCACCTAAATAGACCTATGACTTGGTTTATTCAATGAAACAACACAAAAATAGATGGATCCATACATGTAATAGTGTGTGAAATTGACAACTATGTGGTATGCTTTTCTTAACGACTGTGGATAGTTTATCCCGTGAAGATGAATGTCACTTTTGCACTTTCACAAGTTCAATTATAGCTCTAGAGTTTTCTTTGCATTTAGCAGCTTGTTTACACCTAAAATGATAGTCCAAGTTGAATTCTGCCTTTTGTGGGATTCTCTTTTGGTATTTCACTTGATGATTTTTGTAGTGGTATTTTTGCATCTTAAGGGATTTAGCATCTCATTCATGATCTGTTTCTTTCTCTTACACAGGTATTATTGTTGATGAGAAATCTTACGATCAATTTGTCCAGTAGTGATTTTGATCAGGTAAGTTCAAAACCACGAGCCTCAAAGTATTCATTCAATGGCTAGTTGCTGGTTTTCTACTGCAGTTCTGTGATTATATCAACTATTATACTTTTTAATTTCATTTTGCGTGTGTGAAATGTAGTGATCTAGTATAACTATGTGTCTGTACTCGCTTAACATATCTATTATTATACCATTGTTGCAGAGAAAGCTGCTTTCGTCATATGAGATTGAGTCCAAAAAGGACGATGCTTTGGATGTAACTGATCCTATCCTCTGTAGCAAAACCGAGGGTGCAGACTAGCGCTGTTCGATTTGGTTCTTCGGTAAATCATTCTAGGATCAGTGAATATGTATCAGATCATTATCATTATAGAGTGTGCCTATTTTGTTTAATGGTAGCAAATCCTAACTATTTTGTAAGTATAGCTTTGCAAGTTTTATTATTTTTGCAGTTGATGTACATATGGGCAAATGACATAATAAGATGAGAGGGAATTGATGTAAATTCTGAGCACTGCTATCTGTAAATGCAAATTTTCATCCTTTTTATTCAGCTTTTGTAGATGATGTATCAAAAAATGTCTTTCTATTAAAGGAAAACTCGCTTCAATGCTTGTTTACTTGCGTATATGTGTTACAACTTTGTAAGGAGATCAACAGATGCTGAGTTCTTTCTCATATCTCTTCCATCAAGACTCAGTTTATGTTTACATGGTCCAATCGATTTCGTCCCACAGACTCTTTACATCGTCGAATGCGGATTTTCTATCCTTCAATAGCCCTTGAGGACGAGCATTCGCCTTGCCTCCTTCATTCGTAACTTTGGATGCGCTATCCCTCGCTAGCCCTAGACGACGAGCGACCGCCAGACCGCCTTCATTTTTCCACCAAGGATCTTCACATGATGGTTCAGTCTCCTCTAAGTCTTCACTGTCCTCCCAAAAAGCTTCATATGTACTAAGAGGCTCTTTCGCCAAGACTAAGTTTATCTTTACATCGTCGAATGCGGATTTGCTATCCTTCACTAGCCCTTGAGGACGAGCATTCGCCTTGCCTCCTTCATTCGTAACTTTGGATGCGCTATCCCTCGCTAGCCCTCGACGACGAGCGGCCGCCAAGTCTCCTTCATTTTTCCACCAAGGATCTTCACATGATGGTTCGGTCTCCTCTAAGTCTTCACTGTCCATCCAAAAAGCTTCATATGTACTAAGAGGCTCTTTCGTCAAGTCTTTGCTGTCGTGCTGCCCCGGGGATTTAGCTTCAACTTCATACAAGGTTGGCGGAGGTAGCATTATCTTCTGCAATCAAGTGAAACTATGTTAGTTTGATGATCAGAAAACATCATGAATCTCAATCACTTTCTTTTGTTTTGCAGTTGTCAACACATCTTGTAACCAACTATTTTAAGATAGCAATGAAGTTAACAGTAATTTGTTGATTTGTAAGGAAGCTAAGCAAACAAGAACTATGATGCACACAGCGATGACAAAATAAACCCTCGAATCTCCTCAACCAAAACAGATTACATACTGTTTATAGCCTATAATTTTGTCACTTGTATGATGTAGCCAGGTTGACAAGGCTTATATATTTGAGGGATCTTATGAAAAAGTAACCTAATAATGGCCAGCCACAGCAGTTGTTTCGAAAAGCACAGTTATAGTATATTTTAAGACTGAAGTCAAGATTGATGATGTTATAGAGTTAACCTTATTGAGATGCGGAGGGCAACGAGGATTCACTGTCTTGCAAAAGTGAAAAATGCCAGTTTTCTCTATCTTGCAACACAGAAACCCAGCATTCTTTTCAGATTTCTGAGATAACAGCTGACTCACATCTTCTTTTCTCTCTGCATTTCAACATGAACATGTTAAGTCCGAGATTGAAACAACTTGAATACATGATTTTCTAAATGACACAACCAGGGAAGTTGAAAAAGTCTGCTTAGGAATAGGGGTGGTTATCCATTATCTGAGCGTTAACAGCTTCATCTAGTCTACTTACTACTGGATATATTAAACTCGACGAACCATCATACTCCTAAAAACTTTTTGAATCTAACAGCTATGGTTCAAAAAGGAACCGAACAAACTTGCAAATCTTTTACGACAGGAAAGAGTGTATGAGCCCTTGAGCAATAACCAAACAATCGAAAAATGTTCTCAAACACGTTTAAACTCAAACAGAAGCAATGACGCTGTAACATTTAACAAGAAGATTATTAGTTGGTATAGAAAACATACCCAAGCAACAGTCTCTTAGTGAGTGACTCTCTGTCCTCAACGTATACATATGGCTGCCACATTTAGGTGTTAGCATTGGGCCATGGGAATTATTTTTCCCAATTATACTTCTGCACTCCACCGCAACATCAAATCCTTCAAGTTGTCTGCTTGAAATGAACACCAATTTTAGTAACATTAATCTCTCACAATTGGACAAATCAACCAATCCATACAAATGTGTTGCCTAATCAACATTATCCAGTACTTCCAAAACCATCCAACAAACTGATTGCTAATGCTAGCCGAATTAGAGAAACTCACCGAAGAATTAACAGGTCAAAATCACTCGGTAATTCGCCGCAGATTTCCACTCCAGTTAATCCCAAATGCGAAGCTCTTTGATACTTAGTCGTCGAAACTCTGCACCTGCAACAAATAACGCGTATACTTGATCAAAATTTCACTAGAATGATCAATAAACCCTAGATTCTAGTTTAATGTCTTAAGAGCAACGAAGACATTACTTTGAATACTCATCTTCAGTTACTTCCAACACCAGCGCCCGCGCCTCCTCTGAGCCGCAATTCTCAACTCCTTCAGTCATTTCCACGATGTCATCTGCATTGAGGTCCAGAAAACTGAAATCAGCATTCGTGAAACCCTAGAAATTGCATTTTCTCCACAAAAGCTGGAGCGGGGATTAGGAAAAGTAAGTTAAAGCTTGAACTACGATCAAGACTCCATTGAAAACACGATAACGCTGAAAGCGCGGAACGGATAAAAAACCACGAAGAAAAAAAGAGTGATTTTTTTGCCAAAACGGGATATGATAATTTGCAGAGGAAGAAATTTAGAAAGAGAAAAAAAAGAGCCCCAGGAGCATGCAGCTGCTCTGCTCTGGAGTAACCAAACTCCTGCAAATTTATGTTTGATGACTCCAAATTCAATCATAAACTCGGTTCATATTCAATAGTCGACGACCATACAAAATATATAAAATAAATTTGATGTATGATGTGTGGAAATAGATGAAAACTCGTAAATTTTCAAAACGTACCGAGTATTTGAGCTATGCACAAGCTGAAACCCATTCTTATCTTCTTATTATTTTCTGCCGAAATATTGATAATTGATGGAGAACGTCGAGTTTTGTATTCAATATCCGAATACAAGTCTAATAAGAATCCTATCAGACTTCGAAACTAAAAAGTAAATAATAATAATATATAATATAACAATACTAAAAAAAGGCAACCGCACCACTAAATTATTAATAAATTTTACATTAAGGGTGTGTTTATAATTGCTTATAATAAGTAATTTTTATTTGATTTTGCTTAAAGTTAAAAAATAATTATTTTAAAGCAAAATTAGGAAGTTTTTGGAATTGATTTTAAAAAGCATATATTTTTTCTAATTTTAAAAATTATGGTGCTTTAAACACCAAAAGCATCTCAATGTTAAAATAAAATGCTTAATTAAGTGGTTTAGTTGCTTAATTTTAAAAAAGCAAACGTAGAGAATAGATTTTACAAACATTAAAAAACTTCTTTTATGGTTAAAAAATGGATAAGTGTTTAAAATAAGCTCTTGTTTAAAATAAGTACTCTTACTATATATACTTTATTATCAATTAATTTTATTTTTATTTTAAAAAAGTCATGTTACAATTTAAATTACCGGTCAATGTGTTTTATATATTACTATTAATATTCGTGAGTCAATTACATGTATGATTACTTTAGGAAGTTTGTCATCTTCTATGTAGTTTACATTATTACGCATTACTGTAATATAGGAGGATTTAGATAGTATTCCCTCCATCTCGTTAATACTGTCCCTTTTTTTTTTTTTATTCCGGCAAGGAGATTAAGAATTTTTGTTTAAGTATGTATGTTATGAGTTTTAATTATATTAAGAAATGAAGATAATTTTCGAGGAGTGATTGGTAGAAGAAATGATAATTTATCCAAATTTTTACAGGGTATAGTTGATGCAATCGATTTTTTTTCGATTTTTTTCATATTATATTTTAAGAAATAATTTTAAGTTTTCAAAAAGTTAAAAATTATAAATTTTCAAGTACGGAGTGGAAGGAAAATCGTGTGAGAGATAGAGTTTTTGAGAGATAGAGTATGATAATGTGGGGATGAGTATTAAGTAGGAGGGACCCATTTCATTTTTTGGTTAAGAGTAGTTTTTGCTATTTTAGAAAAGATGACAATAATAGCGGGACAACCCAATTAGAAAAGTAGGACAGTAATAGAGGGACGGAGGGGGTATCTATTTCTGATAGCGTCGACAAATTTCTCTCGTAAAAGAATAAAATCAAAATCATAATTCAATTCTTTTACTCCTTCCGTCCCACTCTATTAATTCAATTTTCCTTTTCGGTTTGTCTCACTCCATTAGTACACTTTTATTTTTTAGCTTAAAACAATTCACCAATACTCCCACATTCCAATTGACTTATATTGTTTCTTTTTTGCACGAAGATTAAGATGAATGGTTGATTGTGTGTAGAGAGTTAGACCCCCACAAAGAAAACGTGAGAGTTTGTATATTAATTCTTTCATTTAAGGAAACAAGACAAGTCAAAATGAGATAGAAGGAGTATTAGGCGGCTATTTTGGTATTAATCGGTGACCGTTCGGTTAAATCGTTAACTGTTAGCATGCTAAATCAAATAATCGTTGCTGTTACTGTTAACCGACTTTCGTTTATTCGGTTACTGTTAACTGGGGATAACAGTACGGTATTGGTAAAGCCCGAATAATCGTTACCGATTTTGCACCCAAATTCTAATGGACCCCACTACCCATAACAAACAATTTTTTTTAAATATCCGCAGCGAAAAGAAACTGGAATAATGGAGTGGAACGGATAGAGTACTTCTTGATACGGTAATTAGGGAGTTGATAATGGGCCTTTTTTGGTGAGACTATACTGGGCCTGAGATGATTTTCGATAATGGGCCTGTTCTGGTGAGATTTTGCTGGGCCTGAGATGACTGCATACAAACCCCAATTTCCATTCTTCTAGGGTTCCAATTCAACCATTTGCGGCTGCGTCTTCATTTCTGCCTTCGCCTCTCTCTCCTCTCCAACGCTCAGCAGCCATGGTACAATCCTCCTTCACATCGCCGCTCAATCTCCTTTTATCGTTCGGATTATACTGCGGTTTCCTCTTTATCTAATATTGGTATTGTAAATCTGTTTCAGATCATTTCTGAGAAGAACCGGAGAGAGATCTCCAAATACCTGTTCCAAGGTAAACATTTTTCGTAATTTCGTTCGCGGTATTCGATTTATAAGCCTTTGTGATGCGGATTTTGTGTTATTTATGGTGTGTGAAATGTAGAGGGCGTGTGCTATGCGAAGAAGGATTACAACTTGGCGAAGCACCCGGACATCGATGTCCCGAATCTGCAAGTGATTAAGCTTATGCAGAGCTTCAAGTCGAAGGAGTACGTCCGCGAGACCTTCGCTTGGATGCATTACTACTGGTACCTCACCAATGATGGCATTGAGTTCCTCCGTACCTACCTCAACTTGCCATCGGAGATTGTACCGGCCACGCTGAAGAAGTCCGCTAAGCCCCTTGGCCGTCCCTTCGGTGGGCCGCCTGGCGATCGCCCTCGGTGAGTAAATGCAGTTAACACTTTTATTTGTTTTTCTCGGCTTCTAAAGTTGTAGAATAATATATTGAAATTATTACATTATTAATGCTTGATACATGGAGAGATCAGAAATTCCGACTTTGGTTGTCAAGTTAAGGCATATTTGGATGTGAAAGTAGGCACAGTTTTTGATGATATGTGTGACCAAGAAAATAGTACTAGTCCATATTATGTTTCTTCAGTGTGTTCTGTCTGTTTATAATGCTTGAGAATGGTGTTTATATCTACGATAATCATATGATAGTGGATTTAGCTGTTGGTGTATCTTACAATTTTTAAATGACAGGGTTGTTTTAAGGTTACTTGTTCATGGATGGTTCAAAACTACTATAATTTCCACTTTTCTTTGTTATTGAAGCATGTTCTTAAGTTTTTTTCTCTCTACCTGTTCTGATTTATTTGGTTTATTGGCACAGTGGACCTCCTAGAGATGGTGACAGGCCACGATTTGGTGACCGAGATGGCTACCGTGGTGGACCAAGAGGTCCACCAGGTGAATTTGGTGGTGAGAAAGGTGGAGCACCTGCCGATTACCAACCTACCTTTGGGGTAATGTCGATGTTCTATTATATCTCCTTTATTGGTTAGCAGTAATTCCGTCTTTGTTCAGAGACTGAATTAATACGTTAAAGAGCTGAGATTGTATATGCGTGACGATATCACCAAGGATCATATATGATAACTATAAGCAGTCCCTATTCCTAGTTGCTAGGTTGTTCTGTTTCTTAATTTCATTGCGTAGTTATCAGTAGTACTGTAATGTACGATGTGTTCTGCAATTTGTCGATAGTTTCTATTTGTATAGATTCAAATTTAAACGTCTATAACTTGCTTCTGCTTAAATCAGCCGAAAATACAAGACTGTTAACTTCATTGCAATTGCAGGGTTCTGGCGGACGCCCTGGTTTTGGCAGAGGATCTGGCGGCTTTGGTGGAGCACCTTCTAATTAAGTTTATGATTTCATAGTTTGAGGGTGGAATTCAAGCTTTTATGTCAGCTTTGAAACTTTGTAATGAACTTCAATGATGTTTCTCTACTAGAATTTTGTTTGCTTTGATCAGGAATTCATGTCGGGCTTTCAAGTTCTGTGACATTTTTGCCTGCTACAAAATATATAATTAATTCCCTGTCCTTGGTTCCATTAACATTCCATATTACTTGTATATGATAGTAGCTTTTAGCTGCAGTTTGTAGTTGGTAGCTACAATACAAACTATGTACTCAAAAGACTTAGAACAAAATTTAAGGGGCATTTGGTTTGTGGGTTTACTATGAGTTTTATACCCGAATAGGTATGGGTTTTCTCATACTCATGTATCTACTTGGGTTTGAGTTTCCAAATCCATATGGGTATCAAAATTAATTTTTTATGCGTTATTTTTAAAAAATAAAATTAATTTATAATAATTAGCTAAAATACAAATAATTAAAAAATAATTATTATATTAAATAAAACTAAAATGTAAGAAAGTATTTTTATAATTATTTTTTAAAATATTTATTATTTTTTTGTAAATACTCAAAATAAAATATATTTTGCTTTTTATTAAAATATTTTTGTATTAAATTTCACAAAACTAAAAAAAGACTCACATCATTATTATTTAAAATATTACAATATTCATAATATTATACGTTCTCATTAAAGACTAAGTACAACCAAACATCATATTTGGTTATCATACCCATTCACAAGTAAATGTCAAACACCATTAAAGGAATCAATCATACGTATACCCAATTACCCTACTATAATACCCATTACCATTGTCACTCTCGAATTCTTACCAAACGGTCTTTTAAGTATAATGAAATGAATTGCTTTCGAATTGATTAGTATAGTAATGAAATGAATTGCTTTCGAATTGATTAGTATAGTGTCAGTTTTCTGACTTAATCCCATTGTAGCTCACAGTGTTGTTACTTTTTCACCATTATTATCACGGCAATTTCCTGTATTCATCGACAACAAACACTGGATGTCCGATAGAAACATAAATAATAGGACATAATAGGAAGAGGGCGTACAATGTAACATTGTAACAGTAGAGAGTATTAGAAATTTATTGGAATGATTGGAATTTCTTAAACCTTACGTACTTTAACTTGTTCAACCGAAGTACCAAACTTATATCAGATCCTTGTGAATGTCACTTCACTGATGTGACATATATTGCAAACTAAAAGTGATATATAAGATTCTTAGTATAAAACACACTCTACATTCAACAATAACATAACAACCTCAATATTCACTTTATGCACGCTCACTCTTCAAAAATTTCTTTTTCATAAAGATTACGTTCTACTACGAATTAAGAAAATTATGATTTTTAACTTTTAAAAACGTTACATTATTTTTTCAATTACAACATGAAAAAAATAAAAAATTAATTGCCTCAATTATATCTTCATAAAATTTTCCACCAATCACTCTTCGAAAAATATTAATTACCATATTAATGGAATGGAGGAAGTATCTAATTCAACCAACATTTATAAAGGTATTTGTAAATATCTCATATATATTTATCGATAATTATAAAATCCTAAAAGCTCACATTTTGTAGGGGAACCTTGATCCACTTGATTCACCATTCACTGCCTTGATCCACTTGGCCACATCCGCCACTCTACTACGGAGAGATTTATATTTATTTACTTTTTCAATTTTTTAATTTGGATTTTTTTAGAATTTGTAAAACAAAAGATGAAATTTCAATTAGAATTTAATAAGATACAATTTAAAGAATTTTATAGGTTCATCAATTAGGGTTTCCAAATATTGAATATACAAATCATAAAATTGAATTTCAATTATTTTTTGAAAAGATACCAATTGGCAGAACCCTCAACCCATCATAGAAATATATAAAAATAGGAACAAGAAGGGAGTACTGAAGTTAAGCTAACATTTCAGATTCATTAACAGTGAAACCATTAACAGAAAACACACCAGCAAAAGAGGACTGAAAAACGACACTGAAAGGAAAAGACTAACTTGGTCGCACTGCCTCATCTTGCAATGTCATCATCTCCACACACACAAAATGTATATCATCTAATCAACCTCCTCCATCTTGCTCTCCTCGTTGCCTTCTTCCTCCAAGGCAGGCATATCAGCATCCTCCCCAGCCTCCTCATCTTCATCGATGCTCAACCCAAGCTTCAACATCCGGTGAATCCTTGCAGCAAACGTGTTGGGATCGTCCAAACTGAAACCAGAGGTCAACAAAGCAGTCTCAAAGAGCAGCAGCACAAGATCCTTCACCGATTTATCATTCTTGTCCGCCTCCGCCCTCTTCCTCAACTCCTCCATGATCCCATTATCAGGATTGATCTCCATCGTCTTCTTACTCGACATGTAGGAGCTCATGCTGCTATCCCTCAATGCCTGCGCCTTCATGATCCTCTCCATATTCGCGGTCCACCCGTATTCACCAGTCACAAGACAGCAAGGAGAGTCAACAATCCTATCAGACACCACCACCTTCTCCACTTTATCTCCCAAGATGTCCTTGAACACCTTACAGAGGCTCTCAAATGACTTCTTCTTCTCCTCTTTCTTCTTCTTCTCCTCCTCGGTTTCATCATCAAGCTTCAGCCCTTCTTTCGTAGCAGAGACCAGCTTCTTCCCGTCGTACTCCTTGAGCTGCCCGACAGCATACTCATCAATGGCGTCTACCATGTACAACACCTCATATCCCTTCTTCTTGAGGCGTTCTAGGAAGGGCGAGTTCTCCACGGCCTTCTTGCTCTCCCCGGTGATGTAGAAGATATCCTTCTGCCCCTCCTTCATTCTTGTGACATAGTCTTTGAGGCTGGTCAATTCGTCACCACTCTTGGTTGAGTGGTATCTTAACAAGTCAGCTAACTTAGCCCTGTTCTGGCTGTCCTCATGAATACCCAGCTTCAAGTTCTTTGCAAAGGCTTCGTAGAACTTGTTGTAATCCTCCTTGTTCTCTGCAATCTCATTGAACATCTCAATGCACTTCTTCACCAGGTTCTTCCTAATAACCTTCAAAATCTTGTTCTGCTGCAACATTTCACGGGAAATGTTGAGCGGCAAGTCATCAGAATCCACCACTCCTTTAACAAATCCGAGATACTCTGGGATGAGCTCCTCACAGTTGTCCATGATGAACACCCTCCTAACATAGAGCTTAATGTTGTTCATCTTCTTCCGTGTGTCAAAGAGATCGAACGAAGCCCTCTTGGGAACAAAGAGGATGGCTTTGAACTCGAGCTGGCCCTCAACTGAGAAGTGTTTAACAGCAAGATGCTCCTCCCAGTCATTGGTTAGGCTCTTGTAGAAGGAGGCGTATTCGTCCTTAGTGATTTCCTCCGGCTTGCGGAGCCAAATTGGTTTCTGCTTGTTGATGACCTGCCACTCGGAGGAAACCTCCTTGATCTTCTTCTTCTTCTTCCCCTTGTCTTTCTCCTCATCAACATCCTCCACATCGCCCTCCTCTTCCTTGTCCTTCTTTGGCTCGTCGTCTTCATCGTCACTGATCTCTTTCTCGGTTGTCTTCTCGGTCCACAAGGAAATAGGGTAGCTAATGAACTCGGAGTGCTTCTTGACAAGATCCTTGATTCTCCTCTCCTCAAGGTACTCCAACTACACATTGCGAATATCAAATATTCATACTTTTCCAGTAACACCAACACCAATCAAAATACCAGTTATCAAATATCAAATATTCATACATATTAAAATACAGAACAATCAAAATTACAAATAGCTGTAAATGAACATTTACTTTTCTAGTAACACCAATACCAGTTATCGTTTCATAGATCACCACGCGATTCTCCTCTACCTCTACCGCAAGCATTAATCAAGCAACGAATCATATAATATTAAGGCTAATCCTAATGACAAATTGATTTTCGATAAAATAAATGTTGTTGGATGGAACTATACATGTACCTGATCTTCCTTCAAGAAGAGCGTGATCTTGGTACCCCGTCCGAGTTGCTCGCCTTCCACGTCCCTAGTAACAGTGAAGGAACCACCAGCTTGAGATTCCCAAACGTACTGTTCATCATCGTTGTGCTTGGTGGTGACGATGACCTTCTCCGCCACAAGGTAAGCCGAATAGAATCCCACACCAAACTGCCCAATCATGCTCACATCCGCACCGGCTTGCAGCGCCTCCATAAATTCCTTCGTACCAGACCTCGCAATTGTCCCCAAATTGTTCACCAAATCTGAACATTCCCACACAATTGCAAAATTATCAGCAATCAGACTACAAATTTTGCCGAATCATTCGGATCAGTCACTATTTACAATTCTATACGACTAATTACCTGCTTTGGTCATGCCAATTCCGCTGTCGATGATCGAGAGAGTCTTGTTGGCCTTGTCAGGTACGATTCGGATAAACAACTCAGGCTGAGCATCGAGCTTGCTCTTATCCGTCAAGCCCTCGAATCTGATCTTGTCCAAGGCGTCGGAGGAGTTGCTAATCAGTTCTCGCAGGAAGATCTCCTTGTTGCTGTAAAATGTGTTGATAATCAAGCTCAGAAGCTGGTTGATCTCCGCCTGGAAGGCAAAGGTCTCCGCGTCGGCCATCTGCACTTCCGCCATTGAATCTCAGCTAAAAGATCTCAGCGAAGAGAGAGAAACTCGAATGATCTTTTGAGCTAATGAGAGAGAGAACAACAGATTATTCACGGTTTTCTCGACTGATGGGCGAGGAATCGAAATGAAGGTATATATATTTGGGGGAATAATTCTAGGAGGTTCGATTTGTGAAGGGTAGGACCGTAGGAGATAGAGAGAATGAAGGAAGGAGACATGGAAGGCTTCTGGAGCCTTCTACAGCTCTCCAGATATATTGTTTCCCGCTGTATTTGAAAAAATAAAAATGTGTTGTTAGAAAGTTCTAAGTTACGCCTTGATACAGATCAGGCCCATATCAGAAATACTTACGGCCCACTTAACAAGTTTTTAGTGACTTTATGATATTGGTATTTTATTTGGATCAATTTAAATAGTTTTATAATGTTTAAAACACAAATATAAAATTAAACCTGTGTAACCTATGACATGTTTAGGGTTTTATAATGTTTAAAACACAAAATATAAAATTAAACCTGTGAAAGAAAAAGAAAAGAACTGAAGATCAAATGGCTCAATGAAAATTAATTGTGAAAATAATGATGAATAAACAAATAAAGGGAAAAGTGGGTTACCTACTTAAGTGAATCTATGGTGGGAGTTTCGGAGTATTATGGAAAAGTATTTTGAAAATGCATCATATGAAAATATATTTATTAATAATGGATGTGAAATCCAACCTTTTTACAACTGGACATAAAGAAGTTTATAACTTCTCTAAAATTATCATAAAAAAAATTATATCTATGGAAGAATGGGGAATATCCCATATAGACAAAAAAAAAAATCTGTTATTTACAGAATATAACTCTCATTAAATATAATTTCTAGGATTATCAGATGCTTTCCTTTCATATATGAAAAAAAAACATTCCTCATTTATTAAAATATGTTCAAAAGTTTATAACTTCGATATGCCTATATGATTTATTAGATGGTGGCAATATTATGACAGCTCGGTAAGAATCTTACCTGATTGTTTTAAAGAAAAAATTGAAAAATAGGTGGATATTTCACCAAAAATTCTTGAAATTTAAGAAAAGGATTTATATGTGGAATGAATATCTTCTCTATATTTCTTTGCAGAATTCTCAATAAATGGACTCCAGAATTTGGTTATACTGATGATATGATTCCCTGTATTAAAAAGGTTTCACATTCTAAATTCTGGGAAAAGAAATGATAAAACAAAACTCAGAATCTTCATATAATGTTCGTGCACAATCCTTCATTCGTGAATCCGGAGTTGTGCCTCTTACAAGGTAGAAACAAGAAAAGAGAAGGTTATTATTATTCTTTACATTAGCAGTGAAAAGATTTCATGAATTCATGTAGTTCGACTATTACATAAGTAATGCTGCATAAAGAATGTCTCATCTAAAAATAAGATTAGTTCAAAGATGCCTAGCAATGAAAAGATTTCATGAAATTCATGTAGTTTTATTAGTTCATAATTAGTGTAGTATAAAGAATGTCTCATCCAAGGATAGGATTAGTTCAAAGATGCATGCTTATATGAATCTAAATGTATAAACTTCATGTAGGTGGTTGAAACACAACTCACTCTCATACCCACAAATTGGAAAGCCAATCTGCCAGTCAAAAGGAAATCTATACTGCATAAGACAATTGGCTGAGTAGTTGAAGACCATCCATGTGGAGGGGAGGTTTATAGGAGTTAGGTTGATACGGGCAGGTGGCAACGTATTGGAACGCAGCATAGAAGAACTCAATGAGATTGTTGAGTATCTGGAGGAGAATGGTGTGAGGAGAGACTGGATGGGGTATGTAGTTAGCAGATGCCCTGAAATATTAGCTTTTAGCATGGACGATTTAAGGGTACGCGCTGAGTTCTATTTGAATATGGAACACGACTTTGGAACCATGCTCTTCGACTGTCCAAAGGTGATCGGTTACTTCTCACTGGAAGAGATGAATCGGAAGGTTAGTGCTAGCTAAGGTTTTGCATTGTGTTAGTTTGAAGTAGGTTCGGGATATAGGCGTTCAGGAAGATGCCATCCGAAGTATGCTTGTTAGATATCCCTCTCTGATGACATATATAGTCTATACAAGAAGATGCGTCCTGTGGTAAAGTACACGAACCCTTCTACTTTTACGTTAATAAAGGGGTATATGCTACTGAAAAGAGGCAAACTTTCCTATGTTCATAAAAACACATAACTGAATTCTCTGTTGAGCCTCTTTACTCAGCTTCGGTAGCACTTTCCGTTCTGGCAGGTCATCTTCCTCTTGACTGACGAAGGCTGGGTATCTCAAAAGGATATTGGGAAAGTAGTAGCCTTCGGGCCGGAGCCGTTAGGGTGCAGCATAGTGAACAAATTAGAACACAATGTGAAATACTTCTTATCTCTTGGCATAAGGCTACCGGTTTTGGGGCACATGATCGCGGATTTCTCCATGCTTCTCCGCTACAACATAGATATTTATGAGATCTCTCTCCCCTCTCCACCAAATTTCTTGACTCAAAGATTCTTAGGCAACGAGTCCCGGCCATTTTTAGTGGATCCTGCAGTTTTCTTGCTGGCAAATCGACTGAATACCAAACTCAGTCACTCTCCAGATACATATACAGTTTTAAAATGTAAACTAGCCTACCCAATAAACATACTGTTGGATATGAGTCAGTAGATTGATACTCAGCTGTTCTAGGGTTAAAAGAAATTGGGGGAAATCATAGTAGTATTATGGAATTGAAGATCTCAAAACCGAGCTGATATCGGTAGATTAGTGTGTCGATAGGATTAGCTGATGTATAGGTTAGACTTGATGTTATGTTTATTGTTTTTGTCTAAGTCCTGTACAAAGTAGTTGTTGAACTGATCTTCTGCTGAAGATACTTTTCAGAACCCCATGTCATCAGTGTAATCGCTTGTGTTCTTCGTCGAAGCCGAATGCTAAACTTCACCGGAGACGGCGCATCGGCCTTACCCGATCTCGGTAGAAGACATTATCGCCGATGGTCATCGGCGGAAGAACCTATGCAAGCACAATACCTTCGCGGTCGACCAACCGACTATCGAAGCTCACTTCATCGGTCGACGACTCACCGAAGAAGACAGAGACGTATTCGCCCATCGTACCCGACGAAAGCGACCCCTGCACTCGAAGTCTTTTCGAATAGTTCGGCGGAAGACATACGAGGTTGTTTGAACGGTCAACTCGACACTCTCACCAACTACAAACCTCGACCAATGAGAAGCCGACAACGCTTACCTACTCTACAAAAAAGTCTCTCATGAACAGCCGCATTAACGGCCCCGTTGCAACTAGCTCGAATTTATGGCCGTTTTCTTTAGAGGCTTGTGACACGTGGCATCGTCGGCTCCAACGGACATATGCTACAACTCACAGCTATAAATAGAGAAGGATTTGAAGATTTCGAAAAACAGAGGAATATACACGAAATCAAGGGAAAGCATTCAAGCTCACAACGCTCTAGAACCTTCAAGCTTATCCAGAGACGAACTAGTTTTCATAGAACACTTCTTGTAGTTCATCTCTCTAGAGCTCTTTGATCCCTTTCTTCTCTAAACTAAGCTCATTGCTAGATTCATAGCTTAGATTCGAAGGAGTTCACATTTAGTGAATCGTTCTTGTTGCAAGAACTCCTTCTCGGTTGGAGAATATTCCCTCCCTTCTAAACTTAGGTTTGGATTGTAAAAGTCGCTAGGGACTATAACTTAGAAGGATCCGCCATGCGTACAGTTTCCTTCTTGAGACTTGCTCGATTAATCAACAAGTTTCTCTCTTGAGTTCGGGACTAGGATCTCGTTATCCGAACCACGTTAAAAATCGCTTGTGTTATTTCGTTTTATCGCATTGCATTTAACCCAGCTTTTAAATCATCGGCTTGCATAAAACGTATCTTAAAAAGCGCACGACCAAAAGACTTTACATTGCGAAAACACGTTTTCAAAAGAGACGACTCCCGGGCCTAACACTTATCCGCACTACGGTCTCCGATCGAGTTTCGTAATACCGACATCGGCGGTAGAAGAGCTCGAAGCCGACTCACTTTGACCCCGAGGGATCGAAGGCTTATTTGGCATTGTTCATCGGTTGCAAACATCGCCTTCAGCTGACCTTCACCGGGAAAAAAAAACGAGCTCAAGTGTATTCAATCCCCCCCCTCTACACCTGACTTTTCGTCTCCGGACCAACACATACCGATTGCGAAAAATTTGGATAAGTTCATACCAGAAGCAGAGTTTTAAACAGGCCTGATACTCGATCTTCTAAACAGAGATGCAACGGAATTCATGAAGTTTGCTTAATATGCAGCAATACAGAATTCTGGTATCTTATAGTCCTTTTTCAAATAATTTTTTTTAATTAATCTTTTTGTCAAAAAAAAATTTTGGTACTTAAAAAAAGTTTTATAAGATTTAATTAAAAAAAATAAAATAATAAACTAAAAAAATTTTACTAAATTCCCTCTCCCACACCGTACCACGACCACGTCCGCTACCGCAACAACAAACTCAGCAAGCTCGCAACCCTCGCCCACACCACCCTTTCCCAGCCCTGCACCTACGACATCCTCCTCATCCCCTCTCTTTCACCACCGGCTACCTCTCCCACCTTTAAGTTGTCCAGTTGTTCTCTTCGTGACATTTTCAACCTCGAAGAACATAATACCTTCTCCGTTCACTGCGCCGACCTGCTTCGCTCTTGGAACGCGAGACACAAAATTATTAGTTAATCTAGATTTAGTTAATTTTGTTGTTTTTAATTAAGTTCTTTTTAATTAAATATTTTTACGTAAAAACATTTTTTTGACAAAAAAATAATAATTTAAGAAAATAGTTAAAATCTAATTTAACAATGGGATGAATTGGTACCTGTAATTTTTATTTCGTAAATACGCTTATAACTAACAATTAACTAACCGAAAATTTAACGGAAGCATTAATTTATCCAAACTAGCTTTATTTTAATAACCAAAATTATGGACCAATTTATCCAACTTAGAATAATTTGGGAATCATATGAACCAATTTGTCTATATATTTCAAAATCTTGATAATTATGTGTGAGTGCGCTAGTCCATAAAGGAGAACGAGAACAAGGCTCAAATCATTCTCTTGAACCCAAAATCTGGGCCAGGCTAGCTCCGCCTTATTGCTACTAAATGATCATTATTGATAGTTCATTCATTTAGGTACATTATCAAAAAACAAAAATTAGGCAATAAGTTTATAATTATGATTAAGTAAGTAATTAAAATAATTAGCTAACTAAAATAAAATGATAGCAATCCAAATCAAATTGGTTACAAAGAATTCACATATGACATATGTACAATTGGAGAAATATAGCGTGTTTACATCAAAGACCGAAACAAACTACTCTCTCCGTTCCCTTATAAATGACTCAATTCTTTTTGGTACGAAAATTTAGAAAATAGAGATAAAGTATAAGAGAGAGATAAATGATAAAATATGAGAGATAAAATATGTGAGATAATGAGAGAGTAAGAGAGAGAAAATAAGTGAGATAATGAGGATAGATGATAAATTAAGAGAGATAAGATAAAATTGGAAAGAGACAAATGAGATAATTAGAGTAGATGATAAAATATGAGAGATAAAATGTTAACATAAAAGAAATAATAATTATTATTTGTCAATTTCGGAAAGTGACCTTTTTAGTGGAACGTGTCAATCGGAAAAGATGACCACTATACAGATTGATTGAAAATTCCTTATAAACTTGGGCGTGTGATAAATGTAAGATGCATCACACTATTTTTTTTATTATTTTTTTTTTATTTGAGGAACCTGCAGCCGCTACCTTCGGTGCGCTCTGGGTAAACCTCAACTCCTTGTGCAGTAGCCTGCAAACCACACAGGAGATTAAACCACCCTCAGGTGACAGGCTCACACAGAATGCATCACACTATTTACTTATTAGACGCCGCGAAAAGCTTTAGCCTAAACTTCCTTTCTCCCAAGTTGGTTACACTCACTTCGCACACACTAAGATTGTAAATACTCTCTCCGTCCCATAGAAAATGTTTTCCTTTCCTTTTCAGGATGTCCCATAGAAAGTGTTTCCTTTCCTAAAAAGGAAGTGGGTCCTGCATCTTTACCAACTCAAATCAATTCAAAATAATTAATTAATTACATGTGTCCCACTTTTCTATCTCACAAATCAATTCTAAATAATTTATTAATTATATGAGTCTCACATCTTTACCAACTAAAATCAACTTTCCTAAAACTCCATGCCCCATAGAAAGGAGACACTTTCTATGGAACGGAGGAAGTATAAATTTTATGTATAATTGAAGACAACACAAGTTATCTAAATTAAAGTTCCAAACTTTGGAATAACAGAAATCGATAGATATAGATGATGCAATCTATTTGGTCAGGCAAGAATAGTCCTTGTACGTGAATTTGTCATTTATGATTAATTTAATAAAATTTAATTTTCTTGTGAACTTTGCAAATTATTGTATAAGAACATAATTTATCCAATACACCCTTCAATAACCGGTTACTTTTACTTCACTTTTAAAAAAAGGAAGGCATAGTCAAAATTGGATCTTATATATGAGATAACATAATTTATCCAATACACCCTTCAATAACCGGTTACCTCACTTTTAAAAAAAGGAAGGCATAGTCAAAATTGGATCTTATATATGAGATAACATAGTGGTTAAGGTGGGTAGCCTGTGGACGAAAGCTTATAGGTTCAAAACTCAATCCATCAAGACCGCTAGGGGTGTAAGTGGTTCCGCTCCGAACCGCGAAACCGATCGGACCGAACCGAACCAAATCGAAAAATGTGGTTCGGTTCGGTTTCGCGGTTTGGTTCGGTTTATTTTTTTAGAAACCGTTTACATTCGGTTCGGTTCACGGTTTCAAGAATTTTTGAACGGTTCGAACCGAACCGAACTAATATCCTATTTTTTAATTTTTTTTTTAATATTTGTCTTTCTTATATGAGAATATTATTGGATTTAGATATTAGATTTAAGTTTAGATCAATTCTATTCTATACAAATGAAGAGAAATGAGTAACAACTCTATACTTATGAGTTCGAAATGAGTGACATCTTATAAACTATTATTCTTGCATTATTTAAGATTTAAAAAATAAATAAAAAAATAAAAAAGTGAACCGATGAACCGAACCGAACCGAACCATTTATAAGCGGTTCGGTTCGGTTCCGATATTGAAAAATCCATCAAACCGAACCGAACCGAACCATTTCTATGTGTTTGATTCGGTTCCTAAAATACATAAAAAGTCGAACCGAACCGAACTGTTACACCCCTAAAGACCGCTATGTGTGAGTCTGTCACTTATGGTTGAATTTAATGTGTACTTAGGGAGTGTTTGGAATAGCTTAACTGAATCAGCTTATAGCTGAAAGCTACCTCGTGATTTGATTTTAGTGTTTGGAAAATATAGCTTATAGAGATGCTGAAAGCTGTTTGGGTCCAAGATAGAGAATTTTCGTAAACTGGTATTGGGCAACTGAAGCTGATAGCTTATAGCTTTCATAATTTTTAATTTTTTTAATTAATACATTCTATTATAATTTTATAATTATTTTTTTTATTAATGATCGATATTACTTATTTATATGTATAATTTTTATTTGTCAATTTATAAAGAATAAGTAAATATTTGTTTTATTAATATAATTTATAATCTTTTTTATTCTTGATTTTAATTAATAATATTAATTATATTTAATTTTTTTACTAATTTTTATTTTAGTAATATTTATTATTAAAATAATATTTTATATGAGTCGAAATAAATTTTAAATTTTATTTATGTAAAAAATTCTAATTTGTTTAATAAGTGATAAATAAATAATATTTTTATTTTATAAGATACCATTTTATTAATATTTTCAAATATTAATTTTTTATTTTCAGCACTTTTTGCAAACACTTACAAATTATCAAAATCAACAACTTTCAATTTGCCACTTTCGCCACTTTCAACTTCAACAACTTTCAGCACTTATCGATAAACTTCAGCTACTCCAAACACCCACTAAGTGGGTGTTTGGAGTAGTTGAAGCTTATTGATAAGTGTTGAAAGTTGGTGAAAGCAACTGAAAGCTGCTGTTTAAGAATTTGTAGGTGTTTGGAAATAAGTGTTGAAAGTTGCTTAAATGTGGGAAAATATGTTTGAAAAACTGCTGATATTAGTAGCTTATTTTAAGTTTTTAAATAAAATATATGTTTTACCCTCAATGTTATTAAATAATTATAATTTATAATAAATAAATAAATAATATTAATTTTTATATTATATAAATTTATAATATATCATATTACCATAAACATATCATACTATTATATTTTAAATATTATTTATTTGCTTAAAATTCATAATAATATTATTTTCATATAATTTTAATAATTACGTAGCTAAAAAATAATTATCATTAAATAAAAATAAAAAAATATTAATTTAAAATTCAAAATTTTCCGAACCCACTATTTTAATTAATATATATATATATATATATTTAATTTTAATAATAATTATTTCATTAATCTTGAAGAATTTATAAATTATAAATATAAAACATTTTTTATCAAATTACTAACTAATATATTAAAATATAATTATAATTAAATTTATAACTAAACAAATTTATAACTAAAATTAATATAATTATAATTAAATTTATAACGAAAAAAATATTAATTTTAAAATTAATAATTTTTTGAGAATTATAGAAATATTTACAAGATAAAATAGTTTAATAAATTAGATAAGGTGTAAGCTGCAACTGAAAGCGGGTCATAGCAGCTTAAGTGGGTGTTTGCAATAGTTGTAGATTATCCGTAAGTGCTGAAAGTTGCTGATTTGAGAATCAGTAGGTGTTTGCAGAAAAGTGCTGAAAGCTGCTGAAAGTTGTGAAAATAGTGTTTGGAAATCTTTGGCGATAGGCTTGTAGCTTATTTTTACTTTTTAAATGTAACGACTATTTTACCCCTAATATGCATAAAATTGAAAAGTTGCTTCTTATTGTATGTTTTTAATTTTACTTTAAAATTTCAATCTCATCCTATTTATAAATATTATATTATTAAATATTTTAATATCATATTAATATAAATATTATATCGTAATATCATATATTAAACACATATATTAGTATTAAAATATCGTCACATTTTTTAATGGTAGAAATTGTAAAGGGTAAAATTGGAATAATATTTTTTTTAAGAGGATAAAAAGGTTCGAAAATTTCAGTTCAGCATTAGCTGGCAACTGAAAGCTGCTATCTACCAGCTGCCCAATAATTTCTATCTCTTCATCCCATATAGAGAAACTGCAGCTTTTTCAGCTAGGATTTGCAAACACTTATTACCAACTTTCAGTTAAAAATTGAGATAGAGAAACTAGTTCAAACACCCCTTAAATAGTTTATCTATCTTGGCTATATTTCATAGGTAATTTATGCTGAAAATTGAGTATTCCAAACACTTCAGCTGCAGCGAAAGGTATAAGCTATAGTTGAAAATTATTACAAACATCACCTTAGTAGAAGCTGCTGTTACCTCGTCATAAAAAAAATTGCTTAATTATAGGAGACTCGATTACTACACACCGTGAAAATAAAATTGGGATCAGTAGTAATTAACCGCTGCGTTTAAGAAATGTTTTGAGGGGTCAAACCTGCAACACACTAAGCGAGCCGAAGCTAACCTCCCCCTAATTTCTGCCGCAGTCCGCCGCCGATGGCGTATTTTTTCCTGCTATGACTATAAAACCGCTGAGGAAGAAATCACAAAAGCGTGTAGGAAATCCGAATCCGACTAATTCCAACAGTCGCTCGCTATCGAAGCGCAGGATGGCTTTACTGATTTCAGCTGCTGCTTTTGTTTGTGTTCTGGTTCTCTTCACCATTTCGTCGAACATGGGCAGCGCCGTCGGTGTGGAGCCAAGTATCGATCGGATTTATAACGTTAAAGTTGTGAATGAGTTTCCTCACGATCCCGAGGCATTTACTCAGGTATGCTCCGTTTTAATATAGATTTTTGAATTGGAAACTTCCGATTGGCTTTATTTGGGATTCGACGGATTACTTGGTGATCCATCAGTTTTGAATGTTCTATATGGTTAATTGTGATTTGTGAATATAAGATTTAGCCCTTACTGAACTCTGATGCATGTACATTTTTGTTATTGAATTTTCTTCTTTGTTGTGTTGTAGTTGTCTTCTACAGTAGTTTTAAATAAATTGAATGATCCTGTCTTTATATTGGGTTGAATGATTCTTCGAATGATCAATTTTTACCTTAAAACTCCTCTTTTTGGGGTTTGAGGAGAGGGAAATAAAATGTTTGCCTTAATTGTACACTTGAATTTGATTATTTTATGTAAACTCAGTCCTTATGTTTTATAAGACTTTCTAGGTAATTATATGCATTTGTAGTGTTAGTGAAATTTGGAAACTTTTTTATCTATATTAACAATAACAGCTTTGGAGTTTAGGGGCTTTTGTACGCAGGAAATGATGCGCTGTTTGAGTCTACAGGACTTTATGGACAAGTGAGTGTGTCTTCCTTGTCTTTCCATTTTTATCTATATAATTTACTTGAACATATAAGCCTTATGTTTGCTAGTGACAGTTTAATCTTCAATTGTAGCACAATTGAGATATTATGAAACCTTTGATGGACAGTTACCCAGTACGAGAAGCAATATCATTATCTAAAAATATTTGTCGAAACAATTATAGTTGTTAATTCAGATGTTCTTCACTGCAATTCATTTTCTTTAAGCACCCAACTGCTAGTATGTGGTAGTAATAACCTGTATGCAAGTACATTTGAAAGAATGAATATTATATTTGGTGATAATGGTCGAATTATTTCTATATTAAAGAATTTTGAAAAACTCCCTCGACTTGTATGGCTCACTGATCAAGTATCTAACCATGTCTTATAATTTCTGCTTTAACCTAAGTATACCTGTCAAATTCCAATTTGCATACCTTAACAGTCCTATTGTTTTTTTTCCCTCGCCTCTCTTGACTTATACAATGTATGACAAAGCTGTATGCATTTTCTTTTTATCAGTTATGGATTGTAAATTCAGAGTTTCTCCTAACTCTGCATATTTCCTTTTTCTATAAATTGGCAGTCATCCGTTCGGAAAGTTGCTATTAGCACAGGGAAGGTATGACACTAATGATCAACTACCGGTCCAGAATCTTTTTTTTTCTTTTGTTTTGCTAAGGCTACTGTTGTCATATATAAATAGCTAAAGGTTTCTCTTCTGGTTGCAGGTTGAAGCTATCCATAAAATGGAGAGCTCTTACTTTGGGGAGGGTTTGACTCTTCTTGGTGACAGGTTTGTGTTAAAAATCCTTGTTAGTATAACTTTGATTTGAAATAAGCACTTTCAAAAGGAAGGCTTATATTAAATGTTCTCCACCTGCAAACAAACATTTTGACGATTCTCCGAAGTATAGCCATACTTACTTTGTAGCCTTTTCTGTCACTTTCTTATGTGTTATTTCTAGTTCCTTCTAAGATGTAGTGATGAAAGCCATTTTGAAGCTGTTGGTTGTTTATTTTAGTAGTTTCTCATGTTATCCCATGTACTTTACTAGGCTGTTTCAAGTCAATTGGAGGACGGACATTGGTTTCATATATGACAAAAATAACTTCAGCAAAGTATGTGCCTCTACTTTTTAGTACTGTTCCCTGTCATTTCGTATAGTTTGTGCTGTTTCTATTTAATGAAGTTTTGATGGGGGCTTGATTTGTATTCAATGTCGATTTATCAGATAAGCAAATGCCGTATGTCAACTATCCAATCGTTCCATTTTACTAACTCCAGCGGTAGCCAGATTATTCATCATTGATATGTTATGCAACAACCGTATGTTATTTTTAATTGTGGATTCAAGAAATTTATTTCTTAGGTTCATATTTTAATAAATTTTTCTATATCTAGGGATGTCCATGATACTTGCAATAGAATCTTAGTATTCTGATAAATCATTTTAGTAAAAATAATAATTTGGGCCCTTGCTTAAAATTAAGAGTAAGAAGAGATATATTTGTCTCCATCAAGATTCAAGTTATTGTGGTTTTATTAGCTTTTGGTTGATTTGCATCTGAATGTGACTGATAAATACTAGGATGACGGTTGTCATACTGATTTCTATCTTTGTATTTTGGCATCTTCTGCAGATTGAGAGGTTCACAAATAAAATGAAAGATGGGTGGGGGTTGGCAACTGATGGAAAAACTCTATTTGGAAGTGATGGAACTTCAACCTTGTATCAAATTGACCCTCGGACAATGCAAGGTTTGCATCATTTTATTTGTAATTTTCTTTTGTCCGTATCACGTTCGTTGACACATTACAAATTGGCTTTCTCTTCCTGCACTTCCTCTCCCATTCTCAAGAGATATGTGAGGGAGAAAGATCAATAATGTTTTTAGTTGGTTTTGCAATAATCAGTCACATAGCCGACATTCTGCTTGAATATTTTTCTCATGTTTTTCTATTGGACTTGTATTTCTTTCATATTGATCCAGTGGTTGCAAATCATACTGTCAAGTACAACGGCAATGAGGTACATAACCTAAATGAACTAGAGTATGTAGCTGGTGAAGTATGGGCGAATGTTTGGCAGGTTCGTTTGTGAGGCTCCAATTCTATCATCCATTTTTTGCTTAATGTTTTCTTACCTTGGCCTTAATTTATATCCACCATCACACACAACAAACGCTAGACTGACTGCATTGCGAGAATATCGGCCAAAGATGGTGCTGTCTTGGGATGGATATACCTTCCAGATTTGAGGTTCGATCTTCTCTCCATTCTTTGGAATATTCATCAATCATAAACCTTTTCCCCCCAAATAATCTACCCTGGTTGTTGCTCAATCTGCTTAATTTATTACAGGGAAGGGCTTAAAGCATCTGGATACAAGGTATTTCTTTTCTTGACCTAATGATCCTAATCTCAATATGTCTGGTTTTAGGATTAATAGATTTAACATTTCAAAATTCATCAATATCTTCAGGGGCTTGATGTATTGAATGGCATCGCTTGGGATCAAGCTCAGAATCGAATTTTCGGTTAGCCCCCCACCACCATTTTCTTGCATAACTCACTAAAAGTCTAAAAGCAAACATGATCGAGTTCGAATTCGACCAACGACTCTACCCTTATTGTTTTCCCTCTGTGTTTTGCAGTTACTGGTAAGTTATGGCCAAAGCTATATGAGATCAGGCTGCAGCGCATGAAGAAGCCATTCAATGGCGATATCAAGAGTGTCTGCATGCCGTTTCCAGCCTTTTATTAAAAACCACAGAATATATCCATCTGGAAAATTGACACCCAATTTTTAATTTTAGAAAAATTACAGTAGAAACAAATGTAACCCTGTGTGGTGTTTAGTTTTCAGGTATTTGCAATAACTAGTCATCCTTCATGTAAGATTTGTTTCCATTGTATTAAATGCATTTCTAAAATATATTTAGAACATTACATTTCTATTGCATTACATATCTACTTTTATAAAATTATAGTTTTATAACTAAAATTTTAATTGTTGTACAATTATTTCTTAGTTCGGCTCAGTAAACCCTACATAATCAAGCGGCGATGATAAGGGGGATAAACTAAGGGTTTTTTGTTAGTTCAGTATAAAACCTACTCCCTCCGTCTCACCGAGTTTGTCCACTTTCTTTTCGGCGCGGTAATTTAAAAAAGTTGGTGTAGATTAATAAATGTATGAGACTCATACATTAATTAATAATTTGGAATTAGTTTGTAAGGTAGAGGTGTAAGGTTCATTTCGGATAGCCAAGTTCGGTGGGACGGAGGGAGTATAATTTATATAAACGATTACATAATAAACACGTTTATTTAATTGATTTTTTCTATGAAGAGAGAATAATGACATAAATGCAATAAACCCCTTCATGTATTCAAGTTTTTTTTTAATTTTTATTTTGCCTCTTTAATTATGAAAAGTTGCATTTTATTTGCTAAATTATTGAATTCGTTGCAAAGAGCAACATTCTAGCCAACATTTTGCCCACAAATGCAATAAAAGTCACGAGATATGTGCAGCTCCCTCGACCTGTGATGCAGTGGAAGATTAGAAATAACAATTTATTAAATTGAAATAAAAGGATAAAGGGATATATGATTGAAATCCGTTGATTCTTCATAATATCGGAAGTCAATCTATCAAGATCCGTTGATCCGATGGATACCAAAAATTGATCTACATTAATCCATTGACCCAACACGCGGATAGCTAGATTAATGGTTTTCAAACATCGATCCACCACGCGGATGACTAGGGGGAGACGACGCACCGTCGATTTCTTCAATTCATTCCAAAACTATCTATTACAACCATAACAATCTAGTATATAGAAACTAACCCTAAAGCCCAAATAACAAAAGCATATGTAAATAATTCAAAAAAAAAAGCTTAGCTCTTCAAGCCCAATTCTACCCTTCATCAACCTGTATACAACAAACATTTTATCTGCACTTTTCGAATCTTGTGGTAAAGGAGGAGGCGGAATAGGAGCCGTAACCCCGACGACCATGGCGACGCTTACACTAGCTACTGTAGTACTTTCAACTCTTAGCTACACAAATCAAGGGGAAGGAACAAGGGGAGAAACACATAGAAGAGGAAGAGTGAAATCCCTAGTGATGATATGAGCTATAATTTGCGATACAAACTATAACATTTTGAAATATAATTTATGGTGTTTTTACAAAATTGTCCTTAAATATGTATGTGTGGCCGGAATGTTGTTCTTTGTAACAAATTCATAGTTTAGTGGAAAAGTGAAATAAATTCAATAGTTGAGGAAGCTAAATGCATTTTTTTTATAGTTTAAGGGGCAAAGTGAAAACCTTCAATAGTTGAGGGAGTTTACTGTACAGGGGAATTGCTATAATAGCCACATTACTTAAGGCAAATACAAATATAGTCATCTTTATAATTTACTTTACAAAGTAGCAGGTGTTTCTTTTGAAAATTTGTGCAATAATTGAACGATGTTGGAAAAATCTAAAGTATATATATATATATATATATATATATATATGAATAAATTGGTTATTATGAAAATGGTATTAGCATTTAATGCTAATATGACTTGGGGCGAAATTCAGCTCATTTCGATCGCAATTTCGAGCCTTGATACATATTCAACTTATGAATTGAGATATATGACGTCGATCTACGTTTCGAGTAGATAATTATAGTGTGCTTAATTTCTCGATTCTGATTTTCGGTGAGTGAGAAATAGTGGCTCGAAGTTAGGGGGACTAAACTAATATGTTACCTAAAGTGGAGAAACTTACCTAATTCGGGTTTTGGAGAGTTATTACATTAATCAATGTACCACATTGATTAATGTGTAATGTTTTGTGTGGTATATAAGTCTCTACCATTTAGTAGGAGATAACAAAGTGACATGTGATGGGTTTGAGCCACACATGCTCATGCGCGCGAGCCTTTTCGCCGACCGCCTCACACGCGGCGCGGCGCACCGCGCCCGTGCCCGGCCCCGGGTCCGTGTCCGTGGGCTTGTCCGTTGGGTTTAGCATTGGATTTGGCTGGACTGGCCCAGTTCAACATTGGTGGCCTGATCCAGTTCGTGGTGCAGTGCACCTGCCACACCCAAGCATTTTTTTTCTTGGAAGTCTCTGGAATGAGACTTGTTGGTCTTGAGACGTGGTTCAGGTGTAGGGGGTGAATACACTTGAATACAAATTTCTCTCAAACGCGAAGTTAGTTCTAGCTGAGTTTGCTACTGAACTGAGTCAGATAGCCAAATATGCTTCAGATCGCGTGGGCAGAAAATCTTCTACTGAGTTCAGCTCTACTGACTTAAGTCAGTCGAACAGTCGTTCAGTATCAGAGTGTGTGCGGAAGTGTAGGCCCTACAAAACTTCTCGGTTAGAAAACACCGGTTTTTATGCTGAGTTTTGTGAAATACAGTTTGTATGCAGTATGGTCAGTTAAATAAAACAGTAAATCAACACAACGATTTTTAAAGTGGTTCGAACACGCTGGGTCCTACGTCCACTGTCCTGACCAAAGTAGGATACTTGTTATATTTATACTGAGCAAGTCTCAGTTGGTCTGTTCACTGGACAGACGCAAACCTTGAAATTTATACTGAGCAAGTTCTCAGTGATCTGTGCGCGAGACATATTCTCTACTTATAGTCGTAGTGACTTTTACAAAGGGCTCAAACTTGAAGAGTTTGAGTCTTATCCAACTAAGAGGAAGTTCTTACAAATAAGAACGATTTCACAAGGATGTGAAATTCCTCGAGGTTTCTAAGCTAAGGATATTACAATGAGCTTGCTTAGATAAGAGAAGGGGAACAAGATAAAACTCTAAGTGATGAACTAAAGGTGTTCTTCAATGGATGCTAGTTCTTCACTGGATTCTGCTTGAGATTGCTAAGAGTTTGTGCGTAGATAGCTTGGGTTCCCGGTGTCGTCTCTGTATGGCGACTTCTCTTATTTATAGGCGTAGATGGTGAATAGATCCGTTGGAGGGAAGTCTAGACACGTGTCGATGCGACAAGGAAAATGGCTCATTTAATTTGAACGTTGTCGAGCAGGTACACTGTAGAGATTCTCCTCTTTTTCAGTTTCAAAGCAGCTTTTGTCAGAGTAGATGATCGTTGTCAGCTCCTTATAGGTCGAGGTGGTTTGGTAGTTGAGACTTGTCAAACATCAAGGTTGACTTCCTCTGAATCCTCGAACCTGCAGCTGAAGTGTCTTTCCTATTGACGTTCTTCTGAGCATTCAGTGCATGGGCAACAATTCCTGGGCAGATTCACCTGGAGGTTGATGTCCAACTGACTTCTTCGATCCTGAGTTCTTCAGCTGAGCGCGAGGTCTTCTACTGAATCCTGCAGCTACTGAACTCTCTATCCTACTGAGTTCTAACAACTGAACTCGACTAGGCTATACGAATGTACAATATTCAGCTAGGGTTTTGGGATCTATCAAATCTATCCAAATCTATCAAGACTATTAGATCTATAGATTCATCTACTGAATCCTTATCCCAACAAGACTATTCAAGTGATCTCCACCACTCCAATTTCCTTCCCCACGTTCACCTGCTTTAATTGGCAGCTCCAACCTTTCACCTGAGCAGAACAACCTATAAATAGGACTAGTTGCATGACATTTCAACACACCAACAAAAATATTCTCTGCATCTACATACTAGTGAAGGAAATAGGAGGTGAGAATCGATACCTTCCTCCTTCGTATGTTGTCGCAGCTCTGATTTGTGTCCCCGACCCTTCCGCTCCTCCGTGTGGATAGAGATCTGAGAGGAATTATTCAACTGCTCTCACACACGTTTTTCACTCTTGAATGGCATTAATCATCAATTGTTTCTTAAACATGTGTATTTATAATATAACGTATATAACATTATATTATAATTGTGGCCCATTAATAATTATATTGCTAATGGGCTTCCAATAAATTAATATTCAGCCCATAATATAATTAATGATAACTGGGTCACTTATTTATCAATTAATTGGCCTAGCTAATTAATTCCAGATAAATAATTTCTATATTATTAAATAATGTATAAATACATTAATCTATTAATAATAATTTCCGAGAGAGCAGAATAAATACTGGGCAGCTAATTGGGCCAGACCAGGGATCCAATACAAGAAATAAAGTCGGGCCTCAAATTAATTAATTTCCTATGCTCAGGCCAGAGCAAAATTAATTAATAAACACAGATTCATTCCACTAGAGAATCCGTGCTGACTTACCCCTTATCCCAACTTGAGAATGGGCTTGTATTTCAGACTTAATCGATCTCCGTATTTAAGATAGAAATATCCGTTAATTAATTAAGCTCACTGACAGCTTAAATTAATTAACATCTTATATATTCCTGAGAAGTACCACTCGACCTTATTAACACACCTGAACTTAATCAACCGGTCGGGTTTAGTGTGCTAATCCTTACGAGTTCCACAAGAGATATTATCAACCCATTTTACTAGGATACGGTTGCAAGATACAGACAACCAGCCTTATCCACAGATAACTACTAACACCCAAGATACGTAGATCCGATCGCGACGACGTTCACCATAGTAGGTCAAAGTGATAGATAGCCAAATGCGCTCAGCTAAAGTCTTACCAAGCTTAAGACCAGCTAAGTCACCGAGATCTTGGTTCTCCACTAAGGTCAGTTAGGAGAACACATCTCACTGTGATCCATCAATACACCACCTTAAGTGTACCAGTAAAGACAAGCGACCAAGACAAGCCACTTCTTATCTAAATCGGCTACTTAAACCGACAACTTATCCTTAAGTTGTCTCAACTGTGATAACTGTTTATATTTTGTCAGTTCAACCAATTTGTGTAGTCTTCTGTGATACCCGACACACTACACAAATCTAACTTTTATACAAGATAAATGATAACATGTGCAAATATATATATTTATTAGATATGAGAATAAAATAGTGGTAAGGATAAAACACATTGTATACGAGTATAAAATTTGCTTCCAGTATACAAAATCCCAACAACTAGTGTCTTAAGCTCTTCAGCTCCTGTCCTCGCCTGAAAGTCCTGTTTGCCGGAGCTCGACGATTTTGCGGTGCTGCAATCTTCGAAACGTCGTCGTTTTATCTTTGGGGACGATACGCCGTAAACCGAGAGCACTACCGGGGCGTATTTCGTCTTGCGGATAGAGGCTATCCTCGACTCGACGAAATTTGCTTTAAACATTCTGTTGTGTTTTCGCTTTTCCGACTCATTTGTTTGTTTCCGACTGTATTAGCAGCTTGTAATCTAACAAACGATATTAATGATTAAATTATATTGGTTCTGACCAAGTCTCTATCGAGTTCTGATCGTGCGAATTTGGGTTTTGACCATACTTCATCGCCTGAATTTCAATTGGGGTTGAATTAGTGATGTTGCGTAGTTTTATGGTTCTGATAAGGTTATGACCGAATTCTCATATGGTTCTGAAGAGTTTTGATTAGTTCTGACTAAGTTCTGGTTGGGTTCTTAGTGTGAGAAACAACTTCATTATGAAATAAATTTATATGATTTTGATCACGGTTCTAATCAGTTTTGACCGTGAGTATAAAAGTTCAAATCTGCTCTCACAAAGAAATTCAACAATCCTTTCTCATTAGTTGCAACATCGAGATCCTACCGGTCAGAATCCGGTAGGAACCGATCGGAACCGTGTAGAAATAAAGTCACATATATTCAGTTAAATCTATTTTTTACCTTTTTCAGTATAAATTTATCTCATATTCGACATCATAATAAAAGATGGTTGAGATCAGACTTGCAGATTTTTTTTAATTTAAAAAGTACTAATATTTTATTGAAAGTGGCTATATTCTGTAGAGAATTATATAGATGAATATTTCTATATTTAGCTTAACAATTTTGGCTACACTTCGTTACCACCGTTTATTATCCACCTAGAATAAATATGGGACTGAATAAAAGCAGCTTACAATACATACCTGGATTGTCAGGTGGGGATTAAATTGATTGACACGTGGAAAAATAAATCCAGAATCTGAGTCAAACCGTGTTGGGAAACAATCACATCACTGAAAAGGGTGAGTTTGTTTTAAATTAATTATTTAAAAAAAAGGGTGAGTTTGTTAAAGAACAATACCAAGATCTCACACAGTAACCCACACTAAAGTGTAAAGAGAATACGTGGCCGCCTGAGCGAAGCCGTGGGAAACTCGGTGTCTCCTCCTCCGCAACCCGGCGGTGGCCCCTCCACCTCACATTCCTCCATTTTCCTTCCCTTAACATGACACGTGGCATCCTGATACTTTTGTTCCAAATTTTAGAATAATTATATGTTTTAAATTAATTATTTAACGAGATTAAAAAATATCGACAGCTAAAATTAAGCCCATAACGAAACGAATTATTTTCATCTTTTACTTAAAGAATGCGTTATGCGTGTGGTTAGAACTACATTTTGTCTTACATTGCTACAGAACAGAATGTAACATTAAAAGCAAATAGGCAGCTTATGCTAAATTAATAAATGATCTTTTCCAAATATAGGAAACTGGTTCTAAGATTGATGAATTTGATTCTTACACCAACTATATCCTCGTTGGATTTGGAAATTGCCTTTTTTTCATAGATATAGGGGTGTAAGTGGTTCGTTCCAAACCGCGAAATCGATTGGACCGAACCGAATCAAACCGAAAAATGTGGTTCGGTTCGATTTCGCGGTTTGGTTCGGTTTATTTTTTTAGAAACTGTTTACATTCGGTTTGGTTCGCAGTTTCAAGAATTTTTGAACGGTTCGAACCGAACCGAACAAATATTCTATTTTTTAATTTTTTTATTTAATATTTATCTTTCTTATATAGTAATATTGTTGGATTTAGATATTAGATTTAAGTTAAGATCAATTCTATTCTATACAAATGAAGAGAAATGAGTAACAACTCTATACTTAAGAGTTCAAAATGAGTGACATCATATAAACTATTATTCTTCCATTATTTAAGATTTAAAAAATAAATAAAAAAATAAAAAGGTGAAGCGATGAACCGAACCGAACCAAACCATTTATAAGCGTTCGGTTCGTTTCGGTTCCGATATTTAAAAACCCATCAAACCGAACCGTACTGAACCATTTCTATGTATTTGTTTCTGTTCCTAAAATACATACTCCCTCCGTCCCAAATATATATGCCCCTTTCCATTTCCTTATGTCCCAAATTTATATGCCTATTAATAATTTTTTTGTGCCTAATTAAATATTTCACAAATTTCTAGAAGTCTAATTAATATGTTAATGCAGAAAAAGACAATTTTATCCAACTTTTAACAACAGCAAATACAATTATGTTATTACCTTTTTAGTAATTTACTTTTATTTACTCATATTTCAATACCAACATTTATCTAACTTTCATATCATTAATTTTTTTCTTAATATGTGTGAAAAGTCAAATAACATATATATTTGGGACGGAGGGAGTAAAAAACCAAACCGAACCGAACCATTATATACATGAATCTATGTTCCAGCATAATAACATCATCAACCACCACCACTTTCGATTTAATAATTTTCTCGACTAATCACTTGTGAAAGGCTCGACATGAAATTATGAATGAGATTTAATTTGAAATAAATTAAAACATTTAATGCAGACATATTTATTATGAATAAAAAATATTTCTCGAGTCGAGCGCGTATCCTCATAGATGGACTCTATATAAACTGAATCACAACGGAGTCACCACCCCAAATTAAATAAAACCTCGAGCCGCCCCTCCAAATTCGCCGGTGCTACAGAATCCACTGCCCATGGCGGCCGTAGTCCCCGTCTCCGCCGCGTCTACAGCAGTCTTCGATCTCAAACACTCTCCATTTCTCCCTCCCAAACCGACCTCACTACGCGCATCATCTTTACTGCTTTCCCCCCTCTGTACTCAACTTCGCGAGGAAGAAATCCAGATTGACGGTCTGCTTCACGCTGAGCAATGAGAAATTGAGCGGAGAAACCGGATTGGCGATTCGAAGTGTGACTGAGAAGGAAAGAAGAGGAGAGACGGAGGAGGAGCGGATCGCCAAGGAGGCGCGATTAGCGGAGAAAATGGCGAGGAAGAAATCGGAGCGCTCTACTTATTTGGCTGCGGCAGTTTTGTCGAGCTTAGGGATTACTACCATGGCCGCCTCCGCCGTTTATGGAAGATTCTCTTGGCAATTGGAGGTAAATCCTCTCTGTATTTCCCCTTTTGTGCACGATCGTTCGATTTCTCAATTAAATGAAACCTAATTTTTTCTTCAGTAACCGCAGATCATTAATTTCTCGATTTCGGTAAAATTCTCTCAAACTCTCCAATATAAATCTGATTGTACGGTTGTTTGTTGGTGATGGTGAAGGGTGGAGAGGTACCTTACGCAGAAATGTTTGGCACATTTGCACTCGCAGTTGGCGCAGCTGTAAGTTTCTTCACAATCTCAACAACTTTCTTAGTTTACGTTCTTCTGAACCGAAGATGACGAAATTAAACTCAGGTTGGTATGGAATATTGGGCAAGATGGGCACACAGAGCTCTCTGGCACGCCTCGTTGTGGCACATGCATGAGGTAAACTACGAAATTCCAGAAAAGTTTCTATATCCACAATTTGAGAGTGAGAAATTTTTCGATAAAATCGCCCATTCCATCAAAAAAATTGACAATTATTCGAATTTCGATCAACAATTTTAATTTCATTTTTCCGTTGCAGTCTCACCATAGACCTCGAGAAGGACCGTTCGAGCTCAACGACGTTTTCGCCATCATAAACGCCGTTCCCGCCATCGCCCTTCTCTCCTACGGTTTCTTCCATAAGGGCTTCGTTCCTGGCCTCTGTTTCGGCGCTGTAAGAATTTCGACACGTGCTCGAATTATCATTTTTTTTATCACACATTTGACTTTCCCGGTCGCCAATCACAATCGTAACCCTAACATACAATTAACAAATTGCAAATGATTTACTTCGTATCAATTTTTATATATCTGAAATTGAAATTAAATTAGGTCAAAGATTTTGAATAGCGACTTCGAATCACGAAGACCGTTTTCTGATTGGTTGTAGGGCCTTGGAATAACTGGTTTTGGGATGGCCTACATGTTCGTCCACGATGGTCTCGTTCACAAGAGATTTCCGGTGGGACCCATTGGCGAGATACCTTATTTTAGAAGAGTAGCTGCAGCTCATCAGGTAGTACTCGTTCCGTCTCATTTAAAGTGATACGTTTTTCTTATCGAAAATTGATAAAGATTATTCGAATCATATTTAACTGTCAAAAAATCAAACAATCTACACTACATAACAATACTTTCTTAAATAAAAAGTTTAAATGGGACAGATAAAGTATGTAATAGTAGTAATACATAATTTAATTTGTATAATTATTTATTTAATATTTAAATAATTAACTAATTGATTTTAATATCTGTTGTTTCAGATTCATCATTCGGACAAATTCAACGGAGTCCCATATGGATTGTTCTTGGGAGAAAGAGTATATTGTAGCCTATAACTTTGTCTATATATATATATTGTTTAAGATGTAATAAATTAGAAAAAAAAATATTTTTTGCAGGAACTTGAGGAACCAGAGGGAGGACTACAGGAGCTGGATAAGGAAATTAACCGACGAATCAAAATGTCCAATGCATGATTAATGAATTAAGAAAATAGAAATATACGCATCATATCTCAAATGAGTTAATGTATGCAAGTAGAGGATATAATCATATGAAGAAAAAATATATATATTTTTTCATTTAATTCGTTGAAATACATATGGTGAAGTCCAATGATATGGCTTGATGCCAATTTTTGCAGTGCAAATTAATTTGTGCGTATTATATACTATTTCACCACTGATACATATTTCTAAGAATCATGAGAGAATTAATTATACGCGTTTAATTTTTTTTTAAATATAAATTTAATAAGATACAACTATTTGGTCATTTCTGTTAGTAAGACACGTCTCCAATCACTATTTTCATAAAGTAATCATGATGGGCCTTTTAATGTTTAATTATTTGTGGATTTTTGACCAAAAATATATAGAAGAATTTATATAAAAAGAACAAAAGTTTAAAAGTTCCAACTTCTCGTTATTGGATTAAATTTAGTCTCCCACGTCCTAATGTATGCATGGTTGTCTACACATTGAATTAAGTTAAATAGAACTTCTTCCCACTTTGTAATTATTTGCCTAACAATCATTTATTTTTTTCCACCTTAGGGTGTACGTGTTAATTTTGTGACCAATAATTCTACACCCCAATAATAAAAGTATATAATAATAGCCTGCAAACCACACAGAAGAGTTAAACCACCCTTAATGTGATAGGGTGACAGACTCACACATAGCGTGTCCAGTGGGAATTGAACCCATGACCTATCGGTCCCGGGCCACCACCTTCACCGCTATGCCATCCCAAGGGGACATCATCACTTTATTATGGTTATAGTTAGCTTCACCAAATGTATATGGGCCGTATATACTTACTTTAAAGGCCCAAAGGAAAGGTCTAATGTCATGGCCCCTAATTGATCTTTAGTGCCTAAAGGATACAAACTTTAGTCCAAAAATAATTCTCTCTCACAAACTTTAATGCTTCTATGTGAAATCCCTCCCTCAAAATTATGTTCTTCTTCAGTCTTCACCACATTTTCCAGAAAAAAATCTCAAGAAAATGGATTCATGACATCTAAAAGAGCCGGATAGCAACCAATTCGAGTTATATAATGAAAAAAAATTAAATTCATTTTACTTTCTTGTGATTGATCATGAGATTATTTGAGTTATACGAGCCTTTTCTAGGTAAAAGAGAGTGACGAAACAATACCTTATTTAAGAAAAGCAAGTAGGAGCAAAGCACAGCATAAGACAAATCCAAGTTTCCAACTTTATAGGAAAAATAAAATAAAAAGAGAATTCTTGGATAAATGGTGCAAAAGCAAAAGAATGACGCAAATACATAGAGAAACCAAACTTTAATGGGATATATCCTCACCCCATTTGATCAATCTACCATAAACTTAAGACCACATTGATAACAACTAGAAACTGCAGAATCCTAACCTTCTACCTTCTGCAGTTTCCACTCAAAACCGTGAAATAATCAAAACAAGAGGGAACGATGCAAACCTTCAATTCCTACTATGCACATTTGCTGATCATGTCGGCTTTACTTTAGCCTCCGAAGAATGAGAAGAAGCCTCTCTTCTTGGGCTCCTCCTCCATCATGACCGCCTTCATACTGTCCTGCTCAACCAACCTCCACGCCGCCTGCTCGAACGCCAATCCGGCCAACGCCGGCGGCTTATTGAGGACCAACGGATACCCTCGATTGGTGCTCCGAATCACCTCCGCATCATCAGGGATTACCCCCAACAATGGCAGCCCAAGCATTTCTTGAACGTCTAGAACCGACATCATATCCTCTCCTCTGATCATATCCGTCCTCACTCTGTTCACAATCATCTTGATATCCCTAATTCCATCGCACTCGAGCAATCCGGTAACCCTATCGGCGTCGCGGAGGCTCGTGATGTCCGGCGTCGTCACCAGCACGGCCTCATTGGCGGGGGTGATGGCGGTGATGAAGCCGGCGTCGATTCCGGCTGGACAATCGATGAGTATGAAGTTCGGTGCGCCCTCCTCGCGGTTTTTTAGGGCTTCGACCAGCCAAATTAGGGCTTTTCCGCCGAACCCTAGGGGTAGTTTGGACCGGGGCTTGGAGATGCAGAGGAGCTCGAAATTCGACCACCGCTTGTCGCGGACTAGGGCTTGATCGAGGCGGCAGTCGCCATTGAGGACCTCCACCACCGTGTAATTGACGCGGTTCTCGAGTCCGAGGAGGAGGTCGAGGTTGCGGAGGCCGACGTCGGCGTCTATTGCGACGACGGAGAAGCCGAGGCGGGCGAGGGAGAGGCCTATGTTGGCGGTGGTCGTCGTTTTGCCGACGCCGCCCTTCCCGGAGGTGATGACCACCACTCGCGGCGTGTCTCCGGAAAGCTGCGGCTTGCGGTTGTACTGGAGGAGGGAGCGGATCGGAGCTAGGGTTTTGCGTGGCTTTCTGGAGGGATTTTTGGGGCGGAAGTGGAGGGCGGAGGGTTTAGTAATGCTCTGGAGAGAAATCATAGCTCCGATCGGCTTACGCCGGAAAATCGCTCGACTGCCGCCGCGATGTGACTATTGTGTGGTCGGAATCTGAGATGGTCGGAAAGGCGGCGGAGTGAATTATCCTAATCTTGGGAAATTATCAGCTGAAATTTCGAATCTGACCCATATAGTCTTCTAATTTCTCAATTTGGTCCCTTTAATGTATGCAAATTCCATACTCTACCAACTGAAATGGTATTATCCAAGATATTTTTCTATTAATGAAACTTAAGAATCAACCCTCCTACTAGACGGTGACGTTATGTATGACGTCATAAGAGTGCACATCACAGCCGTTGATCTATCAAATGGCACAGGGATAAACGGCTGAAATTCTTTTTCATTGGATTACTTATCGATTATAATGAAGAGTAGGTGGGGCCCTACTAAAAGTTTGAAAAGTAGGAAAATCTGGATCAGTCTTCTAAAAAGACACGTGGCGGTTCTTTTTACCCCTAGTGGGTTCCGAAACTGCCCTTCCTAGTTCCTTCTACTCATCCTCATATTATCGCGGGACTGATTGCAGATCCAGATACTCTTCGCTTTCTCGATTCTCTATTTTTTCAGATTTTTTTCTCTATTGATTTTGTCGGGAGGCCTTCTTCATTCTCCTTGATTCCCAGGTTTGCTTTATTTTCTAGTTTTGAATTTTTATTTTTATTTTTGGTTTCTCGACGTTGATGTTAGAGTTCGATTATTCTTCGTGTGGATTTCTGATCTGATACTGAACGATGATTAGAGAGATTTGATGGTGGTAGGATTGAGATGTAGGCAACGGTGTTTGAGTGAATCGCATGTCAAAATTGATTGATTGATTGAATTGAATTGAATTGAATTAAATTAAATTAGGGTTTATTCGTGGTTAGTAAGTTAAAACATTCAGATCTGCTGGGGATCTTTTAGGGTTGCGTAGTGACTGATTGGGGTTGCGTTGTTATGCTTCGAAGCTTGATTAATTAAATATAATGTAGAACTAATGGAGGTGAATCCATTCCTTGTTACTTGATTTAAGTATAATTTGATGAAGTCTTAGAATGATTTCATTGAGACAGCGAGAACTTTTGAGCACTAATTATATTTTAGTTGGAGGTGTAGTTGGTTTATCATGTTTAATCCTTCTCTTTTTACTGTAAGGAACAAAATTGAACTGTTAGTAGAGGTTTCATGGACAGTGTTGGCATCTCCACAATTTTGGATCTTAAATGGAGTCTAAGATAGCCATGTTTAGATTTTTATTGATGATTTATCATGTGGTTTATTTGTGTGTTATGGTAGTATGAATATATTTATGTTGTTTAGAGTTTTCATTTGCCACATGTTGCTATGGCTAATGTGTTTTACGTGAATGATTCATTTATTTTGCCATCGGTTGTTTTTATATGTTTAGGTTATTCTTGTTTATTGCAGGAGGAAGGCCATGTGAGTTTCTGAAACGGAGAAAATTGTTTCTTGGTATTTGTATCAATTGAGTGATTCTTCTTAGTCTCTTAAGTAGGTGACAAAGGGTTGTGAGGCATTGAGAACAATGATGAAGAGCGGATTGATAAGTGCTTATCAATTTTCACTTCTTCTATCTCCTATTATTTCTTTTTGGGAATGTAGTGTGCGCAAGATGAGGTACTCATTCAGACCGGAGTGGGTGTAGGTGTTAGTTTTATACATCAACCATTTTACTGTTTCAAAGTTTTCGATTTCAGTTCATTAAGTTTTCAATAACGGGTTTCAAAAGGATATGAAACACATTGATTAGGTATTGTATACGTCATAGGAAAGTTTACTAGACAGTGTAGCATTAGGGATTGAGTTGAGTGTGGCTGATACAATGGAAGGTGTTAAATTCACATCTGGCGTGAGAAAACCCAAGAAGAAGCAAGTGAAAGACGAGATTGATCGGATTAAACAGGCCGAGAAGAAAAAGAGACGCTTGGAGAAGGCTTTGGCTACTTCTGCAGCCATCCGTTGTGAGCTGGAAAAAAAGAAGCTGAAGAAGAAAGAAGAACAGGAGAGACTTGATGAAGAAGGTGCTGCAATAGCAGAGGCAGTTGCACTGCATGTCCTACTTGGCGAAGACTTGGACGATTATTCAAGTAAACTCATGTTGAAGGATGAGAGGCTGGCCGAGTGGGATCATGCTAGACATTCTTTGATTCCTCACCGAGATATCTCTGAGTGTTCCCTTGAAAACCTAGGATGGGTTTCTGATAGATACGGGCGAATGTGGAATCAGTGGAGTAATTCTAACTTGCGGGTCTCATCCGATCCTTTTGGAAGAGACGTCTACCCTCGATATTTCGCTGAAGAAGGATGGGGTCTATCTGCTGGTCATCTTGCTGCTCAGGCTGTTTCATCTCTTAAGATAGCTGAGGATGCGCATGTGGATGCTTATTTGTTCAACCGTGTGTTGAGAGGGTGAAGGAGGTAAAATTTCTGAGGATTGTTGAAGTTTGTTGTCCTTGTTTTGAATAATTTCTGTATATACACGTGGAGTGAGCTGAAGGTCCCTCTATATGTGATCATAATTTGTATTTGAAGGTTTGGCAATTATAGCTTACTGTTTGGTTCCTTTTCATCGGCCAACCCAACTTCAGTTAATAAAATATCAATAATTATTATCTAATCTTTAATTAATGTTTCTTTAAAACCAAGCTCATTTCTAGAGAATATACATACGAATTCGTTTGTATATATACCCACATTCAGCTTGTGAAACTATGGCGCTATGCGTGAAGGAGGGCCAACGAAAAGTTCAAGTTGTTCATCTTGAGGCGGGGAAGACGACAGAGAGAAATCAAACTGAACATACATCTGAAGTGGGTATCTGTAGTGCTGGCGGGGGAGCCGACGACCGACCCCACGAGATTGACTGTTAATTCGTAATTACTCAACATGGCTGACAATTTCTTTGAATGTTAGAAGAAATTATTGACGAGCACCGAGTTCAGAACGATTTCGTTTGTGCTGAATTTTTTGAACAACAGAAGAAGACGATATCTTTTTTTAATTTGTTTTTTTTTAATATATATTATGAAAGATTATATTAACAATATTGATAGATTTTTTTTTTTCCAACTATGGTAAATTGCTCTAGTTAACTTTGTGGAATAAAAACACGTAGCAGCTTCTAATTGGTGGGTCACTCAATGGGACATTAAGTTTAGGCAAGAAGATCTTGCCGCTTTTTATCACTTCAAATTGTCTAATATTTTACTTTACCATGCGTGAGAAATGATATGATCCCCCTTTGATGCTGGGGATGGAGCATGTGATCTTACAATTTGATATTAGTTGGAATTTAAAAAATTCTACATATAATAATTAACATAGGTATTTTAGTGAGGTAAGATCAGCCGGTTCTTTCATTCGACTGTTGATGGAACCATGTTCTTAACATCATGTATTCAAAAAGACCAATTCTTCTGGAGTTTAGCAAATCGTATCAAAATCCACCTGAACAACATTATCACCCCCTTCCAATCCGCTTTCATCCATGGCCGAGATATCTCGGATAATTCCATCCTCTCACAAGAATTGATCCACCATATCAACCCGATGATATCACTATTTTCTGTAGGGCCTTTGTTAAGGATGCAGAGAATATCCATCATTGCATTCACCTCTTTTGTGACTGGTCAAGCCAACTTGTTAGCAAAGAGAAATCTTTCATCCATTTTAGTCCAAATTGTGAACCTCATCTTAGATCTCACATTCTAAGTATTCTGGGCATGAAAAAGTGTAATCATAAAGTCAAGCACCTTGGCAATCACATCTAATTTTGTGAGCTTGGTCGAGAAGCTTGAAAATAAGCTCTCAAGCTGGAAAAAGAACCTTCCCTCTCAAGTTTCTACCTTGGCTGACAGCCACTCTCTTTAGAAACTCATTTGGAATGCTCTTACTCATGAAAGACTAAAATTCTTTGCTTGGCATGTTGCAAGCAACATTCTACCGACGAGAGATAAATTGATTGAGAGAATGATTTTTCTGATAATCAATGCCTCCTTTGTAATGATGCACCTGAAACAGCTCAACATCTTTTTCTTAGATGCTGTTTCTCTAAAGCTGTTTGGATCATTTCCAAGTGGGCTTTTAGATTGCTACATTTTGCTAATTGGAGATTTACTGATTGCTTGCTGCCCTCCTCAACCCAAAAAGCTCAATATTCTCCGAACCTTCTATCTTTGTTGAATTTTTGGCTTTTAGTCTCTCGGCTATGTCTCTCATTTGGTCAACCCGAAACAACCACCTCCATGGCACTAAGACTCTTTCTCCCCAAGCCATTGCTATTCTTGCTCAATCTCAAGTCACTGCTCACGCCAAAGCTCATTATCTAAAGCTTCTCGAGTCACAAAAGTCCCCAGTACTACATCCTTGGGATACACCCTCTTCTGACTGGATTGTGGTTAACACTGATGCATCTTTTTTAGCAGGCAAAGCATCTCTTCTTGTTGTTGCTCGTAATCATTGTGGAGCGATTATTTTGATAGAACCTTTGAGAAAATTATTTTTGAGACATATTCTCTTAAAGCTGTCAATCTCATCAACCTTGGTGATGCTTTTTGGAAATGTCAAGGCTTTCTTACTAGTATCTTGAACATTAAGAGTCGTCGAAAGCAATAGAAAATTTCCAAGATTCCAAGGTTGGGGAACAAAACCGCACACAATTTAGGTAAATGGGCGTGCCTCAAAATGTGGAAGAATTTTGTTTGTAGGAACCTTTTTCTGACGGAGGGTATTTGTCCTGATAAAATTTTAGCTTCTTACTTTTGTTTTGATTGTAATAATCATATTGACAGTATCCACTGCTTTGTTGTTTAATATAATTTCATTGATGACAAAAAAAAACATCATGTATTCAAAACATATCCCATTAGAGAACGAATCCTCTGTTTTAATTTTTATGTCTCAATGTTGTTTCATTAGTGTAAGCATCTAATTGGTTAGAAAACAATTTTATAAATAAACCGTAACCATTTAAGTGATTACACTAATAGGACAACACTAAGACATTAAAAAGGGGATAGGAAATCCCCAAAATGGATAAATAACAAGAACAATGATAGGACTAGAACATCATAAATTCAAAATTAAGTCCAAACAAGATTTTTGCAAACTAATTATGAAATCATTTCTCTCAACAATGCTAATTCTACCACCACCTAAAGAAAGACAACTTAAAGCTGCTTTACCCAAGAATTTTATCAATGCATCTCCGAGTACCATACAATTTCCTGCATAAATAACTCATGTTGTAATCTCGTCACATTGTCAAATACTAGCAAATTCAAAATGTCAACTATAGTACCTAGGATAATCTAGAAAATTAAAAATGACCGAGCGTATATTATTAATGAAGAAAAGTAAATACTCAATACTATAATACTTCCATTCATGTAATAAAATATATAGGTTATAATATAAAGTTATAACTATAAATTGCAAGAAATCATTTCGTGTTGGTTATTGTTAGGCGATGATTCTATCCTCAGCAATGTTGGAAAATAGTGGGAAATGACTCAGTCTTCTTTGTTGACATTTACTCACTAGCCCTGTGCTCTGAAGGAGTCTGTGAAGATTTGAAGATCTCAAAACCCTATATTGATTGGTGAACCATTGCGTTGTAATCTGTTTTTGTCTCTGAGGTTTCAAAATCAGCATACACTCTGCTCTGGTTCAGACACTCAGTGTATTATCTGCCTCAGCACCAGAAGTAGAAGACTCGAATACTTGGACTCGGCAGGAGCAAGATATCGAAAGGAGTCGGTGAACCGAACTCGCGGGAGTAGTTCACCGAACTCGAGTTGATCTTCGGTAGAGCCGATTCAGCAGAAGCATGCTATCGAATCAAAGATCGGATCAAGAACGACCACGCATCTTCGACCGTCGGGATCTTTAAAAGTCAAATCAGCAGAGTCAATACGAGGAAGAGAGAAGTCAGCTTCAGATCTTCTTGAAGTCTGTTCTGTCTCAACCACTTTCTGAACCTCGACCAATGACAAGCAGCCACGTACCCTATATCTACTAAAGCTGCAAGTCAACAACTTTCCAGAAATGGAGGGAAAAGACACTGCCACCATACTTCAAAAGAGCCGTTAGCTACCCAAAAGAGAGAGACAAATGATCGTCGTCTCCAACGGATCTATCCTAATCTCTTCTCTATAAATAGAGGGATAAATCAAATTGAAGCTCACCGAACCTTCGCATACACGAGAGAACACACAGAGCATTCAAACGAGCAAATTCGAAAAAGCCTAAGTCTTCCGCAAGAAGTTCGAAGAATCAATCTCCGGCGAAAGACTACATTTCTACTCTTAGAGAACCAAGCTAAACTACTTAATACAGCCTCTAGTATCCAAACGACGTTACACGAACCCAAAGCTTACACTCAGCTGTTCGTCGTTCTAGAAGCCACATCCTTGTTCCCTATCCCTCTAACCTAAGCTCAATAGACTAAATCCATAGCTTAGACGAAGGAGTTCACTTCTGAACTGATCCTTATTGTAAAGGACTCCTTTCTTGTTGGAGAGTTTTTCAAACACTTAGTTTGATAACCTTGTAAACCGAGACTTGCTCGAGATAAATCTCAAGACCAGTGTTTGTCCAACAGACAAACCAACCGAGACTATCTCAGTATAATACATAGCTTCCTGATCTTTCGGGACAGTGGACGTAGGATTGTTGGGTCCGAACCACTTTAAAAATCTCTGTGTCTTGTGTTCTGTTTTTACTGTTGCATCGATTTACTGTTCATACTGAAAATATTCTTTAAATCATTCAACTGAGTTTCAGCAAACTTAACAGACTGCACTAAACTACTGAAACTGTTTTGATAAAACGTTTTCCTAACTCAAATGAATTTGGGCCTACACTATTCCGCACTACTGAACTCTATCTGGAAGATACTGAATTCTGACTCTAAGTCAGCTAGCAGGTCTCAGTAGAGTCAGTCACTCTACCACACGATTCAGAACAACTTATCTGATCTGCTGAACTTGTTCAGTACGATACTATCCTGAAAAGGACTGTTCGTGTTTAAGTTGAGAAATCGGTTTTCAGGTGTATTCACCCCCCCTCTACACCTGAACGTACTCTCGGGACCAACAATTGGTATCAGAGCGGGAGTTCTATAAGACTCTTGTTATTCTGAAACTGGTCTACTTAAACGGATCCGGAAAACGTTTTCACTGCATATCATTCTTCATTCATATCATTATCTATCATGTCTGATATGTCAGGGATAAGGATGGTACCCATGTTCTCAGTAGAGAACTATGGCGTATGGCGGGTCAGAATGGAGGCACATCTGACCTCCCTCCACGATAGCATGACAGAGGTTCTGGAGGACGGACCTATCATTCCTATGATCGATAGCGTCGTAGCTCAGGATCCAGCAGATGAAGGAGGAATGGTGACCGGGAAGAAGATCCCCAAGGACATAAGTCTCTTCACCCCTGAGGAGAAGAAGCTTCAGAACTTAGACCGCGTCGCCAGAAACACCATACTAACCACCCTGAGTGATTCCTATCTCGGAAGAGTTCAGGACTGTAAGTCCACGAAAGAACTCTGGGATGCTCTAGTGCTACTGAGTCGGGGGACTCAGAAGATTAAAGCGAAAAAACTTGCGCTGGAACTTCAGAAGCTGGAGAGACTGTCCCTCATGCCTGGTGACACCATTGAAGATCTCAACGTCAGATTTACGAATCTGATGAACTCTATCAACGGGCTGGGAAAGACATTCTCCAACCGAGAGATGAATCTCAAGATTTTGAGGGCACTGGCAGACGGAAACTGGACCCCCTTTGCTACTTTATTACGTCATTCTGATTTAGATATTGTTACTCCTGACCGTATCTTTTCAGAACTTAAAGCAGAGGAGTTCGAGTTTGTCTTACCTCAAAGAAAGCAGCGAGCTGAAGCTGACACTCAAGTCGACCATGCCTTTAAAGCATCGGTCGGCCACAGGCGGCCTCCGATCCTAGCAAGGCCGAACCTTCACTCGGTGACATACAAGAAGAAAATCTAGCCAAGAAGTACGCACCGCTTGTCGTGAAGTATCAGAAGGAAAAGGAGAGGCACAGAAAAGTGACTAAAGCCCTCAGAGAATCCAAGGGTAAGTCTGAATATATGCCTAAGCGCACTCCTGATTCACATACTTCTGAATGCAGGAAACAAGAGGACTCAACTTAGTCGAAAGACAGCGAGAGCAAAGAAGAAAGAGTCACAACCTGTTATAATTGTAAGAAGCCAGGACATTATCAGTATGACTGTCCTGAGCTCAGCACTGCTGAAAGAGCAGCACGCAAAGCAAGAAGGGAGAAGTTCATCAAGAAGAGACAAGCATACATTGCCGGTGAACTCTCAGACGACTCAGATGAAGTCGATTCCTTCATGGATTCATCTGATGATGAAGCAGCTTTCATGGCCTTAGAGCTTGAAGCTGAAGAAGATGCTGAAAAGTGTCTCATGGCAGGAGAAGAGGATGAGGTAAACTCACATGCACCATTTAATTCCTCCTCACACTACACACACGACACTCTTTCAGGTGCAGACGAGAATCTAGACGTCGCGATCGCATATGAAGAACTACTCGATGAGCAGATTCAGATGAGTGCGGCTCGGAAGACTCTTCGAGGAATGGATACCCCGAAAATGCAAAATCGAGACTTTCTCAGGGAGAGTCGAGGTTGCTGCCGAGTCGAAGGACTTGTGTTGAGACTTAGGGAGGAGATAAACTCTCTGATGGCCAAGTCTCAAAGATCAAGAAGATCGATCTCGGTTTTGACCAAAGACTCGAAAGATACTTGAACCGAGTCTCATCAAGCAAGAGTTGTCGAGGACTTCAGACCGAGCATGAAATGCTGAAGAAGAGTGATGATGTCTGGAGAAACCTGATGACAGAGCATTACATGGGCGCTGAAAAGAAGCTAGAGGCTATGCTAGCAAGCAACAAGCCCAAGCATTGCAAGGATGAACTTGGATTCAGCCAGGGAGCCTCCTCATCAGCCCCCATAAGCTCAGAAATCCGGCTAGCTGATAGGTTTGTTCAAGGGGAGACCATCAATGCAGACATACTGAATCCCCTAGCCAAGAACAAACAGAAGATGATGGCACCTCATCCTAGTTATTAGCACTCTGACAAGAAGATCAGCACCAGATCACCCCAGTTCAATCAAGGGGGAACCAGCAAAGCTAAATGGGCTGATCAGTATGGACCTCCACAGATGACACATCCAGCTCAGTATGGGTCATATTACTATGATCCTATAGTCAGGAGATGATCCAAAAGTCAGAAGAAGAAAAAGAAAAAGAAAGCCGTACCGAAGGCAAAGGTCAGCAGTCCACCCACTCAGAAGATCAGGACTCCTGAACCTGAAAAGCCTCAGAAGTCAGCATCGACCCGGTCCCAAAGTGGTCAAATATGTTGACAAAAGTGGAAAGAAACTTTCGGAGACCACCAGGGTCGTAAGACAGATATGGGTTACCAAAAACTAACATCTAAGGACCCAAAATAAAAAATAAAGGGTACCTAAATATAATTCTATTTTGCAGGTGCACAAGGACCCTTGGTATGTGGACAACGGATGCTCAAGACACATGACGTACCAAAAGGACTTGTTGAAGAATTATACTACTGAAGAAGGACCCCGAATCGAGTTTGGAGACAACGCAAAAGGCTACACTAGAGGCTATGGAACACTCAAAGATTGAACAAAGAACGGCCTCCAAGAGTATCATATGTTGAAGGACTTCAAAGATAATCTTCTCTCTGTTAGTCAATTTTGTGATAACTCGAATAGAGTGATTTTTTACGCTGGTTTCGTGATGTTATTGATAAATCTACAGGGAAAACATTGTTATCAGGTTCGCGCAAGAAGAATATTTATGTAGCCGATCGGAACTCAGTGAACTCGAAGCTTGTTTGTTGGCGAAGAATGACAACGTAACGGGGTGGCTTTGGCACGTAAGACTCAACCATCTCAACTTCAAAACGCTCAACAAATTGGCTAGAAACACTCTAGCAAGAGGACCGCCGAATGAAGTATTCAAGAAAGACACTCGGTGTGAAAGCATGTCCGAAGGGAAAACAAACAAGGAATCAAAATCCGCCCTGTTCCATCTCCTTCCACCGATGGAATCCTTCACCGCTACATATGGATTTGTTCGGTCCAGTCTCTCCAATTGACGATCGTAGGCAAGAAGTATGCATTAGTGGTCATTGATGACTACTCACGCTACACATGGGTCATATTTATTGCCAACAAGTCTGACGTCAAAACAGAGTTACCAACGCTTCTGAAAAGGCTCAGTGTCGAGAAGAACACCAAGATCATCAAGATACGTTCAGACAGAGGAACTGAGTTCCTGAATTTCATGGTAGAGGAGTTCTGAGCAGCGGAAGGCATAGAGCATGAGACGTCTGCCGCGCGCACGCCTCAACAAAATGGGGTTGCTGAGAGGAAGAATCAAACACTCAAAGAAGCAGCAAGAACCCTGCTCGCAGACTCAGGACTCCCAAAGAAATTCTGGGCAGAAGCTACTGATACTGCATGTTATACTCAGAACCGATCTCTACTGACAAAGCAGCATAAGAAGACACCATATGAACTATGGAACGACAGGAAGCCTTCTTTATCTTATTTCCATATTTTTGGGTGTTCATGCTTTATTCACAATAATGGGAAAGATCAACTGAAGACCTTTGATAGCAAGTCAGATCCGGGAGTGTTCTTAGGATACTCTCGGGTCAGCAAAGCTTTCAGAGTCTTTAACTATCGAACTCTTTTGCATGGAGGAAAGCCCTCATGTTGTTTTTAATGAGTTTGCTACTGAAGACAGGAGCAGAAACTCCAAACCTGAATCTGAGGACATCAGTAAGCAGCTACAGGATCTGAGCTTAAAAGATAAAGTTGAAAAGATCCAGCTATGTTGGGATGATGATTCAGATGAGGAAACTGAAGACAAGTCTATCGAATCTCGCGCCAGGCGAGAAGTAGCTGAACAGATTGACTCTTCTGAACAGAGTCAATCCCAGGTAACTCAGGTCGATGAAGAAACCCCAGTGGTAACTGAGTCCTCTACTGAGAATAATAATTCAGGGGGAACTAATGATGTTCCTGAGCTAAATGCCCTTGAACCTGGTGACTCAGTAGATCACACTCTTGTAACTGAATTGCTTCAATCTCATAATAGTACAACTGAAATGCCTAACTCACCTACTATCTGTGTTGAACAAATTTTAGATGAAGAGTTGAAACATCGTAGATCGTGGCTAGATGCTCACACTTCTGATTTAATTATTGGAGATCCTTCAGCAAGAGTAAAGACAAGATCCAGATTCTGTCAGAGAGAAAACGCCTTATATTCCTGCTTCTTGTCTACAGAAGAACCTCAGTCAGTTGAGGACGCACTGAAAGATGCTGACTAGATCATAGCCATGCAGGAGGAGCTGAATCAGTTCACGAGAAACGAAGTTTGGGAGCTTGTTTATAGACCCCGACATCAACATGTGATCGGAACCAAATGGGTCTTTAAGAACAAGCGAGATGAAAACAACGTCATAGTAAGGAATAAAGCAAGACTCGTGGCAAAAGGCTACTGTCAAGCTGAAGGAATAGATTTCGATGAAACGTTCGCTCCGGTTGCAAGATCGGAGGCAATCGGACTATTCTCGGCCTACGCAACACATCAAAGATTCGAGTATATCAAATGGATGTGAAGTCTGCGCTTCCCGAACGGCGTACTAAAAGAAGAAGTCTATGTGGAACGGCCTCCCGGCTTTCAAGGGGACATCGGGTTTATGGACTCGTAAAGGCTCAGATGGGTTAAAACAAGCACCCGGGGCTTGGTACGATACTGCCTAAGTTTCTTCTTCAGAAAGGTTTTCAGAAGGGCACAGTAGACCGCACATTATTCAGCATTCGACTGGAAGACGACTTATTACTAGTGCAGATCTATGTAGATGACATCATCTTTGGCTCAAAGAACGTCATCATGTGTCAGCAGTTTGAGAAAATGATGAAGGGTAAATTCGAGATGTCAATAATGGGAGAGATGAACTATTTCCTCGGCTTTCAAGTCAAATAATCTGAGAAGGGAACGTTTATCAATCAAGGCAAATACACTCGAGACCTCATCAAGAGATTCGGTTGCACATCCGGCAAACCAATCAAGATCCCGATGAACACGAATATGAAAATTGATCTTGATAAAGAGGGAGTATCAGTAGAACAAACTGAATTTCGTGCTATAATTGGTTCTTTATTATATTTAACAGCTACTCGTCCTAACATAACTTATGTTGTAGGTGTACGTGCTTCGATTTCGGGCGAATGCAAGCGCAGTCACATGGACTCAGCAAAGAAGATTCTCCGCTATCTCAGAGGAACACCTGAAATGGGTTTATGGTATCCAGTTGATGATAATATTGAAGTAACTGGTTATTCTGATGCTGACTATGCAGGATGTAGAATTGACCAAAAATCAACTTCTGGAACGTGTCAGTTCCTTGGCAGTAAGCTGATCTCATGGTTCTTAAAGAAACAACACTCGCAGAGACGTCAACTACGGGAGCCGAATACATGGGCTGCCTGGGAAGTTGCTGCGCCCAAATCCTTTGGTCGAGACGACAGCCTACGCAACTATAAAGTCATTCGTAATGAAGTGCCGATCTTCTCGCGACAAAGTACCGGTGCCATTGCAATCACTCAAAATCCTGTACTTCATACGAGATGCAAGCACGTGGACATCAGACACCACTTCATTCGTGACCATGTCGAAAAGAAGGATATCAGGATGGAAAAGATCCATACTGATCATCAAAGGGCTGATATACTGACCAAGCCTCTAGCTGAAGCCAGATTCAGAGAACTTTCAGTAGAGCTAGGTCTATTGGGACCGCATCGACTCCGGCCGATAGGGGATTCGGAGAGGAGCATTCAAGAAGGGGGAATGTTCACTCTCGCATCGAGTAAAATCGTACGTAGAGACTCAGCAACCATCTACACGAGGTATCAGCTGACTACGATGTTCAACTGACAAGTTTGCGTATCTCTACTCAATAGCCTATAGAACAATTCTGTGCATTTATGAATCAGATTCAGCGTCGTGTTCAATGCCTTAGAAAATGTCTTTTAATTTTTAACGGACTACATTTAATACACGGCATTCTATGTAAAAGCATGCTGAACTCTGCAACGCATTAAATGCATGTCGTATCAAGTTACTACTTAGGCTATATACAACTGGCTTTTGACTTAGGCGGCTAATATGATCATTACCTATTTTATAAAACTTAATCATAGCCGTCCATCTCAAAAAACACGTTCAAACTGAACCCTTGATATTTAACTGTTTATCTTCTCCTAGATATATATAAGCGTTCAAATGTTTGAAACCGCCATTTCATCTCTGCAAATATCTTAAGAGCCCTAGATTTTCTGAGACTATCTCTTGCTTTGTTACATATATTCCATTCATTAAAACATCTCAGAAAATCCTTTGGTAATTTTTCAATGATCTTTCAGTATTGTATGATTTTTCAATGATTATTTTTTTTGAATACTGACTATCTTTGTGTTTGCAGAATATTAAAATGACAGGAATCGTTGTAGACTCTCCTGTTGATATGCAAGAGATCCTCGAGAAGGATCGCATCTGGTGTGAGCCAATGATGGAATTTGACACGTGCGATCTCGGCTACATGGAGGAGATCTTCTATGCTCTCATCGAGACCGGACTGGAAGGATTTTTGACGAGGAAGCCTTCTTTCTTCCTTCCGCGCCAGGTGGCTGAGGCCTATATGAACTCAGAGTCCGTCGACGGGGACATCAGATGCCGCTTTATCGTCCACTCAGTAGGCGATCCCTCACGCACAGATATCGAAGTGAAGCAGATGTACATCCGTGAAGCTCTCCAGAAAAGCTTCAACTTGCCGAATGAAGGACTCAGCACCGTCACTTACAAAGACGATTTGATGGATGAGTACCTTACGGAGTTCTGCGGGAAGCCAACAGTCTTCAGAGCCGCTTTTCCCAAGAACGCAATGCTCCCTCAGTACAGAGCATTGGCGTATATAGTGACACAACTTCTAACGAGTCAAGCAGGCTCATTCGACCAAGTGTCAAGGCCCAAGCTACAAATGATGATGGCCATTTATGACCGGGCCAAGATAAACTGGACTGAGTTCTTCCTCAGAGAGTTCATGACGCAGTCGGCTAAGTTCGACAAATCTTCCAAGCGACTGAGCGTCAAAGGGAAGCTCCTATACGGATTAAAGCTCTCCATTATGATAGAAGACTTCTGCGGATCTGAGAGCGTAACTTTCGCAGATAAAGCTTACTTCAATCCGAAGAAAGTTAGGTTCCAGAACAGGGCAACATCCCTTCAGCAGATTGGCTCAGGGCCCGCTGCACCTAAGGCCTGGACTCAACAGACCTCCACGCCGAAGAAGAAGAGGTCCCCTCCCAAATCAACGCCTAAGGCACCAACCAAGAAGCTGAAGAGAGTCAGTGAGGTTGTGCCTACTGAGACTGAGGCGGAGCCAGAGGCCATTATTGCTGAGCCGCCTCTACAGCTGAGAGACGAGCCAGAGTCTTCTGAGAAGACACAGTTAGTGGAGAAGGCTGTCTCCACTGAGGGAACCGTGGACCAAGGGGTCCAAGCTGAAGATGTCCAGGCTGAAGAAATTCAGACTCTCGAAAGCCCCTTGGACGTCCCACCACTCAGCAGCATCCCGTCTGCTGAGAAACAGGCGTCTCTAATTGAAGTTGATGATTCAGAGACAGCCTCAGAGTCAGAATCTATCGGGATGGGGGCCACAACTCTAAAATCCAGAGCCTCCCGAGAGATTGCTGAATCTATTCCCGGAGATCGCCACCACGAATGACCTTGTCACACTTGCAAGGCAGGCGAGGCTCCATATGCTGATAAGGTTCCAGGGGTGGCATAACCTGAAGAGGCTCATCATCCACCACTCCTGCGAGCAGCTTCACGAGGAAGAGCTGCTGATCAGAGGAAAGATTGGCTACTCTGAGCCATCTGACCTCGGCACGCTCGAGGATCTGAGGGTGGCCATGCTTGCAATGCTGAATGACAGACAACCTGTCTCAGCACCCGCGCCTTCAGATGGGTTTGACCCCGATGGTCAGGACCCACCCCGTGATTCAGGCCCTGAGAAGCCTGATGAGGGAACTCAACCGGATAAGGATGCCACTACCTCTACTGCTGATCCTCCACTCAGCATCCTTGGTCCCGGGCAGACGGTGGCTGGTACTTCGAAGGCAGCTGATCCTTCTCAGCTCCTTCTCGAATCTGCTTTCGAAGTAGCGCCCAACCCGAAGAGCCGTCGATCGAAATCAGTAGCCAGGGCGCTGAGGAACCTAGGCACTCAGAATCGCCTACTCGCCCGAACCGTCCACAAAACTTGGCGGCAAACCACTGAGGCACAGAGTGCAGAGCTGCAGGGACTCAGAACCGCTATCTCAACATCTCCGGTCCCTGACTTCTCCAGCATTTTGACAAATGCCTTAGCTGCACAAAGAGCTGACTTTGAAGAACAGCTCAAGACGATTCAGGAAGGCCAAGTCAAATTGCTGAATGACTACAAGGCCGCCCAAACCGCTCACACTGAATCCGTCACTGCCATCTCTCAAGCCACTGACCTCAGACTGGAAAATATTCAGAAGGCCATTGAAGAGAAGGTGGAGAAGCAGCTAAAAGAATTTCAGGCTGCAGCTGATCTCTCGCATAAAAAATACAGCGATCAACTGACAAATGAGAGAAACGAGCTGCATGAGCAGCTGACGAAGTTACACAATAAGCTGGATGATCTGTCAGACTCATACAAAAGCCTGAACAACAAAGTATCTGCTCCGCCCCCTACCCGATTTGCTGATGCCAAAAAGGGGGAAGGATTTATTGAAAAAGGAACTAAGGAGCTGATACTAAAAGCTCCGAAGAGAGCAAGGACAGCAGGGGGGGCATCTCGGACTCGGTCCTCGGACTCGGTCATCTCGCCCACACCGGACCTTCACATACCGGGCGAGGCCCCAGGTGTCTCGGCGAGCAAGAGTTGCGTGATCTGCCGAGATCGGCCCAAGTGGCTCAGGAGCCAAAGAAGTCACAACTCAGGCAACTCAAACTCCTTCAGATATTATAAAAGAAGTTGCAGAGTATGCTGACGAGGAGTCAGAAGAGGAAGAAGCTCCTCTCCCTCCTCCAGTTGCCAGCAAAGGAAAGAAGGTACTGGAATTTCCCACCCCTCCCTCCAAGAAGAAAGGACCCAGGAGGTTCATAACTTCGGAGGAGGAGGCTCAGATAGCAGCCGATAAAAAAGCTCGACAGATAAAAGCAGTCAGAGAGAAGATATGGATGGCTGATCTTGAAGCTCTCAGGCTGAGAACTGAAAAAGAGGCGAGTCAGAGGATTCCTGCAAAGGCTGACATTCCATACAAATACAAGAAGTTCAGAAAGCCTACTGATCTGAAGACTCACAGATGGCCTAGAGTGGATGAATGGATTCCGTGGGAAGTTACTCAGAGATGGGAGACACTGAAAGTCGAATTTATAAAGAGGAACTACTTCTGGAGATTCTGGTCTGAGAAGCACAAGACAATGGCTTATACTGAATGGATAATGAGAGCTGATCTGGAAATGTACGCCAGACTCCAAAAAGTTGTCAAAGAAAATGTTGAAGTCAGAGTTCCTGAACCCGAGAATCCCGCCTCCCCCACGAGACTAGATGGATCCATCCACTATGGAGTAATAGAGAAAGAAGTGAAGGACGCCGGCTTGAAGCCAAATTTCTTGATGAAGAAGACCCAGCGGACTTTGCTGAGATACTGAAGCTGAGAAAGATCACATATCGCATGTATGGAGTGCCTCTTCCTGAAACTCAATCTCAAGATTTCAAAGATAGGATCAAGCAGTTCAAATGATTCTTGCTTCTGTATTCTCCGTATATCTTTCTTTCTTTTTTTTAGTCTAGCAGAGATGTATTTGTACTGAATTTCTCATATATATATAACATCTTTGTTTGGCTTTGACAATTCCTTATTGTCTGAATAGCCGTGTTTGCTTATGCTTAACACTCAGAATCACTGAAGTGATTACTGACTCACACACTCACTGTTGTTATTTACTGTCAGTTGTTGCTTAGCTAGATTCTGATAGATTGCATAGTTGGGGGAAAATGTTGTTAAGACAGGGGGAAAATGTTGATTAGACTCTGTATATGTTCTGACTTTCTGCCCTGATCCCCTCAGTAGTCTAGGACTTGAAGAACAACTCCACTGATCCTACTTGTAATATTTTGTAAGGAGCTCTGTTTCTAACAAATCATAGTGTTAGGTTGATAGGTTATTAGGTTTTGGCATCATCAAATAGGGGGAAAATGTTGGGTGATGATTCTATCCTCAAAGAATGTTGGAAAATAGTGGGAAATGACTCGGTCTTACGTGTTGACATTTACTCGGAGCTCCGTGCTCAAGAAGTCCGTGAAGATTTGAAGATCCCAAAACCCTATATTGATTGGTGAACCATTGCGTTGTAATCTATTTTTGTCTCTGAGGTTTCAGACTCAGCAGACACTCTGCTCTGGTTCAGGCACTCAGTGTATTATCTGCCTCAGCACCAGAAGTAGAAGACTCGGTAATACTGGACTCACTGGAGCAAGATATCGAAAGGAGTCGGTGAACCGAACTCGGCAGAGTAGTTCACCGAACTCGAGTTGATCTTCGGTAGAGCCGACTCGCGAGGAGCATGCTATCGAATCGAGAGATCGGACTCGAACGACCACTGCATGCTTTTGACTGTCAGGATCTTTAAAAGTCAAATCAGCAGAGTCAATACGAGGAAGAGAGAAGTCAACTTCAGATATTCTTGAAGTCTGTTCTGTCTCAACCACTTTCTGAACCTCGACCAATGACAAGCAGCCACGTACCCTATATCTACTAAAGCTGCAAGTCAACAACTTTCCAGAAATGGAGGGAAAGGACACTGCCACCATACTTCAAAAGAGTCATTAGCTACCCAAAAGAGAGAGACAAAGGATCGTCGTCTCCAACGGATCTATCCTAATCTCTTCTCTATAAATAGAGGGATAAATCAAATTGAAGCTCACCGAACCTTCGCATACACGAGAGAACACACAGAGCATTCAAACAAGCAAATTTGAAAAAGCCTAAGTCTTCCGCAAGAAGTTCGAAGAATCAATCTCCGGCGAAAGACTACATTTCTGCTCTTAGGGAACCAAGCTAAACTACTTAATACAGCCTCTAGTATCCAAACGACGTTACACGAACCCAAACCTTACACTCAGTTGTTCGTCGTTCTAGAAGCCACATCCTTATTCCTTATCCCTCTAACCTAAGCTCAATAGACTAAATCCATAGCTTAGACGAAGGAGTTCACTTCTGAACTGATCCTTATTGTAAGGGACTCCTTCACTATTGGAGTTTTTCAAACACTTAGTTTGATAACCTTGTAAACTGAGACTTGCTCAGTATAAATCTCAAGACCAGTGTTTGTCCAGCGTACAAACCAACTGAGACTATCTCAGTATAATACATAGCTTCCTGATCTTTCGGGACAGTGGACATAGGATTGTTGGGTCCGAACCACTTTAAAAATCTCTGTGTCTTGTGTTTTGTTTTTACTGTTGCATCGATTTACTGTTCATACTGAAAATATTCTTTAAATCATTCAACTAAGTTTCAGCAAACTTAACAGACTGCACTAAACTACTGAAACTGTTTTGATAAAACGTTTTCCTAACTCAACCGAATTTGGGCCTACACTATTCCGCACTACTGAACTCTATCTGGAAGATACTGAATTCTGACTCTAAGTCAGCTAGCAGGTCTCAGTAGAGTCAGTCACTCTGCCACACGATTCAGAGCAGCTTATCTGGTCTGCTGAACTTGTTCAGTACGACACTATCATGAAAATGACTGTTCGTGTTTAAGCTGAGAAATCGATTTTCAGGTGTATTCACCCCTCCCCCCCCTCTACACCCGAACGTACTCTCGGGACCAACAGCTTATACTTAATACTAAGCAATTTGTATCATCATTTTCCAATTAACTATTCCCGTTGACATGACATAAACCGCTCTACCGTAGTTTTTAGCAGATAACCCCAATTTAGGTTTAATAGTACATCCCAGCAGAGGACAACCGTACTTGTTCAATTTATCTCTTTCAACTTGGATTCCATTGGAAAGTTTTAATACATTCAACGTGCAATTTATAGAGTGGAATAAAAATAAATTCCATATTTACATCCATCTTCTAATTCAGAATTAGCAAAAAATGTACTGCCGAAGGTTGACCTTCAAAGATCCTAAGTCAACTGTACTTGCTACGGTACTTGTAGAAAAGCCGTACTACATTATTGCCTAAAACGAGGAGTCCATTGAGAATATTACCAATAATATTCTATTTATTGTATACCCTAAATAATCGATATTTACTTATTACATACTTTGAATATTATATATGTCGGCAAACAAATTAAGCAAAATTAAAGAGAGTTTTTGACTTCCCTTTTTATAATGAAAAACAAACTATTGTTTGATCCACTAGTTTGTAGCTAGATTTAAAAGCATGCGTGCAGAATGAATTTCATTACAAAAACCTCTGCATTATTGCATGAATCATGCCGATTCTCTAATTCGATACGATGATGTATAACGGTATAATGTTCTTGCATCCCTTATAAATACTCTTTGGCTCTAGTACATAAGTAGTAATATATCCCAGCCAAGAAAATCTTATCTCTCTCTGCAAACAGTGAATTACTTTGTTCAAGAAAGAAGATGAGAAATCGTGCAGCATGGCAGATTTTCTTCTTTTTGATATTCGTAGGTTATATGCTTGTGTGGACTTTGATGCCTATGAAGATTTACAAGAATACATGGACTCCCAAGTTGAAAGAGAAACTCAACACCACATACTTCCGCGAACAAGGTAAGCTTTTCTTGATCAACCACATGTAGCTTAATTAGTATCTCTCGCTCGTACCAGAGTGATATTTCTAGTGTTCGTCCTATTAGGATAGATTTATAAATAAAAATAAAAAAAGGTAAGCTTTTTCTTACTCATCTTTGTATTAATTATTAGTGTTCAACTTTAATTTGGAGATTTTCCTAAGCTTGTTGTCTTAATTTGATATTGTTCTTGCAGGGGTTAATCTTCTTTTGTTCAGCTTTCCTATGATGCTCATTGCTGTAGTGGGATGTGTTTATCTACATCTACAGAATAATTCCAAATCTGAAAGGTGTGTGTTTCTACGAGAAAATCCTGATTTCAGTAATGTGGCATATCTGTTTGTTATTAGTTCTATAACGTACCACTTCCGATTTTGGTCTAGTAACTATTAAAAACGTATTTTCTATGTAGAGTATTTCACATACACTCTTTTTCGTCACCTACAGTTAAACCTCGATAAAGTAATAATCTCGCTAAGATAATAATTTCTTTCGGTCCCGATATGGGTTAATGCACTAAAATAATGTTCGATAAAGTAATAACCTCGTTAAATGAATATTTTTTCACGATTCCAAAGTTATTATTTAATCGATGTTTAACTGTAATTTACTGATGATTCAGTCTTACTGGCTTGAAAGTTCAGGCCACTGTAAAAGGAACATGATCATTTACTCTCTATCGGAGGGATAAAAACGGATGATTGTTCAAATTAGTGGACCAAAAAAGGGACAGATGCCACATTGCATGACCAAATTCGAAATTTTATTGAGTTACTCCTAATCTGTAACTGCATAAAGTGAAAATTTCTGAAAAAGACAAACTTGATAAATTCTTGCAGTAGTAAGAGCTCCTTCGTCAGCATGAAACGGCCGGCGTTGGTGGCGGCGCCGCTAGGCATAGTCAACGCGGTGGAGCTCATGTTTGCTTTCATGTTCATAGCTCTACTCATCTGGTCTTTAGCAAACTACTTATACACCAGCTTTGGGCATCTCCACATGCACACACCAGGAGAGAAAGTGTATGCATTCAAACTCTCTTCTTTGCAAACCATTTTCTTGACTTTTAGTATTAATTAAACTCTGTTCCAATCATTCTTGGTTAAAGCTGGCAAGCAAAGTTCCGGAGCGTCTCGCTGAGGCTCGGCTACATCGGCAACACATGCTGGGCCTTCCTCTTCTTCCCCGTCACTCGCGGCTCTTCAGTCCTGCCTCTCGTCGGCCTCAACTCTGACTCGAGCATCAAGTACCACATCTGGCTAGGCCACGTCTCTCAAGTACTCTTTGCCGCACACAGCGTAGGCTTCATTATATACTGGTGGACGATGACCGATCAAATGTACCTGGTACGTAAACACTCATACAATCGTAATTACGGAATAAAATCTATTGTCCAATTTTTTTATCCAATTTGTATCGAATATGTGACATCAATAGGATGGTGACATGTGTCTGACTTAATCTCAAATTGCTTAACATAACTCTAAGGGAGTATGAAGACAGTTCATTCATACCTCAATGTGGTCGCGGAAGCTATAAACTAACCGTAGTAAATGTGATGCTCCAAGACCAAATAGATGTAACTCGGAAATCTACTATTGGTTCACAATCCAAGTGTTAATTTAGTGTTCGTATGTTTTATTGGTTTAGAGACTAAGCGGAGAAAATTCACATTCTCTTAAGTTAATTCAGGTTGAAATTAACATTTAAACAAGTTGAGAATGCACATTCTCTTAAGCCTGTATTGCATATAGGCTCCTAGACTTTGATATATAACATTACAACCACATGAGTGTAATATATATCCTCCGTTCCTTTGTAAGTACGTGGCTCATTTCTTTTCTGCACGGAAACTAAGAAAGTTATTTTTGTGGTATATATTGTTCGATTTTTTGGTAGTTAAATTCTATCTACACATTCTTTGTTTTTTTTTAAGAAAGAACGACTTACTTATAATAGAATGGATTGAGTATATTTTAAGCCCAACGACTCATTCCTTAGAGTTAATTAACAAATTCATACTTGTGTATATATTTGTTATTATGTTCGTGCAGATGCTTGAGTGGAGCAGTACTTATCTATCGAACGTAGCGGGAGAGATCGCGTTCGTGCTGTCGTTAGTGATCTGGGCAACGAGCTTCAGCCGCGTTAGGCGAAAGATGTTTGAACTCTTCTTCTATGCTCACCATCTCTACATACTCTACATTTTCTTCTACATGTTCCATGTGGGAGTAGCCTACCTCTGCATGATCCTTCCCGGTATCTTTCTCTTTCTCATCGATCGATACTTAAGATTCTTGCAATCTCGAAAGAGGGTTAGGCTTGATTCGGCTCGCCTTCTACCTAACGGAACAATGGAGATGACTTTTGCCAAGAATCAAGGTGAGTTTACTACAGAAGAATCTCTGTCTCAATGATATCCCACTGTATTTAACTACATGGCCTGTCTGGCCTTATGATTTAAATACTAATCTACTGTAAAAACGGACAGCCGTCTTTTCTTGAAGTGATGTGTAATGTTAGGTTTTCTTCTTTTAGGGCTGGCTTATAACACTACAAGTACCTTGTTTGTTCGTGTTCCGAGCATATGCAAACTGCAGTGGCATCCATTCACTGTGATTTCTAGTAGTAATCTGGAGAGAGATAAGCTTAGTATTGCAATCAAATGTGAGGGGAGTTGGACAACAAAGCTTTACAAGCAGCTTTCTATGCCTTTGGATCATCTTGAAGTATCAACTGAAGGGCCTTACGAGCCTGCTTCATCTCATTTTCTAAGGTATGCATTACACATACCATTTGTGAAAGCATTTATAAGGTGTATGAGTGGAAAACGGCTAAAAAGGTCTCTACGCGAAACTATATCATGTTTGTTTTAATGTAAAAACTCATCATATTCTTAAATAATATTGCACGAAATTTAGTCGTTGAGTTTAACCTTTCGTGAATCTCAATGTAGCTAACCATGATTTTATGTATTGTCTTATTTAAAATGTCTAAAAAATGTTCCTTGATGTTTTTTTAAGTTATTTTTTTCATGTCTTGCATTATTTTCTTCAATTCTATTTCACCCTCCACGTTCGTACAAGCAACTAAAATGATAAATTCATGATGATATGTTTTTTGTTTAAATTCCTAAACATGAATAACAATTCATAAACCGTAAAGAAAATTTAACTAAATGGGCAGTTATGTAATTTCACTAACGTCGTCACAGTGTTCAAGTTTCTAAACAGTACGGAAAAAGGGCTTTCCCCGTTTTCCGTTGTCAAGCTTCATTTTTTCACAAAGTGTGCAACTTTTTTGCAGGTACGAGTCTCTGGTGATGATAAGCGGAGGCAGCGGCATCACCCCATTCATCTCCATAATCCGCGAAATCATCTTCCAAAGTGGGGAAGAAGGATCCGACAACAAGGCCGTTCCAAAAGTCCTCCTAATCACCGCCTTCAAGAACACAACCGACCTCACCATGCTCGATCTCCTCCTCCCTCTCTCCGCCCCCCATCTCGACCTCTCCAAGATCCACCTCAAGATCCAAGCCTACGTCACCCGCGAGCACCAAAGGCCGGTGGAAGACGGCAAGAACAACCAAATGGAGACAAGATTCTTTAGGCCAAATCCATCAGACTCTCCCATATCAGCAGTGTTAGGGAAGAACAGCTGGCTATGGCTTGCTGCGATAATCGCATCCTCCTTCGTCATGTTTCTTCTTCTTCTTGGGCTTGTTACGCGTTATCATATTTATCCGGTGGAGAGGAGAGGGGAGAATTATCATTACAGTTATAAGATTCTTTGGGATATGTTTCTTGTTTGCGTTGGTGTGTTTGTGGGTACGAGTGTGGTTTTCGTTTGGCAGCAGAGGATGGTTTGTAAAGAAGGGGAGAAGGTTGAGAATGTGGAGATGGCGATGCCGACTTTGTCGCCCTCTTCGTGGTTAAGTCCGAGGGGTGGGGAGGTGGAGAGTTTGCCTCAGAGGAGTCTTGTGGAAGCGACTGAAGTGCAATATGGTGCAAGGCCAGATCTCAAGAGTGAGTTCTTTTTTGTTTTCTCTTATGATCACCCAATGTATATATATGGGGTAGCATGAACACTACACTTTTAATACAAATATTAGGTACTTTAGAGTTGATAATACTACAGTATCATCAATTGTGAAGTGCGTTACATTTGTATTAAAAGTATAGTGTTTGCACATTCGCAAAAGAACTCTACTCGGTATATATATCCCTTTTTTAAGAGAAAGAATGCTGATGATTTTGTGGTTGTGACTTTAGGGATACTATTTGATTGCAAAGGTGGAGAAGTTGGAGTTTTGGTTTGTGGGCCCAAGTCTATGAGGCATGAAGTAGCTAAGATATGTGGGTCTGGTTTGGCTAAGAATCTGCATTTTGAGTCGATTAGCTTCAATTGGTGATGAACGCTATGTTGATATTGTATTGGTTTGGTTTCAATTTGATAGGCTTTTCATCAAGGGTTAAGTACTTGTTGATTTCATGTATAGATATTGGGGCATGAGTGATGTAATATAATGGATATACTCTACAAGTCCGTTTACTGAGTGATGCTTGATGAGTTGCATACAAACTTTATTCATGTTATGTATCTAAGAAGAATCGTGGGCATTTGCAATTTCGTTTTTTTCTGCCCTTCGGGTACAATTTTGTCATATCGCTTGTTTTTATGATTTTATAAATTTTTTTTAGAGGCATTTCTACTACTAGCCAAATAGTAGAAAAGAAATACAATTCTAGCCTACAACTAAAACAAAACACAAAAGTAGTCATTTTGTCTTTTTGCGGTAAGGATTTGTCCCGTCAAATTTTTTTTTCGTTTTAAACGTCTAGGGCCGATGGGGGCCGAAGGTGGGTGTCTATCGGCTCTCCATCGGCCAAGAGAAAAAGACCGAACCCCCCTCCCCCCCCCCCCATCGGCCGAGCCACTTGTTTCTTGACAAGAAATTAAGGGACGAAGGGGGGCCGATGGGGGGTGTGAGGTGTCCATCGGCCCTAAATCGGCCGAGAGAAAAAAGGCCTAACACCCCATCGGCCGAGCCAGTTGAATAATTACGGCTCTAAGGGCTGAAGAGGGGCCGAGAGAAAAAAGGCCTAACACTCCATCGGCCGATGGAAGGTGCAGTGGTGGGCCTATGGAAGGTGCAACTTTTTCTGCTGAAATGACTAGTCGGATATGATATTCACATGCACGAAATTGAGGGCCGATGGAGGGCCGATGAGGGGCCGAGGGTGGGGCCGATGGGAGGTGCAGTTTCAATTTAGCTTTTTGTATTGAAATGACAATTCGGCCTCGATTTTCGAAGGGCCGACGGTGTACTTTGTAGAAGAATTCATTGGCAATTAGATCATGTGAAAATTTACGTAAAATTTGCTTATAAGAATGAGGATAGCAATTGGATCATTCACCGATAAAAATTTTCAATTTCACTTTCACTCTTCTCAATTCGTCACATCAATTTGAAAAATATGGCCGATTTTCGATCGATTATTGTGAAATTGAACGACGAATTCGATGATGAGTCGAATTATGTCGGTGGTCATGAGTTCATAGTTTACATTCCTTCAAACAATATTTCTCTTGAATATCTTCGACAAAGCATTGATCGGTGGCTCAATGCTTATTCCCTTCCGTTCAACTACTTCATTTACTATACTGCTGCTTCCCGACGAACCGGCAGGATGATGAAGGACATTCTGGGTCATGATATTGATCTTATGCGGTTGTGCTCTATCGACGTAGAGCCGGTTGTGTTTCTTGTGTATCCTCAAGTGCAAAATCCTCAATTTGCTGTCCCCAACCTGAATTAATTACCCGAAAATATTTCTAATTTCAGAGGTCCTAATTGGTTTATGGGGCAAGGAAGCGGAAGTAATGCTGGCGTTCGGGCTCCACAAAGGAATATTCATGTGGATACAAATTCAGACTTATGTCTTAATCCATGCAGCAAAATCTTGTCTTTGCTGATTTGTCGTATACAGTCTCGTCCATCGTTGGAGGATAATTTTGCTGCATGGATTCGGAAGTAATGCTGGCGTTCGGGCTCAACTTATGTCTTTGCTCGTTCCAGTAAAGCATCCTCCAACGATGGACGAGACTGTATACGACAACACAGAAGCCGCAAGCAACTGGATAATTCCTATTGTTCCCCTTGATATATCCGATTCAGTAGTGGCGCGGAACCTGAATAATATTGTAGACGGAACTTTGCATGAAGGATTGATGTTCAGCTCGAAAGACGAACTTTATGCTGCTGTCGCCCTATTACATTTGGAAAACGGTGCGGATTTCAGAGTGCAACGTTCGAGTGGTTTCCGGTTGGAATATTTGTGCAGAAGATGTGTTGATTGTCCATTCCAGCTCCAGGCATACTGTAGAGGTGAAAAATGTTGGGAGGTGACAAAATGGGTTGCGGACCACAATTGTACAATTGATTTATCCGGGCTTGGCGAACGAAATATGCGTTTGAAGGCTGTCGCAGCTTATATTGCTCATAGAATGCGCCGTCAGAGCAAGTTAATGAAACCGGCTGATATTCAGGCGGATCTATTGGATAAGTTTGGAATACAAGCAACCTACGGGGTGGCCTTCCGAGCGCGCAATGCAGCTATCTCGATGATTTACAGTGAACATGAAGATTCCTTCAGCAAACTGCCTCAATATCTGCATTTGTTGGAACAAACAAATTCGGGCACTTATACGGATCTTGATGTTGATGAAGATGGTCGTTTCCGACATTTATTTTTGGCGCTTGGTGTATCGCGTGCCCCTTGCTTATCCAACCTCCGGAAGGTTATTGTGGTGGATGGGGCACATTTGAAAGGGAGAAATAAGGGAATATTATTCGTCGGTGCTACTTTTGATGCAAACGAGCAAATATTCTCACTCGCTTTTGGTGTAGGTCCGATTGAAAATGATGTTTCGTGGAGGTGGTTTATGATGCGACTGAGAGCCGCATTTCCAACGGATGACAGTTTAGTGATTGTTTCAGACCAACATAAAAGCATAGCGAATGCAGTAAGAGATGTTTTTCCAGACGTACAACACGGACTTTGTTACTACCATCTCTCGAATAAGCTTGCGAGACACGGTGATTGGGTCATCCGGTCGTTCTATCGAGCAGCTTATGCTTATCGGTCGACAGAGTTCCATGAGGCCATGAACGCTATCCGTCGGGAAAAATCGGCTATTTACGAAAAGTTGATGGAAATCGGATCGGAGAAGTGGTCCAAACTCTTCAGTAAAGGTCGTCGTTACAGTCTACTGACATCGAATGCTGCCGAGTCAATAAATTCTCGACTGTTAGAGGCTAGACGACTTCTAATTCTTGCTATGCTCGAAGCAATATAGAGTCGTGGTTTGATATTTGACGAGTAAAAGCAAGTTCCAGAAACAATCCGTTGACAGAGGCTTCTAAGTTGAGGATGCAGAACGAAGTTGATTTGGTTCGGAGGTTTACGGTTATGCAGGTGACTACTGAGAAATACAAGGTCGACGAAGGTGACCGACAGTGGAGGGCCAATCTTCAAGACGAAATGTGTGAATGTGGCGTCTGACAAATCGACCTGTTGCCGTGTAGTCACGTTGTCGCCGTTTTGTATCATCGCCGGGAAAATTTGTACAATCATATTAATGATTATTATACGACGGCGACGTGGAAGGAGATATATGCCGGTGTGGTTAATCCCTTACCTCCTCGGAATGAGTGGGGTGTCCCACCGGAAATAGAGGATATTGTTGTTCTTCCACCAATGATTATGCGGCAAGCCGGATGTCCGAGAAACAGTCGTCGTCCTTCCGGAGCAGAAGCTAGTACATCTGGAACGCGCCGTCGAAAAAAATATGGTAATTGTTGAGAAGAAGGTCACACAAGGCGGAGATGCCCCGTATCTGGAACGACAAATAACGATTGAAGCCTCGTGTTTTTTAACTGATCTGTTTTCTTTTTTACTCATTATCTGCCATCTGTGTTAATTATGCCAACTTTATTTTTTTTATTTGGCTAGAAAATTGAAAAAAATGGGGCCAAGGCCGATGGATTGATTAAGCCATCGGCCCGGGGACTTCTCTCGGTCGGGCCAAGGGACTTCTCTCGGTCAGGCCGAGGGACTTCTCTCGGCTCGGGCATTCCTGGTGTTGAACAAGGTCGAGGCCGATTGAGAATTTAGCCTATCGGCCCTTGTCCGAGAGAAAATGATGTTGAACGGAGCCGAGGGACTTCTGTCAGCCGGGCCGAGAGAAGCATTCCTACCTTCCTGGTGTTGAACTGGGCCGAGGCCGATGGAGGATTTAGTCTATCGGCCCTCGTCCGAGAAAAAATTAATTTACATGTAATACATCTATAATATGCCAACTTTTTCGAAGAAAATCAACAAAATCCCCAATTTAAACACATGTAAACAAAATCAGCAAAATCAACTTTTTCGAAGAAAATACATGTAAACAAAATCCCCTATTAAAATAGGCTAAAATATTCTAAGCATCTACGTTTCCGATGTAGCATTGCTCGAAATATTTCCAGGCCATCCACTCCTGATATGCTCTGATGTTTGACATCCGGTTACCCCATTTGGGTGTAGGCCATCATGTGATTAGCCTCTCGATTGTCATACATGTATATGGACCACAACTGTTCGAATCCTCTTGCTTGAACTGGTCCTCTTGCGGCATCAGGACTAACTGGGGACTCCACGTTCACGGATGCGACAAATTGAACTTATTCGTCATCCAGTAACTAGAAGCCTATTAAAAAAATTGAAAAGTCATTTTAAAATGACATTAAAACCCAAAAATAGTAAGAATTTAAAATACGTACATCTAGCAAACGTCCGATCAGTTTGCGGAGCGGCCTCAGATTTTGTTTTCTCTACTCAAATATTTGCTGGTCTCCACGCATGTTGAGTGAGTCATAGAGCTCCAACGTTCAAGTCTCGATACACAATCGGACTGCGACCTAATGAGAGACGGCCAACACCGGGAAAATGACCTATAATTTATTCAAATTAGTACTTAACAAATATTGTTAAAGTGATGAACCTGAAATGATAAAATAGTACTCCATCCGTCCCGCTCCATGTGACACACTTTCCATTTCGGGCGTCCCGTCTCAAGTGACACAATTCCAAAAATGGAAATAATTTTTTAAAAAAATCATAAATTTTCTCCTACTTTATCAATTCTCTCTCCTACTTTTTCATTTCTCTTTCCTACTTTAATCATTTATCTCTCTTATTTTATTATTTCTCTTTCCTACTTTATCAATTACTCTATCACAATCTCACTCATCTTCTCTCTCTTACTTTATCATAAACTTCTCTCTCATACTTTATCTTCCATCTTCTTAATTCCCGTGTCGAAAACAATTTTGTCACATGAGCTGGGACGGAGGGAGTATAACTTACGAATTTTGCATTGTACCACGGCGTCTTCGTGACACCAAATCCCTGGTCCGCTCCAAACACGGCCTCGAGCAAACTTGGATTAGGGATTCAACTATCATAATTCATATCGAACCGTTCATAGAACTCGTTATCGTTTTCATAGATTTTTGAACTCCAAGCGTCCGCTAAAGTCGTCTGTAAAAAAACAAACACATTACCAGGAGAATTATAGTTAAAAAAACACACATTCAAATGACTATACTTACAAAAACTATCGAGGCCGCTATGACGGTGTAGCGTGAATCAGCAGTAGACAACACGTCACGGTCTTTGTCTTCAAGCCTCTGCCGGAGGTAGCATACGTACAGATCAATCATTGTCTGCCCCATGTCGTACTTTGTATCCAAAATGTTTTTGAAAAATCTGTGCGAAAGCTCATGCTGTGAAACCGTAACATGGGCAAAAACACCAGTGAGCAGGAATATGCATCGGGAGTCGTTGTGTCTTCCACATCTTCCTGTGGCTATCCTGCATCTTGATTCCAGCTCGGCCACTCATGTACAGTGACCATCCTCCCCCGCGGTGGGTCGCGTAGTGCAGATGTTTCCTCATCCGAATGGTGACCACTGTACTCTATGTCCCACAACTACAGACTCGTGGAAGTGGATCATATGCCTTTACCCTTGCCCTTGCTTGCACGAAACACACTTTTCAGCAACTTCCCCACTTTTTTGAAGAAGTGATCATCGTGATCCTTCCACCGCGCATCCACTTTCTTCAACAAATCATCCTCGCGCTGGTCGAACCGTTCATCTATAGTGCGGATGATTCGTTCGTACGTGGGCAGAGTGGAATCTTCATCCCCACGATGCCCGGATGACTCTCCCTCCGCCGGTGCACGTTTCTTCTTGGATTTTTTCTTCTGTGCTGCCGGCGCCGGAGCCCGTACACTGCCATCTTCATCAACTCGCCTCGGTTGTACGAGGGTCGGTCTGGGAAATGATACACCGACCGGATTATCTCCAATCACCCTTCTCCAGTATTCCGATAGCTGCTCCTCGGGAGTAGGCGTGAGAGTCTCATGGGGAGGTGTCTGCATCTGTTCCAAAAGTGAAAAAACAAGTTATAATACATTCTTATACTTGTAAATTTAATAAATATTTAAAATGTTATTTACCGGTGTGGCGAAGAAACTGATCCACTCTGTATCTGGTGGCGTGACAAATACCCACTTCATACATCGGGGCATACCTCCGTCATTCACAAGGCGTACACACAGTCGGGCCAAATCTGGTATCGCCTCGTATGCCCAGATCTACAATACAATTAAAGATCATAACAAGTATAAATTTGACGAGTAATAACAAATTGAAACAATTAAATATCAATTCGTACCTGAAGGGCCCAAACTGACCCATATATATTATATTTCGATTTCACTAAATTGAGTCGCTTCGATGCAAAGCTCATGTAGTGGAGGAGGGCATTGTACGTGTATGATCCCAATGGAAAATCGTTCCACGCGTCTAAATCATCAGTAAGAACCCACATCCACGTCTCAACCTTCTTCGTGTCGGCAGGTGCGAAGAAAAAACACATCAGTGCCAATACATTGGCCACCTTCAGATAATCGTCTTCAGAGAGGTCACCGAGCTTATCATTTTTCCACAAATTCAGCAAATCGCCTCCTGTGACTAGTTTCCCGTCTGTCAATCTCATGTATACTCCGGATTCTCTAGCCTCGCGAGGCGCCTTCGGATCAAAAGAAGATGCGCCGAAAAACAATCCGATGACGAGTGCATACAAGAACTGCAAAAATCTGAGCTCTCGTCCGGATATGTGAAAACGAGCCTCCTCGGGCGGTGCCTGCACCTCATAGCACATCACCTGATGCAAGGCCAATACATAACTTTTTCCTTTCCTCCAGCTCAGCAAATGCCCAAACTGTCCATTTCTAAACCGCTGGATTAAGTTTAAACCCCCCGTCTCAAAAGAGTCTTGTTAATCATTTTCGGTAAACTATCTCTCCAATACGTAATCACTTTAGTGGTTTTTTCTCTAACTGGTAGTCGGATATAATCGGGCTGCAATAGAGCAAAAAAAATAATTAGTGAAGACGGCCGAGTCGAGGGTCGATCGAGAGCCACGGGGCTGAGGGCCGATCGAAATCCATGGGCCCTCGACCGATGGGGGCCGAGGGACTCTTCCAAACCAGGGTCCGAGTCAGGGCCAATGGACAAATATATTTCATCGGCAGGAAATTGACCCCTCCATCGGCCCTGGTTTTATCAATTTTTTTCCCAGGGCCGATGGGCAAAGACTTGCCATCGGCCCTCCATCGGCCACAGTTTCATACACATTCAACTACGCAATTCTCGAATTCAAATCGAAAAATACCCAAATTCACCATATCAACGACGACGCTAAACCCAATTCAATTAATATAATTCGACACAATTGACCAAGGTTTGGGCATATGAATCTCAATTTCAATTTACACTTGAATTCCACAAAACTGAACATATCAATCTCAATTTTCACAGCAAATCCACGAAATTCGACATATGAATCTCATTTTTAACATCAATTCAACACATATAACGTTCTATTCAAGACAAAATTTGCAGAATTCGACCGAGGAAACATACCTGTTCGGCGGCGTCGGCCATGGCGGTTTCGGCGGTCGGAGTTGTCGGCACTGAGCGATCGGCGGCGGTTCTGGATCTGATAGCTTCTCTCTCTCTCGGCCGTGGTCTATGTTCTTTTTCTCGGCCCTCGACTACTTTTCACTCTAACGGACAAAATGTTTGGGGCCGTTACAAAACTTCTTTTAAATGCTCATGGTCGATGGTTTGGCCGAAGGAGGGCCGATGTCCATCGGCCTTTCTATTATTACATTTTTTTTTCTCTCTCGACCCTCGATTTGTTTTCTCTCTAACGGTCGAAAAGATTGGGGCCGTTACAAAACTTGTTTTAAACGCGCAGGGTCGATGGCTCGGCCGAAGGAGGGCCGATGGCCATTGGCCCTTCAATTATTACCGTTATTTTCCTAGGGCCAATGGGTCGGCCTAAAGATGGCCGATCTCTATCTGCCCTGAAAATACTGAGACAAACAGGAGGTCCATTGGCCCCCATCGGCCCTCCATCAGCCCTTCTGACACTCTGCACCCACATGAGAACAAAATGGCTAGATATGTATTTTGTTTAGTAGAAGGCTACATTTACTTTTCGATTTAGTCTTTTGGCTAACAGTGAAAATTAACACATTTTTTTATAGCATGTTGCATCTATAGATAACGAATTGCTAAAATTATGAACTTAATGCTGTAAACTGTGGCCTTGGCCGAAGGGTTAAGGCGTGTGCCTGCTAAGTACATTTGGTTTCCCCGCGAGAGTTCGAATCTCTCATAACAAAGCAAAAACAAGTTAAACGGCCTGGCCTGGCCTAGCCAAACAGAAAAACATATTTTTGTTCCAAAGGCTGTACAATCAAAAACCAACAGAAAAATCTAGGCCTGCCTGCGTTTTAAAACTAAACGGGGCCCTTCCCAAATACTACTAAAAACCAATAAAAATAATCAGCAAAATTAACTGGCCACCAAAGAGGGAAAGTAAGTCAGTCCAAACTCCTACCTAACAACAGCCCCATCAACCTCAAGAGGGAAGACAACAAGCCATGCCCATTTCTCGCCGTTGTAAATCTATCTACCTCTACCAGACAAGAAAATATGTCAGTTCTTATCCTCCCCCCTGTCATCCCCTTTCGTCTCAAAATGGCTCACCAGCCATATTGTGCCGAAACCGCCTCATGTTCCCACCATCATCATCATGATGAATCATCTCATCGCTATCATCACCACCACCACCACCACGCCTTCTATCGTCATAGTTTGATTCTAATTTGCAATCCCTATCACTGTTGCCCATGAAGGAGAATCTTCCGGGTCGAATCACAGTTCTGAAATGCTCATCTGACTTCAATCGCCCAGAAGACCCAACACCGTCAAACCTTTGATTACGCCTGAACACCCTCGCCGGTGATCTCCTCCGCCTTATATGGTTGTCAGCATAATTACGGTCATCATCCCATCGGGGGTTTCGCGGAGGAGAAAATCTACTTCTTGAAGGGGATATGCAACCCTCTCCATAATCAGATGCAAAATTGGCCTTTGAGAAAGGCATCCTCATTCTCTCCATTCTAGCCTCGGACCTAAAATCAGGAGACCTGCTGAGCCTTTTCGTACCCAAGATCCTTTCCCTGTGCGAATTCTGCCATGCCCGGGGTGGTGAACGTGTTCTAGACCTCGATCGAGATCTTCGCCGGGGCAAAGTCATATGTGTCTGTCTACCAGAACTGGGGGGAAAACTGTGTTCCCTTCTTGACAAATAGTGTGGCATGCGAGCAGGTGCGCCAGAATCCTCAGGCAAAGGCTCAAAATCCTCCGCAAAATCTCTACCAGGACGTTGCGAATAATGTCCTCCTCTGCCTCTATAGTTGCCCGCTCCCCGTGTCATTGGTATTCTTCTACCCACACCAAAGTAATCCTCCCTCTCCACTGGTGACCTCCTCATGAAAGGCCTATGCGAGCCTTTTGACAAATAATTAGTTTGCCTCGGCTCATGATAATCGACCCCATCAATCTTGTTTGCAGATTCACTGGTTTTACTTCTCGGCCTGGTGTTGTTACGACCCTCACCGCCCTGATATTTTGTAGTATAATGCCTTCTCGAACCCCAGGATGTCCACTGGTGAACTCCATCTCTTTCACCAGGAGGGCCAGATCTATATCTACCCAGATATCTATCAGGACTGATATCCCTTTCAGGCCGCGGGTATGGACCAGGAATGCGACGTGAGCTGCACATAACATTAGAAAGTTATTAAAAGAAGTCAACAATTCTATAATAACTCCCTACATACAAGAATACAGTAAAAAAAGACTGGAAAGTCAATCGAGATGACATTTGTACCTGGGTTGCATAAAGAAACCATCCTTTCCATCAGTAGCATCTGTGGTTGATCGTCCTTCAATCCGGGATTGAAGCTTTCCTTTGACAGCCTTTGATGCATATTCATCTATCTGTGCCATCCTAACATTTTGTGTACTTTTGTGATCAACCAACTCTAATCTTTTCATGCCATCATTTTCCTCCATAGGCATTTCCATGGATTGGTCAACGGTAGAACCGGATCCAGCATTTGATCCCTTCCCAGCTATCTCATTATTGTCAGAGTCATCTTTGACAACATGCTTCTCCAGAGAATGTTTGACAGTCCCACTCTTACTTTTACCTTCTGCGGATATTTTCAGGGATAAACTTCTTCCAGTTCCATTAGAACCCTCAGAACCACCTTCAACTATCTCAGACCCAAGGTAGTCAGCAGCATCAGAACCATCTCCATTTCTTCCGTCAGATTCATAATCAACACAATCATTTTCCATCTCATTGTCCTCCCAGGAATACAAAAACGAACCTCTCAGCTCCCCATCCTCATATGGAGAATCATACCCTTCCTGAAAACCAGTCAGGTCATCTCCATTAACCATGTTAACATGGTTATCCTGAGAAACATTTGAATCGCGTAGGTTATCAAGCACAAGTCCAATCCTTCCAACGGTAGTGGGTTTGTCAGATTGTGCTACAGCACTAGAACTCTTGCAAGTGTCCACCAATATAACTCTCTTCGAATCTTCACCAGGAAGATTTCTATCTTCACCATGCTTGTTATCAAGTTTAGCTAGCTCTGAGAATTGCTTGCAATCAGCCATTGTAGAACTAGAAAGAAAAGACCCATCAACTTCTTTACTTGAATCAGTACTTCCAACAGGTTGAGCATCTACAGTATAGGCGCCTGCAAATAGAAGATCAACATTTCAGAATGAAGAGTAAAAACAATTTTTATTACATCAACACCGAAGAGTTAATAACTCATCTAGAGTGTATTAATACCAGGTGATGAAGACTTCTGCAGAACTTTTATATCTTTGGGCTGAATATCAATTGCACATTTAGAAGCAGCCATCATGTCATGGGCATCAACTTCATCAGTCCCTGTATGACTACCACCAGGAGCTGCATTTCTCACACATTCACTCTTGTTACTAGAACAATCAGTATCCTCTTTCATAGCAACAGTACCATAAATAGCATTGCTTTTTTCTTCCGACTTTAGCATTCCAGAACTGCAGCATAGCTTACTACAAGGAGAACTGCAGACAGTTGCATCCAAGCTTGAAACTTGGTTCGAGTTTTTCAAGTCAGCGTCGTAAGTTAAAGCTAGAATTGAATTCTTTTCATCCTGTCCACTTTCAGGAGCTTGATCGGTATTATCTTTACCGGCATGAGAATAGATAAAGTTTGGTGGTTCCAGCAAGCTCTCCTCGAGTTTAGGCAGCTCATTGCAGATTCCATCTGCTGCTGCTACTGATGTTGACTTATCTTGTTCTATTTTTAGACTTGACAGATCATCTGTGGTACCAATTCTGTTGGGTAGAACATGATTCCCAACATTCTTGTCCAACTCCTCCATATACCTGCCTTCATTGACATCCTTCAAGGTATTCCCGGTATCCAAGCCATCACACTGTTCACCCCAAGCATCCATTGGAGTGTTCAAATCCCAATGCTTTCGGTCAACCTTTGGCATAGTGCCATCATCGGGGCTGGCAGATAAACTCTTAGAAGCAGGAGTAGAAATGTTCTCTTTGGAGTCCACATTACCTACAGGATCATCATTGTTACTCGAAGAATTGACTAGCTTGTTATTTTTTGAACATTGTTCGGACTGCATCACAGAACTTGATGCAACGTTCTTTTGAATTAAACAGTTGTCTGGAGGAATATCCTTTTTGTCTGCACCATTAATGTAATCATCCATGCTAGCAGCTGCTGCAAGAAGTTCAATTCCGGAGAAGTCTCCTGCACCATTATATTCATTCTCTATTCAATACAAAAGAATACATCACCATACCCGTAATTGGTACAACTAACTTTAGTAGATTCACCAATGCCTCTTAAATGCAAGTTAGGACCTCTGACCTGAGGAACAGCTAGGATATTGAAGTTGCATGTTATCTTCAAACAGTGGTGAAGAAGATCGTGTTCTTGAGGAGACCCAGGGGTGAGGTGATGGAGATTGAAGTAAATGCCTCCTTTTCTTGAGTGGAACATTTTCTGACTTGCCAGGGGTTTCCTGACCAAGAATCACTTCGCTGGACTGCCACATCAACAGAAAAGAATTATCAGATTCACTATCATAAATATATATAGCAATATTTTTTTTAACATACCTTGTAAGTATCAGACCCAGAGAAATCTCCAACTCTTTTGGGGCTACTGGAGTTCCCTACCTTTACGGCACTGTTCAAGCTCCTGGCTATCGACTTCTTTGATCGCCGTCCTTTCGTCACAGATTTCCAACTTAATTCTGGATTGGTGGAGTTCATCACTTCAAGATCCACACTGCTTAGTATTATTTCGCAGATATGGGCTCTATCCCATTAAGTGACAAAAAAAAAAAGCCTCTCTCTTCAGCAGTGCGTTATAAAATGCACGAGCAAGTCTGCCAGACAAAATTGACAATTCAGAAAAAAGAAAGTGGAGCCCAAGAAGAATCATAAAATACAGAGTAACTAAAAATAGGGTATAAGTTGTGTTCTAGAACAATTTTATCTATGCAAGAGATGCCAAGACAATAATATTCTGCAAAGTTATCTCCACTATCTTTTTACTTAATAGGAGAGCTTCAAAAAATGTTATTAACATATGACTATGGCCAAACTTGTAAAACATAAAATGTTAGAAACTGAACGGTAGTTAAATGTGAAACAAACGCAGAGGTGCCAAAAAGAATCATCTAAGTCATAACTCATAACAATCATTTATGTGCAACATTTAAGAATCAAAACCTAGATCTCACCATGGGTCTTAGACAGTAAGTCTTTAGATTTCACGCAAACGAACAGTCTGCCAACAAAACAGGGAACTGCGTTAGGATCAGAGTCCAAGAACACGGCTAAAATCAGTTGCATGGCAGCTCAAAAGTAGCAAGCCTTTATACATAGGTTTAAACACTAAAGCATGATGACAAAAAAGACTTTCAATGGTCTCTCATCCGTCTTAGTTGATAACTTTGCATCTATCAGGTAAAGACGGAGAAAAAATCAAAAGCTTAAATGGGGCGAGTCTTTAAACCATCTGCAACAGCCCAGTTAACAATGAATCAACGAAGATTTAATCCACCTTAAATCAACGTTTTCAAGAAGGTTATCAGCTTTTGTTATTTCTTTTTAGATCGAACGGGCATGTTACGCAAGAAAAGAAGGAAAATCCCAATTTTTCTCTAGCAAGTATTCTGAAATCTTGAGAAATCTCCATCGCCACATCAATTTTCGATAGGAAATTCTTTTACTAAGAATCTTCCTCTGTTGCCATTCAGAAAAACAGGCCAGTCATACAACAATGTTGCGGTAGGCCATCCAAAATACGCCAGTTCCTCCATGGTTAATTTAAACATAATTCTCTAAGGCCAGATCCCGATCTTGACGCAGATTTCACTGTGATGGAACAGGCATTTGACCATAGACATCAATCTATTAACGAGTAAAACAAGAAGTGGAGATCGATCATCGAAGTCAACATGTATATGCGGCACACGTCCTTCAATCCTATCTAATTAAGTGGAAACTTCATTTGCTGTGACGGACGAAGACTTCTTCAAAACATCATCAGATTCAGATCTTGAAATCTTGGTTCCTGACCTCAAATCCGGATGAGAAAACGAGTATGTCGGAGACCACAGATCTTGCTACCGGAGAGCCTATTCCTCGTCGGAACGGTGAAGACAACACAGAAAAACAACCAAGACACAAATCACGCAGATTATCAAAAAACTTAGGGTTTCATATACCTGTATAAAAAGTCCAAAACTCCCAAATCCCCACGCTCAAAACGCTAGGGGTTCCGATTAGCCTTCCTCCGGTGGTCCAGATCTTACAAATAACTCCCAGGCAGACGCAATACTCCACTGAAATATCCGCAGAATCCCTCCGGTCCAATGTCTTATTCACACAGATTACAACGAATGCGCCGCCACGCAGACTCAGTAGCGTCAATAGGATCTCAGATCCGGCGATCGTGGTCCGTTGGATCTTCAAGCCGGAACGACGAATGATGATATCACTTGGCTTCTCGAATATTTCTTTCGCCTTTGTCGGAGGAGGAGAGAAGAAAAGCGTAGGTGATGAGCATTGGAGGAATAATTGCATCGCACTGACCACCAATTTATGCTTTCCAGTATGACGATACTGCCCCCTCTATTTTGTGAAGTGACGGAAGTACCCCTGTTTTGCCCTAGTCCTGTTCCAAAACGACGCCCGCTTTGTGTGTAATTACGGTCAACACTCTGATCAGCGGCGTTGATGACTTCAATCCTTCTCGCCAATTAGATCTAACCATATTTTAAAATTACCAATTTCTCAATATTAATTTCTTATTAATATGTAATTCAAAATCGGATACATTTATATTATTGATATGGAATATGATCGGATATCCGATTTTTTCATGTCTAATTTATATTATCAATTGAATTTCGTTTAGCTCCAAATTACTTAAAATAATTAATTCTTTAGTATTAAAAAATCATATTATAATATATGTTTATAAAATGAGAACACATTTTATTATAAAATGAAAAAATATTATTACTATTATATTGATCGTGTTTCTAAAACAATGCAAGTAGCTTAAACCCTAATATATAAATATACTCGTAGAATAAAATGTGTCTTTAAAAGCTTCTCAAATAACATCATGTCCTTAAGTATTTATTTTCCCAAAAAGAATAAGTTATGGGTAAATATATTGTTTCCTATATAAATATATATTGTACTTCATGCAATTATTATTTAGATTATTATGTAGATTATTAGTATTTTCCTAATGGGAAGTGCGTTCTCAAAGTAACACTCCTATAAAGGATTGTTTTAGTTAAGAGTATATATAGTGCTAATGCGTTACGCATTGCTCAGTCTTAAGATATTATAAGAATTCGAAATTACAATTTTTCGATCATGTCGAATCTTTAAATTTATTTTTTGTATGCATTTTTTGTGAGTGCTTATAATTGTGTATATATATTATATATATTCACATATTTGGTGGTTTGGGCTTGTTAATTGTTTTGACACTTTAAGAGGATTGGAATTAAATACAATAGAGAGAAATTACAAAATTGATTCCAAAATGTCTTCCTTTTTTCACACTAAACAGTGTATTATTAAATTTACATGATTGGAAAAAAATGAGTAGTGCAATATTAAATAGTTTCTGTTTGTTTACTGTTTTTATATAATTAATTAATCTGTTGGTGGTGAGAATGGAGTAAGATTCCTTTTCCTCTGCATATGGATACAAATTGGATTTTAATAGTATTAGAATATGAATGAAACAATGGAGATAAGGTTGATGTGATGTGAAAATGGTGAGGATCCAGATTTACATTCTGTGGCCATGATTTCCAGATGCTTTTGCCATCAACCACCTCTTTCCCCTTTTCCTTTTCCATTTTTTTCTTTCCCTCCACAATGAACTCTTTTTTTTTTTTTTTTTTTTTATTATCATACTTTGTTGAATGTTATAATTAGGGAAAAATCCCGGGATCAAATTATTATTAAGTAGTGAGATATGCAATTTGTGTGATCAATTTGTTTTGATTAAGCAGATTCTACGATTTCAAAAGAAAAATAAGACATAATCTGCAATTTCATATTACCATATCGAATTGATTTTCGCATTTAACATAATAGTTTATGAATACAATCTACATATTTTAAATAACAGCTGCGAATTTTCGATCGAAAAAAAATACTAGAATATACTAGAGTTGTCAGGAGCATCAGTAGCAGCATCTGCACTTTGCTTTCCATAAATTAATTTCTTTATTCCCTATTTATTTTCTATATTTATTTACGCGTTTGCTTTATAGCAAGGGAGAGAACCACACCTAATCCCTCCTTCCAAAGTTATGCCAATTGGGCCCCACAACACTAACCCCTAAAGTCAAAATGAAGCCCACAAACTTCCAAGCCAATTTGGTTTGTGTCTTCTGCCTCAATTTTTCTTCTCCCCTTTTACTTTTTTGTTTTCCCTTTTCTTTATTTTCTATATTAAATTAAGTCAGCTAATCATTTTTTATTGTTATACAGCTATGACAATTTAGTTTTGATTTTGGATATTAATTTATTCATGACTTGATTTTAAGAAAAAACCTAAAATAACAAAAATGTCTTGCTTGATTCTCCCGACCACCTCATATGGGTGATGACCTGGCATCGTGTCGGATAGCGAATCTCTTTTGTGAGTGTTATTTAATTAATACTTCTTATTTCATTAATCAGTTTTCTCTTTTAACTTTAAAATAATACTATAATATATTATATTGAATCCCACTACTTTATACACGATACATAATTTTCTTAAACTTCGTATCGAAAAAAAATTAAATCTGAAGTGGAACGAATGGAGTATTGTTTACTTTAATTAAAACAAGACTTTTAGGAATCGAGCAATTCAGATACAGATACATGAAGAATTAAAAAGAAGAGGTAAAGAAAGAAAAATTATACACGATTTAGTGGCGCAATCCCTGATATGCCCCTAAACAATCATGTCTAGTAAGACAAACAAATGAGAAACTATTGCAAGTTGCACTTTGCTTGTTTGACTTACATTTTAGATCCAAAACTATTAAATACTTAGGAAGTAGGTTGATCATATACTAATTTGTCAATATATTTTTTGGGACGAGCGACGTTTATGCATCCTAAAATACTAGAAGTTGATAAAAGTTCACATGGCTAATTAATTTTATTGGGTTATGGCGAAATATTATTTTAATTGTTGAAGCAATCTGATTGACCTTGCTTGGGACAACTGGACAAATGGCATATATATTTCTCGAAATTTAACTAGCTTAATAGAAATAAAATTTTCGAACTGAATATTGTTTGCTTGTTTTGTGGTTCATCTAAATGTTTTCACTTTCCCTCTCTTTATATTCCAATATTCTCTTGCAAGCATTGACACTTCTCAATATTCAATACTAAAATCACAATATAATATAAATAATTTATAGAGTTACATATTCTTATAAAATTTAAATATTATAAAAAAAATGTCATCGCAGACGATGCTTTTAATAAAACAAAATAAAATAAGGACCAATCTAATAATTTATTATTTAATTTTTAATAATCTGATATACTATTGGGCCTTGATCTCAGTAATCTCTGGGTTGTTTAAGCTGGGCTCATTGTAACTTCATGGGCCGCCATATCCATTTCTTCGGGAAAAATTCAGAGACTAGAGAAAAAAAAGATGTAGCTTATTTATTGAAAATAGTATTCACTTCAACCCATTAGAAATAACATGTTTTTCTTATCGGGATGTCCACTACTCCCTCCGTCCCGTTATTTGTGGCTCAATTGGTTTCGACACGGGAATTAAGAGAGTAGATGATAAAGTATGAGAGAGAGAGTAGATGATAAAGTATGAGAGAGAATATGAGTAAGATAATGAGAGAGTATGAGAGAAAGATGATAAAGTAGGAGAGAGAATGTAATAAAGTAGGAGAGAGAAGATGATAGAGTAGGAGTAATTTTTTACCAAATTAGGAAAGTGGACACAAATAATGGGACACCCCTTTCGGGAAAGTGAGCCACAAATAGCGGGACGGAGGGAGTATAATTGATACTCCCTCCGTCCCACTGATCTTGACGCATTTCTTTTCGGCACGGGAATTAAGAAAGTGGATGATAAAGTATGAGAGAGGGATAAAGTAGGAGAGAGAAATGAAAAAAATGAAAAAGTAGGAGAGAGAAATGAAAAAGTAGGAGGATAAATTATTTCATTTTTTGGAAACGCGTCAAGATGGGTGGAACGTCCCAAAAAGGAATACGCGTCAAGATAAGTGGGACGGAGGGAGTACATAACAGTTAATCATCGATAAAGTAATATTTGATAGAATAATAAACTCGCTTGGATAATAAATTTTTCAGTTTCGATATGGGTCAATGCACTAAAATAATAGTCGATAAAGTAATAATATCGTTAAATGAATATTTTTTTCTGATCCCAAGGTTATTACATTATCGAGGTTTACCTGTATTATTAAAATACTAAAAATTATGTGGATTGTATTTATCTATTAAAATGTAACAATCTACACCATATGACATTACTTTATTGATTCATGCGTTTAAAAAAAATATGTCATTTCTAACAGCTGTGCGAGGTAACTCAAGTTCCAATTAAATGAAAGATCATTGATTTGAAGGACCCTCATTTCCTCACCTAGAATTGATTCCCTAATTTACTCACCTACAATCATTAAATATATGCATATTAAGGAAAACAATATTTAATGCTCCCAAAACAAATCAACGAATTATAAATGGAAATTGTATATATTTTCAGGAAAGAGGAACTATTTTAATGAAGTGCATAGTCAAGAGAGTGTGTATGATATAATAATGTATTTAACATCTTCATATTTATTACATAGCTTATACTTCATAGTTTATCAATTTATACTATATAATAAATAATAATCAAATTAATCAAATCAAATATATATTATTATAATATATGCTCACTCTACTCGATTCTACAAATCATAATCTTCACTAGCTTACGCTCTTATATATCACCACACCAACTCCGGCGTCCGAATATATGGAGGCGCCGCTTCTCGAACGGAGGTCCGGTTATGTTGTGTTAGATTTTAATTATTGATATTAGATTATTAATATTAATTAATTAAACATGGCAAATGTTGAATGTATTCATGCATGTCGGTTGGGAATTAAAGGAATGGACACGTTACTTATCTCTCAAGATGCATGGCTTCTTTTCAATTTAAGATGAAGAGGCACGTTGCTTGGATGCATGGGAACTTCCATGCATTGTGGCAAATAGGCACGTTGCTTGATGCATGGGAATTCCATGCGTTGTGTCCTCTTGTGAAAGGTTTTGTCATGCCTATAAATAGACCATTACAACCGAGAGATAAAACACACAATTAATTTTTCCTCTTCCATTCTCCTTTTATGTCCCTTCCAATTCATACATATAAATTAGCTCATATTTCCTTAGTCCTAAAATATCAAGTAGTTCGCCAGAATTACGAGAAGTAGTGCAACTACTTGTAATTGAGAAGCTGTTGTATCTTGGAGACGAGTGCTATAGACCGCTTGCACCGACTAGCGGAGCATTATTGTCTTGCGGAGAAAGTCCAACTCTTGCCTCGGCTAATGTTATATCCGTCATTTCGACACACCCCAAACAACAATCGCAAGACGATAATTGTGTTGAAGAAATGACGGCAAGTAGCAGTGATGTAACGACAAGCAGTAGTAACATGCCACCGAACTTTACAACAACAACGAACAACCAAATTCCAAGCGCCCCTGTGCATACGGAAAGGCCGAAAAAATTCTCAGGTTCTGAATTTAAGCGTTGGTAATCTAAAATGCTGTTTTATTTAACTGCTTTAAATTTATCTCGATTCTTGAAAGAATCACCTCCAATTGTGGGGGAAAATGAAACTGATGAGCAAAAACGCATAGCGTCTGATGCATGGTATCATATCGACAACATATGTCGCAACTATGTCCTAAATGGACTTGACGACACTCTCTATAGTGTCTACTCGACTGTAAAGACGTCGAAAGAACTATGGGATTCTTTGGAGATCAAATACAAGACCGAAGATGCCGGTCTAAAGAAGTTCGTCGTTGGATGATTCTTAGACTACAAGATGGTGGATGCCAAAACTGTAGTCGAACAAGTGCAAGAGATTCAATTGATCATACATGATATACTTGCCGAAGGTATGGTCCTTTCATAATCATTTCAAGTTGCAACTGTGATCGAGAAACTACCACCGATGTGGAAGGATTTTAAGAACTATCTCAAGCATAAACGTAAAGAGATGAGTCTCGAAGATCTGATAGTCCGTCTCAGAATTGAAGAGGACAATCGCAAGGCAGATCGAAAGACCAACAAGTCGTCTATAGAAGCAAGGGCTAATCTAGCCGAGTGCAGCACTAGCACTAACCCAAAGAAACGCAAGTTCTTTGAAAAGAAGCAAGATTCAAAAAGGAAGAAAAAGATCAAAGGGAATTGCTACAATTGTGGAAAAACTGGCCACATGGCAAAGGATTGCCGCAAGCCAAAGAAGGAATACAAAGGCCGTCCACAAGCAAATATGGCGGAAAAAAATTACGTGCCCGTCAATATGTCTGAACTCGACCTATCTGCGGTCGTAGATGAAGTAAACATGATCGATAATCCGATAGGATGGTGGATTGATACCGGCGCTACCAAGCACGTATGTGTGGATAAATCAATGTTTTCAACTTATGAAATTGTCAAGGAGAAGAAAATGCTATACATGGGAAATTCCTTTACTTCCAAGGTTTATGGAATTGGAAAAGTTGTACTCAAGATGACGTCGGGATTGAATTTGACTCTCCAAAATGTGATGCATGTTCCCGACATTCGCAAGAATTTGATCTCCGGCTCTATTCTTAGTAAGGCCGGATTTAGAATAGTGATTGAGGGGGATAAGGTTGTACTGTCCAAGAATGGACAATTTATAGGAAAAGGCTATGTAGATAGCGGCCTTTTCAAGCTGAATTATATTAATGTAAATGTTATCTGTGATAATAAAAAGACCCCCGTTGTTTACTTGACTGAGTCTCCTAATTTATGGCATGATAGATTATGACATGTAAATCAAATACACTAAGAAAATTAGTGAATTTAGAGTTGTTGCCGAAAATGTCATTTGACAAACATTCAAGATGTGAAATTTGTGTTGAAGCAAAAATGGCTAAACAACCTTTCCATTCGGTGGAAAGATCGACTACACTTCTTGAATTAATTCACACTGATCTATGCGACTTAAAACTTGTGCAAACTAGAGGTGGAAAGAATTATTTCATAACATTTATAGATGATTGCACAAGATTTTGTTATGTATATCTTTTGAGAAGCAAAGACGAAGCCTTCGATGCTTTCAAAAGCTATAAAAACGAAGTTGAAAATCAACTTAACACCAAGATCAAAATGATCCGAAGTGATCGAGGCGGTGAATATGTTGCACCTTTTGCGGACTTTTGTCGTGAAAATGGAATTATCCATCAAACAACTGCACCTTATTCACCAAATGGTGTTGCTGAAAGAAAGAATAGAACATTAAAAAAATGATGAATGCTATGCTGATAAGCTCGGGCTTACCACATAACATGTGGGGGGAAGCTATTCTTTCGGCAAATAAAATTTTAAATAAGTTGCCTTCAAAGAAACAAGATCAAACTCCATACGAACTAGGGAAAGGTAGGAAACCATCCTATAAATACACTAAAGTGTGGGGGTGCCTAGCAAAAGTTGAAGTACCTAAACCAAAACAAGTAAAGCTAGGACCTAAAACTATTGATTGCATCTTCATAGGATATGCAAGCAATAGTAGCGCATAAAGGTTTTTGGTACATAAGTCAGAAATACCCGACATAAATGAGGGACTGATTATAGAATCCAGAAATATTATCTTTTTCGAATCTATATTCCCTAAGAAAGAAAATAATGATGTTAGTTGTAAGAAACGAACTCATGAAGAAAGCTCACTAGAAAAGATTGACCAAAGTGATGGGTCAATACCAGAATCAAGACGAGGAAAACGAGCGAAAATAGCAAAGTCTTTTGGTCCAGACTTTGTAGTCTATTCATTAGAAGATGAACCGCAAACAATCAAGGCTGCATTGTCAAGTCCCGATGCTCCTCTATGGAGAGAAGCGATTAATAGTGAAATCGAGTCAATTATGAACAATCACACTTGGGAGATTGTTGACCTTCCTCCCGGATGTAAACCTTTAGGATGCAAATGGATTCTAAAGAAGAAATAAAAGGTCGATGGATCTATTGACAAGTATAAAGCACGACTAGTAGCCAAGGGTTACAAGCAAAAAGAAGGGTACGATTATTTTGATACATACTCTCCCGTAACAAGGATAAACTCCATAAGAACGCTAATTGACATTGGTGCTTTACATAACCTTGAGATACATCAAATGGATGTTAAAACATCATTTCTAAATGGAGATTTAGAAGATGAAATATACATGGAACAACCTGAAGGGTTTGTGATTCCCGGACAAGAAAAGAAAGTTTGTAAACTTGTTAAGTCATTATATGGACTTAAACAAGCTCCCAAACAATGGCATGAGAAATTTGATCATGTTATGTTATCAAATGGTTTTAAAATAAACGAGTGTGACAAGTGTGTGTACATTAAAGGCACACCTAACAAATTTGTCATTATATGTCTGTATGTTGATGACATGCTTATTATGGGAAGTAATCATAATATAATTATGAATACTAAAGCAATGTTGAAAAGAATGTTCGACATGAAAGATATGGGAATAGCTGATGTAATTCTAGGGATTAAGATCTCTAGAACCTCCGAAGGAATTACTTTATCACAATCTCACTATGTAGAGAATGTGCTTAAGAAATTCAATGCTTTTGATCTACCTCCGACTAAGACTCCTGTAGACTTAAGCCTACACTTAGACAAAAATCGAGGAGATCCAATTTACCAATTGGACTACGCTAGGGTCATTGGGAGCCTAATGTACTTAGCAAACTGTACAAGGCCCGACATAGCATATTCTATAAGCAAGCTAAGTCGGTTCACAAGTAATCCCGGAAAGGATCATTGGACCGCACTAACTAGAGTTCTAAGGTATTTAAAGCATACTTTAACTCATAGTCTGCATTACACAAGGTATCCAGCTGTTTTAGAGGGATATAGTGATGCAAATTGGATATCCGACACAAAAGATTCCAAGTCCACAAGTGGTTTTGTGTTTACCATAGGTGGAGGAGCAGTTTCATGGAAATCTTCTAAGCAGACTTGTATAGCTCGGTCTACAATGGAATCGGAATTCATTACTCTAGACAAAGCTGACGAAGAAGCCGAATGACTACGAAACTTCTTAGAGGATATTCCGTGTTGGGAAAACCCGTGCCTCCCGTCTTAATACATTGTGATAGTATGTCTGCAATAGGGAGAGCATAAAGTAGTATGTATAATGGTAAGTCTCGACATATTCGTCGAAGACACAATACCGTTAGACAATTGATCACTAGTGGAATAATATGTATTGACTATGTGAAGTCAAAAGACAATATTGCGGATCCGTTTACTAAAGGTATTAATCGTGATCAATTATACAATGTAGTAAGGGGAATGAGATTAAAATCCACACTAAAAGAACGCTCTTAATGGTAACTCTACCATGATAATTGGAGATCCCATGAACATGGTTCAAAGAGACAACTAAGTTAAGAATGTTCAAGTTGTGCACTTGGAAACACAACTAAAAATTCATTCTCGAAGCTGCCACAAGTGCAAACCTGTAGCTTGTGGTAAAAGGGTAAGCTTATGAGCTTTTAATGATTCCTATAGCCTTATTGGTGGAGTATGACAGGATACTCTTTATAGGAGATCATCTATATAAGTGAGAAGTGTGGCGCTTCAAATAGAAAAACACTTATGAATCCAAGATATGGTCTAAGGCCAAAATGGACACAACGTGAGAACGAAAGATATTGTATCTATTATTGTGTATATGTTATTGTCTTGGTTTATACGAAAGCTGACCGGTTCAAGACATCCCGTTCACCGAGCAGCGAGTAAATCCGATAATATTATACTAAGGAAGGTTCAAAGAAAAAAACTATCTACCCTGATGCAATACTAGGTCATTTGGGACTTTGGTTTGCATAACATTTTGCATTTGCATTTAATAATCTAATGTGGGGGATTGTTAGATTTTAATTATTGAGATTAGATTATTAGTATTAATTAATTAAACAAGGCAAACGTTGAATGGATTCATGCATGTCGGTTGGGAATTAAAGGAATGGACACGTTACTTATCTCTCAAGATGCATGGCTTCTTTTCAATTTAAGATGAAGAGGCACGTTGCTTGGATGCATGGGAACTTCCATGCATTGTGGCAAATAGGCACGTTGCTTGATGCATGGGAATTCCATGCGTTGTGTCCTCTTGTGAAAGGTTTTGTCATGCCTATAAATAGACCATTACAACCGAGAGATAAAACACACAATTAATTATTCCTCTTCCATTCTCCTTTTATGTCCCTTCCAATTCATACATATAAATTAGCTCATATTTCCTTAGTCCCAAAATATCAAGTAGTTCGTCAGAATTACGAGAAGTAGTGCAACTACTCGTAATTGAGAAGTCGTTGTATCTTGGAGACGAGTGCTATAGACCGCTTGCACCGAATAGCGGAGCATTATCGTCTTGCGGAGAAAGAGTCCAACACTTGCCTCGGCTAATGTTATATCCGTCATTTCGACACACCCCAAACAACATGTTGATGATATCATCGGGCCTGACAGCGACTACTTTCCGGCGAGAGGGGTGGCGTCACGGTGGAAAGTATTCTGCAAAGAATCAACAAAAGTGTGGGCAATTAGCCTTCCAAATCATATGTAACTACGCAATCAACTCCGTCGCCACCATGTTCGTCGGTCACCTCAGCGACGTCGAACTTTCCGCTTACTCTATCGCTACCTCAGTCATCGGAACCTTCGCTTTCGGATTCAGGGTTAGTCCACTCTGTTAGTTCCTCTTGCAGTTTTAGGCGTTCAAAGTAAATTAGTTGAATTTCTCCCCCTCTTTCTCACTAAGGGAGTGCTTGCAAATAAGTTTTCGAAGTGTTTATCTATTTTTTTAACTATAAACATTTTTATAGCGTTTGTAAAATTTACTTGTGTTGTGATTTTTCTCAAAGTTAGAAATATCAATTCACATTATAAGATAAACAGTCATAGAAAACAATTGTCTATTACTAAAAAATTTATTATAGTGAACCGTTGTTGTTTATGCATTGTTCTGGTGAAGAAAATATGCTTATAAACAATGGTTAAGAAAATGTACGCACATATATTTTTTATGCTTGAAAAATACCATAATTCTCAAATTTAACTTCATGTGATTAAGTGTTTTTCTTATTATTCTCCCAAATATTAAACACTAAACATTTGCTTTTGAGTGCATTAAAGTTTTGTTAAAAATATTTTTTTTCCAGCTTTTTAAGCACAACAAATGAGAAATATTGGTCATTTAATGTGGCATCTGTCCGATTTTAGTCATCTAAAATGAATATAGTAGTGATCGATTTTGGTCTTATGACTTTTTAATTTGTTAGATTTTGATCATATAACTTTACAAAGTGTTTAATATTAATTATCCAGTAGAAATTGTCAAGCATAAAAAGGCGTGTAAATTTCACACTTATTGAATGACTAAAATAATGCATTTTATAATATTTCATGACAAAAAATGAATATTATTATTATTATTATTATTATTATTTAAATAAGTCTTTGGTTATACAATGTAGTGTTGGTCCAGAGACGATAGTCAGGTGTAGAGGGGGGGGGTGAATACACCTGATCACAGTTTCATTTTCTCAAACCGAAGGACAGCTGAGCTGTTTAGTGCAACTGATGAACAATGCCAAATAGTAACCTTCGATCACGGGGTCAGAGTGTGTCAGCTATTGAGCTCTCCTACTGACTTTAGTCAGTCGTTGAAATTCAGTCGGAGACGTTGTGCGGATAAGTGTGTAGGGCCCGGAGATTCGTCTCAGTTGAAAACGTGTTTTCGCAAGATAAATTCTTTTGGCTGTGCACTTTTAAAATACGTTTTATGCAAACATATGATTTTGAGTGGTTTGTATGATATGCAATAAAACAGTAAATAACACAAGCGATATAACGTGGTTCGGATACGCAAGATCCTACGTCCACGGTCCTGACTTGGCAGGAGAACTTGTTGATTATTCTGAGCAACCCTCAGCAAGGAATCTGTGCACTAGACAGACCCTTCTAAGTTATAGTCCTTAGCGACTTTACAATTCAAACCTAAGTTCGAAAGGAAGGGGATAATCTCCAACTAAGAAGGAGTTCTTACAATAAGAACAATTCACTAAAAGTGAACTCCTTCGAAATCTAAGCTATAAATCGCAATGAGCTTAGTCTAGAGAAGAAAGGGATCTAAATACTCTGTAGAGAAGAACTACAAATATTCTATGAAAGCAAGTTCTTCGTTGTATAATCTGGCTGAGTTCGCTAGAGTGTTCTTGAGCTTGAGCTTTTTCCCTTATGAGTCCCGTGCGTGGAGCTCGGATTTCTTCTCTATTTATAGTTGTGAGCAAGGCATATGTCCGTTGGAGAAGACGATGCCACGTGTCACAAGCTTCCAAAGAAAACGACCATAAATTCGAATTGTTGCAGCAGAGCAGTTAATGTTGTACATGAGAGCAGCTTTAGTTGGTCAAAGCAGGTCAAAGCGTTGTCGGCGTCTCATTGGTCGAGGTTTGTGGTAGGTGAGAATGTGTCGAGATAGAGTTGACTATTCCACATCCTTGTATGATCTTCTGCCGAACTTCAAAAAGATGTTTACGACCGGGTCGCTTTACGTCGGATCTGATGGACTCAAGACGGTCTCTGTCTTCTTCTAGCGAGTCGGCCGACAAGCCGATAAGGCTCAGTGGGTCACCGATGACCGCGAAGGTACCGAAGCCAGATTATGCTCTTCTGCCGATATCTTATCGGCGATGGGTCGTCTCCTACTCGAGGTGAAGATCACTGTTGGGTCAAGAACGCAAGCTCTTACATTGATGACGTGGGGTTCGGAGAGTAACCGTCGAAGATCGGTCCAACAGCTTACCCCTGCATGTGACTTAGACAAAACGATAATCAAAATAAAACAAGTCTAACCTATGCATCATCTAATCCTATCGACACACTGCACTACTGATATCAGCTGGGTTTTGGGATCTTCAATTCCATAGTACTACTATGATTTCCCCCAATATTCTTTTAACCACTAGACAGTTGAGTACCATCTACTGACTCATAACCCAACATGTAGTTTCTAACTATTTTTTAGTCTTGTAATATTAAAAGTTTTTTTTTTTCGGAACATTATAAAATATCTTATTTTAGTCATGTAACGAAGAATGTAATTCATCTGTCTTTTTCTGTTTGACAATTTTATTTGAGGACCGAAATCATGTACTTTGTGAATTCATAAGACCATAATTGAACATATAATAAAGTTATATAAAATCGAACACTATATTAGAGGACCAAAATCAGACACTATTTAAAATTACAAGACTAAAATTTGACACTGCCACGTTAGAAGACCAAAGACCGGACAAAAGTCACATTAGATAAAACAAAATTCATATTTTTCTCAATGTTGTGTTTATAAAAGTTTTTTCTCGAAACTCAAATTCAATTTCTTTCCTCTCTATTTTCTCGAGTTGGGATGTAATTTGAAATTTTAGCACCAAAATAACAATATTTTTGACTTTTTATTAAGACGAACGTGACAAATCTTGCAAAAAATCCGCAGTTCGGAATTGCAAGTGCTGTTGAAACACTATGTGGTCAGGCCTTCGGTGCCGGGCAAGTCCACATGCTCGGCATCTACATGCAACGTTCAATGATTGTCCTCTTCGCCTCTTCCTTCCTCCTCCTACCCCTCTACCTCTTCGCCACCCCAATCCTCAAACTCTTCGGCCAGCCCGACCAAATCGCTCAACCCGCCGGCCACTACGCCCTCCTCCTCATCCCCCACCTCTTCTCCCTCTCCGCCGTCTTCCCCGCCCAAAAACTCCTCCAGGCCCAGAGCAAAGTCGCCGTCCTCGCTTGGATCGCCGGCCTTTGCCTCGCCGCACACACTCTCTGTTGTTGGCTTTTCGTGGGCGTGTTCGGCTGGGGTGGGGCCGGTGCGGCTCTGGCGACCGACCTCACGAGCTGGACGACGGCGGCCGCGCAGTTTGTTTACGTGGTTGGTTGGTGCGAGGAGAGCTGGAAGGGATTTTCGTGGGCGGCGTTTAGGGATATTTGGGCGTTTGTGAGGCTGTGGGTTGCTTCGGCGGTTATGTTGTGTTTGGAGATTTGGTATGTGATGAGTATTGTTGTTCTTGCTGGCAATCTTGATGATGCGGTTACTTCGGTTGGCTCTCTTTCTATCTGGTAATTTTTTTTTTTTATTTCAATTGATAGTTTTCGTTTTTCTTTTTGTGGGTATGTTTGATTGATGTGGATCATGATTTTTCAGTATGAATCTTGATGGGTTGCAGACCATGGTGTTTGTGGGAGTGAATGCTGCCATTAGGTGAGAAATATTAGTCTTAGGAATGATAGAAAAGGGCTAAAAACAATCCGCGTGTTTGTGTTATAAATTGATTTTTGCAAAAAAAATCTACACTTAAACCTCGATAAAGTAATAATCTAGCTAAGATAATAATTTCTTCCAGTCCCGATATGAGTCAATGCACTAAAATAATGTTCGATAAAGTAATAACCTCGTTAAATGTATATTTTTTCTCGATCTCAAGGTTATTACTTTATCGAGATTTAACTGTATTTTTAAAGGTTTCATATAAATTACAGAAAATCTGTCTAATTTAACGTTCTAAATTCTGTAATATCGTGGTTGTATCAATAGAGGTGGATCCAAAATTGCTAATGGGGAGGGTTGGAAATTTATTTTGGAACGGACTAAAACGTTATTTTGAACTGAATTTATGTTACTATTTTTTTTTTTTTTTTGACGAAGAACTCGCAGTCGCTACCTTTGGTGCGCACAGGGTAAACCTCGCTCCTGTGCAATAGCCTGCAAACCACACAGAAGAGTTAAACCACTCTTAATGTGACAGGCTCACACATAGCGTGTCCAGTGAGAATTGAACCCATGACCTATCGGTCCCGGGTCACCCACCTTCACCGCTATGTCATCCTAGTTAACAACAACAAAAAAAAAAATTGCGTAGTCATGCTTATAAATGAAAATAATTTTCCTAGTAATCCATTCCGCTGTTTTTGCTTATGCATTCTTTGTGTTTTAGTGTTCGGGTCTCGAACGAGCTCGGCCTCGGTCGTCCACGAGCAGCCAAATACTCCGTCTACGCGACGTTGTTCCAGTCGTTGATAATCGGACTCGCGTGTGCGGTTCTAGTCCTAGCCACTCGAGACCATTTTGCCCTGATTTTCACTGATAGTCCGGCTATGGTACGCGCTGTGGCTAAGCTCTCGGGCCTTCTAGCCATCACAATGCTTCTCAACAGCGTCCAACAAGTAATATCGGGTATGATTATCCTAGTACGATTTATTGTAGCTAGTAAATTGTTCGAGGGATGTACGTTTTGACCTACAATATACTGTACTTGCAGGTGTAGCCATCGGAGGAGGTTGGCAATCTCTGGTAGCGTATATAAATTTGGGTTGTTTTTACATATTTGGCCTGCCTTTAGGATACCTTCTCGGCTACGCGGGCAAGATGGGAGTTATGGTAGGAAGTGGTTGGAGATGTAAGAAAGGAATTGTGTATTAATTAGAGGAGTGATTTTGATGTTGTAGTGTGCAGGGGATATGGTATGGCATGATTGCTGGACTGGGATTGCAGACGCTGCTGCTCTGCCTGCTGCTATCCTATATAGAACCAACTGGAATAAGGAGGTTCGTCCTCGTCCTCATCCTCCTCATCCTCTTTACACTTACATGCATATAATTTATTGCAACTGCTAACATACATTAAATTGCAGGTTGAGGAAACAACAGAAAGGATCAAGAGATGGGGAGGCCACGACACGTCGAGCCCCTTAAACGGAATGCCTTGACAAACAAATTTTTTTTTAGGATGAGGGAAATGTTCATTGTATTTACGATAGCCAGCGCTATATGGAGTGAGAATAAAACTTGGAAGAACAAAATATAAATTGTGAGGGAAGTTCGATTTTTCGATGTGTAATTTATGATTTGTGAACGTCAATTGTCAAATGTAAGTATTTATTCTCAAAGGAGTAGGCTATAATTGTGTACAAAAACATGGACCATGCAAGATTGTCTTTGTAGGAATACAAATAAGGCAATTTGGATTTTTTAATCCCCAAACTATGATATTTTGGCCAATTTGGTCCCCTATTTATTTTTTTTAGTTATTTGATCCCCAAATTATGGAATTTTGGTCAATTTGGTCCTTCCGTTAAATTTTTGGTTAGTCAACCGTTAGTCAATTTTTTTAAAGAAAAATAAAATAAAATAAAAATGGCATTTTCGGGATAATTTTAACGAGAACCAAAACATCCAAGTTATCTAACATTGAGGATCAATTTGGCCAAAATCTTTTGTTACTTAAAAGAAATTTAATTTATCAACAATCAAAGGATATTTTAGTAATGTTATTTTTTAAGAGTCAAATACAACAATTATAATGTTTTTTCTCCAACTAATAGTTCATCATGAAAATTAAAATAAAAATTTTATATTAATGAAAATCATAGGATACTTTTTCTCCAAATACAACATAAGTATTTTAATTTTGTTTTTCATGATTAATTATTAGTTTTTCCTACATAACGAATTTTAAAATACTTTCATTAAAATAATATTTTTTTTAAGTAATAAGTCTTTGTTTTACTAAAGTTGTCTTGAATAGGTTTTATAAGAAATTTCTAGCTACTTATGCATAAATTTGCTTAAAGTTTATTTTAACAAAAGTTGTTAGTTTTGCCAAAAAATATATATATATATATATATATATATATATATATATTGGGATCATATTTTATAGCCTAGTGACACAAGTTATCAAACATATTACTATAAAATATGATCCCAAAAAAAATATTTTTTTTGGCAAACACTAACTACTTTTGTTAAAATGATACTATAAAATATGATCCCCAAACAGTAACAACTTTTGTTAAAATGAACTTTAAGCAAATTTATTCATAAATAGCTAGAAACTGCTTATAAAACCTATTCACAACTTTAGTATAACAAAGACTTATTACTTTAAAAAAAATATTATAGTAAAAACTAATAATTAATCATGAAAAACAAAATAAAAATATTTATGTTGTATTTGGAGAAAAAGTATCCTATGATTTTTATTAATATAATATTTAATTTTAATTTTCATGATTAACTATTAGTTGGAGAAAAGTATTATAATTGTTGTATTTGACTCTTAAAAAATAAAATTACTAAAAAATCCTTTGATTTTTGGCAAAATTAAAATTTTCAAGTAACAAAGATTTTGGCCAAATTGATCCTCAATGTTCGAGAAGTTGGATGTTTTGGTCCTCGTTAAAATTATCCCGAAAATGCCCTTTTTATTTTGTTTTATTTTTCTTAAAAAAATTTGACTAACTGTTGACTAACCGAAAATTTAACGGAAGGACCAAATTGACCAAAATTCCATAGTTTAGGGACCAAATAACAAAAAAATAAAAATAGAGGATCAAATTGGCCAAAAGACCATAGTTTGGGGACTAAAAAATCTAATTTGCCTACAAATAAATTGAGAAAGATTACGAGTTCGAATTTGTGTATAATGGTGTTAATAGTTATGTTAGGTGTGTAAATTACAAAAATAAGAACTTTTTATAAAGTTACTAGTTCGGGAACAAATTGATGTGCTTAGTGTTGATACGGTATATCAATTTTTTTTAGAAGAACTAATGTGCATCATGTTGCACATGTAACATGATCTAATTTTCAATTTTGACCCGGTTTGACCGGGTTTGACCCGATTTTTCACTTCATTAAAAAAAAATCTTCTTTCTCCCGTATTCTTCCCTCCCCACTACCCCTTTCTCTCTCTCTCCTCTCTTTCTCTTTCTCTCTGCATCTCACCCCCCTCTCTCTCTTTCTTTCTCACTCCCCCCCCCTCCCCTCTCTCTCTCTCTCTCTCCACTCCCCTCTCTCTCTCTCTCTCTCTCTCTCTTTCTCACTCCCCCCCCTCTCTCTCCACATTCCTCCCGATCTCTCCGCCTCTGTCTCCGATCTCTTCAAAGAGGGAGATTTATGCATACTTATTGCAAATATAATCGTAGATATATTGTGTCGGGCGGGGATGTTGAATGCGGTGAGGTTGCAGGCCTCGAATTCGGTGGTGGTGCGTTTGAATTGCGGCGGAAGTGGCGGCGTGGTTTGTTCTCCTAGCCGATTGAGTCTCCAGCTACCGTGCCACCGCCGTTTCGCTTCGTTCACTCTTCTTTCGGTCGACAATACGTCATCGGAGTCCTCCTTTTCCTCTCAGCTCACCTCCACCGTTGGATCCCCCAATCGATGGGCTCTCTCTCACCGCCACATTCATTCCTCAGTTTCACCGCCTGCGCCGTACTCTCTCTCTCTCAGCTTACTGGAGTTTAATTTGGACAATTTCTACCTCTTTGTGATTCACTGCATTTCAATTGTATTTTGTTTGCTGCATTATTTAGTTGCATTATTTGGTGTCAGTTGAGAATTCTTTTGATGAATTGAAACAAGATTTACTTTTGGTTTGATTATTGAACAATTTTGGTGCTCCATATGGTTTCTGAATGTTAATTTGTGTGCATTTTCGTCTAGAAATGTATCTTTGCTCCTTGGCTTCTGAGTTTGTTAAGATTTTATCGTGACTCGTTCTTTTATCGTGATTGACACGTTCTTTTATCGTGAGTGACACGCACAGCAGAGACAATTGACACTCTGCTCTCTACTGTGAATTATGTCTTAAATGACTCGTTCTTTTATCATGATTGACACAGACAGTAGAGACAATTAACATTCTGCTCTCTACTGTGAATTATGACTTAAAAAGACACTCCGGTCATCATTGACACGTTATTTTGTCATGATTGACACGAATAGGACATACAATTGACAATGTGCTCTCTACTGTAAATTACGGTTTAAACAGACACTCTGTTCATCATTGACACATTCTTTTATCATGATTGACACGCACAATAGAGACAATTGACACTCTGCATTGACACATACAATCGTTATTTTGTCATGATTGACACAAAGAACATAGACAATTGATATTTTTTTCATAAACAAATGATACTTTTTTTAAAACAAATCGCATTTTTTTCAAAAATAATTGATAGTCAATAAATGATATTTTATTCAAATACAAATGATATTTTTGTTTGTTATGATTGACACTTTGGATAAAAAATAAATGACACATTTACTTATCAAAAAAATTGAAAAAAAATAAAAAAAAATTGTTTGTTACGATTGACACTTTTGTTTGTTACAATTGATACTTTCGTATGCAAAGAGTGACACGCCCGTCCTTAAAATAAATGGGAAAAAACGTTAAAAAAAACGAAAAAAAGGGAAAAAAAAAATATTTAAAAAAAATTTGTTTGGTGCGATTGATATTTTTGTTTGTTACGATTGACACTTCCGTATGCAAAGAGTGACATGCTCGTCCTTAAAATAAAGAGAAAAAAACGTTAAAAAAAATTAAAAAAAGGATTAATGTTGTCATACTGACATCAGCGGGTCAATACGTGTCAAAGCGAGTCAATGAGTCAAATACGGGTCAAAACGGATCAAAATTGGGTAAGTAGATCATGTTGCATTAGCCATGCGTATATTTTACCATAAGTTACGGTATGACAATATCATATTGATACCGTATCGAACCGCTCAGCATACCATAACATCTTTTCGGCGTATCGAATTTTCGCTATTTTTGTTTGCTAATTTGAGCCCATAATATAGTGGGCCAGAATAGAAAAATAAGCGGCCCATGAGATAAATCCCCAAGCCTCTGAAAACCCTCTTCTTCTCAGTTCCACACTACTGCATCTGCGTTGAAGACAACGATGCTTTCACGGTTAATTCCCAAATCTTCACAATTTTATCGATGTGTAACCCTAGTCTCCTCGCGTTCTCATTTCGCTAACACCAATTTTGTAGCCCCAAGTACCGTAATCTCGAAACCTAATCGTTTTCTGTCTCCTCAAGCTCCTCAATTTTATTTCTTCTCCACGAAAGGGAATAATGGAGGAGACGATTCATCCACTTCAACTACCGATTTGTGGAATATGTCGTCGGAAGCTAACGAAGACATCCACTCGGTTTTCTCAATGGATCCTGGGAGTCTTCCGGGACTCGACGATGGGAATGGCGACTTGAGGGGAAGTGGTGATGGGAGAAGAGGTGATGTGTACGGTTCTGGTGATTGGGGAGCCTCGGATGCCGGTGGTGGTGGTGATATATTTGTGGAGGCGCAGGAGTCTGGTGGAGGGGATGAGGAGGGAGCAGCTGAAGATTATAAGCTGTGGAGTTTGAAGGCGGAGGAGGAGGAAAAGGAAGGTGATCTGTTCGACGGCGTTGAAGCCGGCGGCGAAGGAATGAGGTTAGATAATTTAGGAGATGGAGTAGGGTCGGTGATTGATGAGAGTGAGAAGAAACATCTCGAGGAGGAGGAGAAAGCTTTGACTGCCATTCTCAAAGGTGAGATTAAAATTCGGGTTTTATATATTGCTTCTTGAGACTTGATTTTACGTTATCTTGGTAAATGCTGTTTTAGTAATCCAGCTAGCTTGATTGAGTTAATTTATATTGAGAATTCAAAGTTTATGTACTGTTATTTCTCTGTTGAAAAGGAATTCATGTGATTCCTTTACATGGTTAGACTACTGTTTCTTCAAAAGAATTGCAGTGTGCACTCTTCTTGTCTTTGGTATGAAACTGGTCATTAACTGTGATAACTGTTTCTCCTGCAATCGAGAGTCTATAATTACTTGAGTTATCGGTCTTCTACTATTGTAACATGTCAGTTGATGTATTGCTGCTATTGATATATACTTCTAAAGTTGGAGTTTACTGTAATTAGTCTGTTTAGATCTTTCAGCTCAAGAGAAATGACTGGGCTGTCATCTATCTGGTTCTAACTTTCCATCGTTTTAAGAAAGATGACTTGGCTTAAATGGTCAAAACATTTTGCAGAGTTCAAGTGGTTGAATATTTTTCCAATCTTGTTTCTGGTCCAAGCAAAGATGGAAATTATTAAGAAAATATCTTGATGTGTACTTCTTGGTGGTAACTATTGATGAATAACTTAAACTGGTACATATTTTTGTAACTTGGTGATAGACTATAAGTTTATGAAAGTTATCTATATCTACAGCATTTGGTGTATATTTAAGTTTCCGAAAATTATTTGCTTAACTTTGTTGATTCTTGCAGGTCCTGATCGTGCATTTGGCGACCTTATAGCGGCATCTGGAATAACGGATGAGATGTTGGATAGTTTAATTGCACTGAAAGACTTCGAAGGCATTCAAGGACTGCCACCTCTTTCTGAAATAGAAGAGAAGCGTTATGAGAAGAATACTAAAAAGTCGGGGAGAGCTGAAATAGAGCGCCAGAAGCAGGAGGAGGCTGCCAAGGCACGTGTTAGAAAAGTAGATGAGAAGGGAAGGTCTTATGGAACAGGAAGGAGGAAATGCAGTGTAGCCCGTGTTTGGCTTGAGCCTGGTGCTGGAAAGTTTTGGGTGAATGACAAAGAATTTGATGTATACTTCCCGATGCTTGATCACCGTGCTGCTCTTCTTCGTCCTTTCTCTGAAACAAAAACTTTGGGCATGTGGGATGTCAAATGTACTGTTAAAGGAGGTGGCACCACCGGTAAGCACTAGCTTGCAACTGAACATCATTCTCTAGTTGATTCCTTTGTAGTTTATATTATGAGCATGGGAGAAGAGTTCACATGAGACCAAAACCTATACTTCAAGAAAAAGTTTGATTCTGCATAAAATATTAGATGTTGCATCTGATGCTTCCTTACCAGCTCTTAATGGTTATAAAGATCTTATCTAGAGCTGTTTTATCACCTGCATAATGTGATTGTTTCCTGTTAAAGATCTTTATTAGCTGTATTGTCCACTGGTAACTTAAAACTCATCTTTTGATTACTCTCAGGAGTTCGTTGGTTGATAAAGATTGAATGATGGTCTTTCTACTATGAAGTTAAATGCATTTGAGTTTTACACAGTATCATTGACCTTTGAATGTTATTTTATAAATAAAAGATGCTATATTTTGGTAACTAGACCTGCATCAATTTTATTATAATTTTATCTTTTAGGAATTCTTAATTTACAAACTATGTTGCTGTGCTGTGGATTAACAAATTCACGAACCCTGCAGGTCAAGTTGGAGCAATCCGATTGGGCATCAGCAGAGCATTACAAAATTGGGAGCCAGGACTGCGTCCTCCTCTAAAACAAGGTCTAACTTCTATGCTGTATACTAAGTTTGGCCATTTGCATGTTCTGTTATTATTGGATCGATATTGCTTGTGCCAAAGTTGGTACTGATTGCCAGACTTGAGCCATCATACAACATTATGCAATCTCATTAGTGATGAGAGATGTTGCCTCTAATGGTATGTTCAATTTATTTTCTCCAGCTGGTTTTATGACGAGAGACCCAAGAGCGGTGGAAAGGAAGAAGCCTGGTAAAGCGAAAGCTAGGAAAAGCTTCCAATGGGTCAAGCGTTAACCTTTCTGAACTCTCCATCTACGTCCCCAGTTCTACAACATTGCTAGCTTTTGATTCATGCAACACAAAGCCAGTCAGTTTTGCCTCTTCTGTAATACAGAATGCAGTCCCGGCATTTGCCCCAACTGCACATGACGAATCGATATGTATCATCTTCTCCACCTTTCATCATTTATGTGATGAGTTTTTAGAGCTTACCGCCTTCAGTTTCTTCTTATGTGTATCGTGCAGGCAGGAAGTGCCTAAAGATTGGTTGGTAATTGAATGTCTCACTTTGGCTGTAGTAGTTTCTTTGAGCTAGATAAACATATTGTATTGATTCATATGCCTGAAAAACTAGCTTAGAATTCAGGAATAAACGTGCTTGAATGTCATTGATGCTGGTTTGTTTTGGTAGCGGCTGAGTATTCTTTAAATAATACTCCCTCCGCCCGATTAGGAGTGTTTTGTATTTTCGAAAGGGTGTTGCAAAAGTATTGTCTTGTTTTTTAAAAAGGCAAAGAATTTATAGCCACAAATGAATTGTTAAAAGTCAAACAATATAAATCATGGAGAATATCATTTTCTTAATCTTTGTGTTAAAAAAAGCCGTTGTGTAATTTGTGCCACTCTGTCGCCATTGGATCTGTCTGTCCCTGTATATGAGTGAGACCAATTTGTGAATATATAAAATTAAATGCATATAAGATGCAAATTATTTGAAGGCAAGGAAGGACCAAGAGAGGAGTCATATAGAATGTCAATTATTGAAAAGCGACGACCATGAGAGGCATGCAGGAAACTTGAAGAAACGGCAAGGAACAAACATCGACTCCGTGTTGTGGCCGCGTATAAAATAGAGACTACCTCTCAACACCGCACTTTGCTTTGCCCACTCCAGAATTCAGCATTTCTGATAAATCTCTATGAAAAAAACAAATAAAATCCTAATAAGTCGTAGCATTTTGAAACCTAGAAAAAACCTTCCTCGAATAGCTACTCACTATTCCCAACTTTTATTCTCACCCCGTTAATATGCCCCCTTCTATATTTTGACTAATATGCCCCTATGTCAAAATTTAACGGCGTTTGGTTTGCAACGTAAAATCGAGTTCGGGTTTAGAATATATCATTCACTAAGAACTTGGAATGCGTTTTGGACGAACCTATTAGATTACTAATGTTTGATATAGAAATTTAGTATGATTTCAAAATTTTAATTTCGACATATTTAATAAAAAATTATAATGATTCTGAAACCCTTAATGGTATTTAGAGCACATGAAGATGGATAGGAATTGTTCATAATCAGAACGTTGTGTATTTTTGTATGTATCACACTATAAGAATATTAATTTATGATGCAGAAAAATTGGGTTATATATTTCGTATCAATATACAAGCATATATAAATGTAGTAGACATAAATCATTGTGGTAATAAACGATAAGATGGTCCCCATGGGATGGCGTAGTGGTGAAGGTGGGTAGTCCGGGACCAAAAGGTCATGAGTTCAATTTCCACTGGACTGTCACCTTAGAATGGTTTAACTCTCATGTGTGGTTTACAGACACACATATGTGTACCTTACGATGATTTAACTCTCATGTGTGTTTTACAGAGCACATGTGTATGGTTTACAGATTATTGCAGCACAAAAAAATAAAAAATAAATAAAATAAACGGTAAGATGGTGTGTTTTGAAATTGGCCCCACCACACCACCTCGGTGATTTCGTCACAATAACAGAAGAATCTAGTACACTCCAATGGCCACCTCCATTTCCCACCTATATAAGACACAAAATTCTTCACAACACCATAACTCAAAACACTCGAGAATTTCGTCTTCAAATCTCAAATCGAGCCTTTTTTTCTGATCCCAAACAGATGGCGTCGCCGTCTCGCTACGAAGTGGAGGTGACGATCACCTCCGCCAAGGACCTCAAGAACGTCAACTGGCGCCACGGCAAGCTCAGCCCCTACGCCGTCGTCTGGGTCGACCCCAAATCCAAGTACTCAACCTCCGTCGACGAGGCCGGCGACACCTCCCACTACTGGGACCAAAAACTCCTCATCCCCTTCAACACCCCCATCGACGAATCCACCCTCCACGTCGACATCGTCCACGCACAAGCCACCGAGGACACCAAGCCGCTCATCGGCTCGGCGCGCCTCCTCCTTCGCGACCTCGTCGATGACGTCGGCTTTGGGAGCCGCGCCGAGCGCACGCTCGATCTCAAGCGCCCCTCCGGCCGCCCGCAGGGCAAGCTCGAGGTCACCATCAGCGTCCACGAGCCGAGATACCGCGCGCCGGATCCCTACTACGCGCCGCCCTACGGCGTGCCTCCGCCGGGGAGTAGGGACTATCCGGCTCCTTCTCCATACGCGAGTCCCTATGGCGCGCCGCCGCAGCCGGCGTACGCGGCTCCGCCGTCGGGGTACCCGGCTTACGGCGCCGCTCCTCCGAGTTACGAGCAGCCGGCGTACGGGCAGAGTAGTTACGACGGGCAGGGTCAGCCGGAGTATGGGGGGCAGGGTTACGTGGAGGAGAAGAAGAAGAGCAAGTTTGGAGGGATGGGGACGGGATTGGCTGTGGGTGCGGCTGCAGGGGTGTTGGGTGGGCTCGCACTGGCGGAGGGTGTAGATGCTCTGGAGGACCATATTACTGATGACGTGGCTGATAAAGTGGAGGAAGATGATTTGGGTTACGATGATGAGGATTATTAGTCTGTGTTGGCTCAAGGAACCGGATTCTCCTTCCTCCTTCTACTTTCTTTTTTTTCTTCTTTTTTTTGATGAAAATATTTATTTTCCAGTTATTGAAATTCACAATATCAAGGAAGGCGAGTTTCCGGTATATTTAAAAATATTAATGAAAGCAATATTTGCAGCATTGTGCTCGAGAATATTCGTTTCCCTTTGCATAATCTTTTGTAGGAATATTAATAGTCTCAACTGCATGTGCTAAGATTGAACGTCACATTTCCGTTAAGATATTAATTCACCATTATAACTATGATATTTAAGCAAGCAATTCTCATAAACAATATAAATACACAAATAATTGCAATAAATCGTGTAAGGTGCGAAAGTGATTTTTTTTCTGAAAGAAAAAAGTTTGGTCATGTAGTGCAAGTAGAGGTTAGATATTGGAGTCAACTGTGTATAGGCACAAGAGTGGCTAACTTAGGAAGGCGCTACCAAATATAGATGTAGCATACAAGTAGTTAAAACTCCCACTGGCTAAGTTAGTAGTAGTTACTTAGGAGTAGTATGTAAATTATGTAATCCGTTCATGTATATTGCTCTCTCCATTTCATACATACTGTCATGTAGAATTTCAGCATGAATTTTAAAAAACTTAATTTTTATGTGTAAATGATGTTGGTCGATATAATTTTTTGTGATTTATAATGTTATTTTATTTTTTTTTATAAAAAGGAAATGTATCAATGAGACAACTCAATATAAAATACAAGACAATATAAATAAGACGGAGGGAGTAACTTGTAAGCGGTAATAGGTTGTAGAGATAAATCGCAATATAGTAAAGGGCATGGTAGTGATGTGGTAATTTAATTAAGCCGTTGATGTTATAATTGAGGCTAGTGTAGGTAGTGCTAGTTTGGAAAACTGTGTTGTAAATGTAATAGTGCACCTATAGACTTAGGAGTTAGGAGCGCTAATAATGTAGATCTAATTTTTTTAGTCACCGATTTGTTGGGCATTATATCTTCGGCCCAGTTCGGAAACGGACCCACTGGCCTGCCCAACTTAAGCCCAATAGACAGAGCTTTAAACCCAACATTCTATTTACTTGTATTAGTAAACTGTTACTGCATGTATTGCATAATACTTTCTTTTTTTTATTTAATATTTATTTTTTTTTATTTAATGACTAGAGTTAAACGCGGACATATAGCTCGACAACGTAGAACAAAATTCATTTATTAGTATCAAGTTTTAGAGGATCTCACTCAATACTTATTCAACGTACACGAAATAAGAGTTTCAGCTCATCGTGATAGGAATAAGCAAAAGAGACATTTTCTTCGTTTGTATCGAATAAACGCACGAATTCGAGAAAAGGAAGTATTACAAATCAGAAATTCGTAAGTATTAAAGTAATTATGTACGATATGTTTTTTAATCCATAAAACAAACAAATCCAAACTAATGAAACCGTGACTATAAGATAATTCAATCTAACAATCTAACACTATATCATTCATTCTTTGGAAGGTGCAATAAAATTTAAGAATTACTACATCGTTAATTTAGATTGAGGCCCAAAGAGTAATATCTCTCTCTCTCTCAAACGTGAGAGCTCGACGATGCAGGTCACAGATTATGGCCTACCACATGCAATACCATCTGTAGCAATTTAATGAGGGAGGATAACCATCTGCCCATATTCATATTTATATTATACATATAGATAAATATATGTTTGTGTTGTCACATCTCATTACATTATAGTACGGAATTTCATTAAACATTTGTTTCCCAAATATTTAAAGTTGTGGTATTATTTCCAGCCTTGTTGGTTGCATTTGCATGCAAGAGTCTAGCTAGGCATCGAATTTAGTGCCCTACTACCTCATACTAATATGAATCAATAAATCACTGCTCAAGTTGATAATTAGCTCTAATTACATTTTGTAGCATCGTACAAAAAATACTTATACAAGATATAATGTTTAATAATGATTGTGAGTAGCCAATCTTAATGTACAACCTCATGTTCAGAGCTAGATAGGTTGACTTCGAGTCAAACAGTTTGTTCAGAGCCTAAGGCAAAGCTATAAGGCATCATGTGCGTCATACGCAATACGATCCAATTATCCAATTTTGATTCGCTTTGACCCGTGGACCCGCATTGATCATTATTTGATCCGCTGACGTCAGCATGATATTATTATTATTTTTTTTAATTTTTTTTAATTTTTTTTAATTTTTTTTTAAATATTTTTTTTAATTTTTTTTAACGTTTTTTCTCCTTTATTTTAAGGACGGACGTGTCACTCTTTGCATACGAAAGTATCAATCGTAACAAACAAAAGTATCAATCGCAACAAACAAATTTTTTTCATTTTTTTTTTCATTTTTTTCCCTTTATTTTAAGGACGGACGTGTCACTCTTTGCATACGAAAGTGTCAATCGTAACAAACAAAAGTGTCAATCGTAACAAATAATTTTTTAAAATTTTTTTCCAATTTTTTTGATAAGGAAGGTGTGTCATTTGTAATGAATAAATGTGTCATTTGTTACTTATCCAAAGTATCAATCGTAACAAACAAAAGTGTCATTTGTATTTGAATAAAGTGTCATTTATATCATTTATTGAATATCAATTATTTTTTTTAAAAATGCGATTTGTTTCGAAAAAAAATGTCATTTGTTTGTGAAAAAAGTGTAAATTACAATGAACGAAAGTGTCATTTATCTTAAAGTGTCAATCACACTGAAGTAAATTGACACTCATAATTAAGGAACGTGTCACTTTCATCTACTAATCAATATGAAGCATAATAACCAGAAATGTTACCCAAAGTGTCAATCGTAATAAACAAAAGTGTCAATTGCCCCGAATGAAAGTGTCATTGTTTAGAACAAATGAACAAAAGTGTCATTGTTTAGAACAAACGACACTTTTCTATACAAAGAGTGACACTCTCGTCCTTATACTAAAGGGGAAAAAAAGGAAAAATATTTTTTGTATTTCAAAACGAAAAAAAGTGTCGTGTCTTTCTTTGTATTTCCGAAAAGACGAAAAAAATGAAAAGACGAAAAAGACGAAAAAAGCGAAAAATAAACGAAAAAAATGAAAAAGACAAAAAAAAAACGAAAAAGGCAAAAAAGACGGAAAAAAAAAAAAAAGACGAAAAAGGCGAAAAAATGAAAAAAAAGACGAAAAAACAAAAAATGCGAAAAAAACAAAAAAGACGAAAAAATGAAAAAGACAAAAAAAACGAAAAAAAGACAAATTAAAAAAAAACGAAAAAACAAAAAAAACAAAAAAAAAATACGAAAAATTTATATAAAAAATGTATAATTTTACATTATACATATATTCTTATGTAGAAAGGTAAAAGTATAAAATTATAGATTCTTTTGCATAAAATATATAATAATTATGTATAAATTAGATGCCGTTTCTATTAATATCGATGTACTGAGTCAGATGAGTGATGAAAGTAAAGAAAGAGAAGATGCATATGCATTTATGAATTGTGGTTGATTATTGGACACAGTTGAAGCTTTTTATCTCTGAGTTATATTAGCCGCGGATTCAGTTTAAGAAAGAGGGTAACATTCTAAATCCCACCAATATGTTAAGTCAGAGTCTATTATAAATAATTAAAAAAATAAATTGTTGAGCTATCCTCTCCTTGAGGCCACATGCACCCAATTAATGTTAGCCTAGCCTATGTCCACCCTAAACAATAAAATGTCTATGATACTTTGGTATGAGAAGGAGAGATATCCAATAAAATTGGAACGATAAAGAGAAAATTAGTATGAACATGCGATAAATTAATGGAACGAGACAAAAAAAATCAGTATAACCCGTGTACAAGGATGACATACACAAATCACGCTAGACACCAAGGAACCCGAGTTCAGACACTTAGAGTCGATGAGTTGAAATGGGAGTGAGGATCTTCTACCCCAATCCATGTCCCAATACATGTCCCCTCCCCTCTTAACCTAACCCCACCTAACCTAGTTGAATCAAAGTTTACTTCAAAATGGAGAAGGGACATGTATTGGGACATGGGTTGGATAGAAAATTCCCTCCCATTGAAATGGACTGTAGATTCCGACTAATATAAATAATAAAATGTGAATTTGAGCACACAACTAACTAATTAAAAGGGCAATGTAACAAAAAATCTTTACTCATCAACCTCCACCAAAAAAAACTGTGGCAAAGGAAAACGCAATAAATTTCACAACTGCGCCCATGAAAATCATTCAATGCAATCACAACCACATCAAAGTTCACAAAATCACATTATAAATACGTACACATCTTAGCCCATTCACGAACCCACACAAATCAAATTCCCATTTTTTAAATTTAAGGTTTTAATATATTTTTTTTCTCAAGATGGGTGAAGTTGCAAATGTCGAGAAGAAAGTGGAAAGTGTGAAAACCCTCAACACAACGTACGTCAAGCCGAAGAAGCCAATCGGAAGGAAAGAGTGCCAGCTAGTCACATTCGATCTCCCCTACCTCGCCTTCTACTACAACCAGAAGCTCCTCATCTACAAGGGCGCCGCCGGCGATGACTTCGACGGCGCGGTGGAGAAGTTGAAAGATGGGCTGGCGGTGGTGCTGGAGGAGTTTCATCAGCTGGCTGGGAAGCTTGAGAAGGATGAGGATGGTGTGTTTAAGGTGGTGTATGATGATGACATGGAGGGCGTCGAGGTGATGGAGGCCGCCGCCGAGGGAGTCGAGGTGGCCGAGATCACGGCGGAGGAGGGCTTCTCTAAGTTCAAGGAGCTGTTGCCGTACAACGGAGTGTTGAATCTTGAAGGGCTGCAGCGGCCGTTGCTGGCGGTGCAGGTGAGATTGTATTTAAGTTTGTTGCTTGAATTTATTGCATGTCCATGTTTTTCACCAACTAAATTAGTGTTACTAATTAATTTTACTATTTCAGCCAAAAATATTTTCAAATTTAGGGAATGTGTACACGATTAAAAATTACAGAATGAAACTTAAAATTTAAAAAATAAAATAATACTCCATCCGATTAAAAATTAGAGAATAACACTTACAATCTCAAAAAAAAAAATAATACTCACATCCGTCTTGTTAGAACACTTTTGTTTTTCTTTTTGGATTGTATAGTTATTGTTTTGGTTCTATAAAAATAAAAATATGAACTAGCCAAAAATCTGAAAATATACACCATAGAATATAATTTTTCTTCAATCTTCGTGTTCATAAGAAATACTCCATCCGTCCTAATATTTGTAGCTCGTTTTCTTAAATGGATGTACCAATACTTGTGGTTCATTTATGGAAAATGTAATGATTGTATTAATAAAAATTAATTCTAAAAAAATCAACAATCTACGCCACATGACATCACTCCTTAAATTCTCGTGCCGAAATCAATTGAGCCACAAAAATTTTTAGACGGAACGAATAGAACCATAATAATAGAGCGGGGAGATTAATTAGTTAAAAAACTAGTGCTACATAATTTTTGAGATTTTATGTGATTTGGGGATGTCCGTCTCTATCCACCCTTGGATCTGGCCCAATATTATTACATATATGTAATGTAAGGAATGAAATAAAACAGTGATCTACGCTATCATTGCCGGCAATATGTAACATAGTTTGTATTTTTACTTATGTCTAAGTGGTTGATTAATATTTTATGGTATCATTACTCACGTTTACTTTATCATAATTTTGAGTAAGAAAAGTGAAATTTGCAATTTTGAGGTAATAATAAATATTTAAAAATCTAAATGAAATCAAAATGTTTTTACACAATTTGATGGGTTGTGATCCCACATGTCCAACTGTATTAAATTCTAAAGTAGTGGTACTAAATTTTAGCTAGAAATCTTGTTTTAATTTTATTTTAATTTTTACTACTAATCACATTTAATTTTACAGCTCACAAAACTCAAGGATGGACTGGTAATGGGTTGCGCCTTCAATCACGCTATCCTTGACGGTACCTCCACGTGGCACTTCATGAGCTCATGGGCTGCCATCTGCAGTGGGGCCACGTCCGTGTCGGTCCCACCCTTCCTCGAGCGGACCAAGGCGCGCAACACCCGAGTCAAGCTCGACCTCTCCCAACCATCCGACGCACCTGAGCACGCCAACACCGCATCCAACGGCGACACCCCGGTCAACCCCCTCCTACGTGGCAAGGTCTTCAAATTCTCCGAGTCAGCCATTGACAAGATAAAGTCAAAGGTCAACGCCGGTAGCGACTCGTCAAAACCCTTCTCCACCTTCCAGTCGCTCTCCGCGCACGTGTGGCAGGCCGTCACGCGCGCGCGTGAGCTCGGCCCGACAGACTACACGGTGTTCACCGTGTTCGCGGACTGCCGGAAGCGGGTCGACCCGCCCATGCCCGAGAGCTACTTCGGGAACCTGATCCAAGCGATTTTTACCGTGACCGGGGCGGGTCTGATACTCGCGAACCCGGTCGAGTTCGGGGCGGGTCTGATCCGCGGCGCGATCGAGTCGCACAACGCGGAGGCGATCAACAAGAGGAATGAGGAGTGGGAGAGCAAGCCGGTGATTTTCCAGTACAAGGACGCCGGAGTGAATTGCGTGGCCGTGGGGAGCTCGCCGCGGTTCCAGGTGTACGGGGTGGATTTCGGGTGGGGCAGCCCGGAAAGCGTTCGGAGCGGGTTGAACAACCGGTTCGATGGGATGGTTTATTTGTACCCGGGAAAGAGCGGCGGGAGGAGCATTGATGTGGAGCTCAGTTTGGAGGCTAAATGTATGGAGAAGCTCGAGAAAGATAAGGAGTTCTTGATGGAGGCTTGATGATGTTTAGCATTCCTTTCTCTCTCTCTACCTCTCTTCTCTCTCTCATGTTTTCTGTTTATTTGGTGTCTTGTTTGGCCTACTGTTAGGGCTTGTGTGGAATTCAGACGAATTATCCGAGTTTTATTTGATTTTTCTCAAATAATGAAATTTGTCAATGGTCTACTGCAATCAATTTGCTGATTATATTTAACAACAGAAAAAACTCGATTTTAGAGCTATAATTTGACTTATGTTTGTTTGTGGTGTTCTAAGGTGGTTGTATTCTATTCTGGTCATAAATGATCCAAAAATATAATAAATGAATTCAATTTTAAAGTTATAGGCTAAAATTGAACACTTTAGAACCAAAATTAAACATGACCAATAATGGTTAACTCATGGAAATCTATGACTCGGTCTGAAAAACTTCACTTCTGTACTAAAACGAATGGCAAAAACACTTGGAAAACTCATTATTGCACAAAGTCGAGAGATTTAAGGACTATTATCGCGCTATATGTTCGTTCTACAACATTCTCGTCGTACAAAAAAATCGTTCCAAACCTTCAACTTTGCGTTTCAGTGGTCGTAGCTGAGCCGTTGGGTGCCACTGCAGCAGCTTCTTGAACTTGAAGTGTACTGCTTTGCACATCCTCCGGTGGAGGGTTATCGGACGAGGCTTCTTCTGGAGTATCTGGAGCTTCAGGAGTATCTGAAGCTTCAGGAGTAACTGAAAAAAGTAACAGACAACCGTAAATAGTAACAAATAACCCAACTGTGACAAAAAAAAAAAAAAGTAGTTAATTTACTGACCTTCAGAGGGAGTCTCTGATTCTACTTGAGGTTGAAGTTGCTCTTCCTTTTTCAGCCGCTCCTCTTCCTCCTGCTCTTCCTTCAGCGCTATGAGGGCTCCTCTAAATTTGTCGGCTCTCATCTTTAAGGCGGGATCCGTTGAATCTTCTTTAGTTTCTGAAGAGGATCCGTCTGCAAGAAATGGATCTCGTATGCGGATTAGAATTAGGACAAAAGTGATTGAACAAGAATCCAAGGGGTATCATGGTAATCTGACACGTGCCAAATTTGAAAAAGAAAGAGCAACTCACTTGGTTCAATATTTGTCCCTGGCATAGGTTCGGTTGTGTTGGGAGTGGGGCGTTTTGGTACTGGATTGTCGATTTCGTCGAGGCCAATTTCTCGTTCAAGGGTGCTCTTGAACTCCCTTGAGACTTCCTGTTAGAATGAAGGTATAGGCAGTTCTTCATAACTCGATTAGAATGTCACAAGAAACATATTTGCATTCAGCATTGTAAGAGTAAAAAGAGAGCAGGAAGACATACCTGAAGTTCTCTGATTGTAGGTTGGAATTCACGTAAAGTCTTTCCCAGGTTACGCGCAACCTATCACCAAAGAGTACGATAAATGGAGTGACTAGAAGAGCAAAGTAATGCAAAGCTTCTATAACCTAATTGTAGGCGTGAGCTTCATCAATTGACGAATCCTCAACCAAAGAGATCGATAATGGATAAATTTACTTTCATTTCAAGCTAGTGGGCCAAATTGCCGATATCAATCTTCCTAGCACCTAGCTGAGATTCTAGACCACCAGCAGTAGAATGCATCTCTCATGTCATTATAGAGTTCAGCATTTTCTAATTTCACATGATGGCCAGCCTCATTTAAGTAAAACTTTGTTTCCTTGTTTTGAACACCAATAACAATAAAAGTGCTCTCTGTATCCTTCCACACCCAGACTCCGAAACCAAAAAAATGAAGAACGATATGTAGAAAAGTTGATGTAGATTATGAGTTTCTCCTTTTCTTGTTCCACATAACTCATACAAAAAAATCACTACGCAAACATTATACAGATGAAATCAACTTCACAGCAATATAATCCCTTTCTGTCAGAGTTAGAACAGCACGGAGAGAAAGCATTTTAAATCATGCAACACGTACCACCTAAAGGTGAAGAGTTCATTTTGTTTCAAACCTAGGATTATGTCTATGCGATTCTTTTATGTTGGAAACTTATTCGGAATTTTCCAGTACCTATTCTATCAGCCAAGAAACTAACATTAGTCCTAAACATTAATGTACAGATTATGAGTCCAAAATCTCAAGTTACAACGGATATATACTTCTACAAGTAACACTCCTTATGTTTTTACTCATACGACTTGGTATCAACAATAGATAAAAGTAAATATGTACCCTTTTGAAATCTTAATATCATTCAAGAATCACAAAATCCAATACAAAAAAATAAATCTTGATATTCTTAACCCTTTTAACTTACTAGTTGTTCAGAACTGAATTATATAAATATGCAGTTCAAACTATCCCAAGTCTGACTGAATCAAGTACTTACTAATCTATGCCAAGCATCAGTACATAGCTATGCAGAGTCAGAAAGCAAGAACCCAGATGGCATTCGTCCTTATTCTATAAACCAGTATTATTATCCTCTTACCCTCATGGATCAATTGGTCAAGCTGTATAACCACTGTTCAGAAAGGTATAATAGTTGTCCCACCAATAAAATCAAGAAATGAATTGGAGTTTCTGAATCACACTCCCTACATAAAGTAAAAAAGAAAAGCTAACCTCAGCAAGACCCTTTGGCCCAAAAACCAACAAAGCCACCACACCAATCACCAAAACCTCCGGAGCCCCAACACCAAATAAAGAAGCATAAACTCCTTTCCCTTTACACTTCTTCCCCTTCCTCTCTGCAAAACAAACACTTATACATTCAACTACATCTAAAGCTCAAAAATTAAAATAAATAAATAAATAAAAATGACACATATATTTCAGCAAAATCCCAAATCAAAGAAACAGCAAAAGGTGATAAAATGCAAGAGAGGGATTACCCATCTTCACTGAATACTGTGAAATCGAGAAGCCTACGTTCTTCAGGCCGCTCCATTGAGAAAAGGGAGCTAAGCTCAACTGGGAAACGCATTTAATATGCCCAAAGATTGCATTTTTAGGGACTGGAATTGCGGAATTCGAGAAGGAGCACAGAGATGAGATCTTCCCACCAGAAGAAGATGATGAATACAATAAAGATGACGTGGGAGTGGAAATAGCAATAGACATGGAAGCAGTCATTTGGAAGTCAATAAACTAGCTTAATTTCCGGAGGTTCTTGCAGAGACGAAACTGGCAGGGATGGTGCTTCGCTTGATTGCTTTAGTTCTGCTCCATTTCAATGTGGAAAATGTTTAGTTATTTTATGATTATTTTCTGCACAAAAATTTAATGAAATCTTGAAGAGTATGTGAAGTATTCTCAGCAAATTGGATAAGCTTTAGGCCCAATTTCATAAATTAAAGTTTGTTTCTTTCCACTGGGTCTGAACTTTGGATTATATTAATTAATTGGGCTAAGTTGGCCCATATGTTTAAAGGACTCTTTCCCCAACTTTTCATAAAATTTTCCAACATATGCAAAATATATTGTACAAAAAGTCCTACAAAGTGTTCCATCAATCTTGTTCCATTTATAAAAATGATAAAGAAAGAAAACATAAATTAATTCTTAATATTATAGAATTCATTCATTTACATATAATTAACAATTCTCTTTAATAATCGTATCGAATAAAAAAAGTGATAAGATGAATGAGACGGGGGTGCAGTATTTTGTACTCCCTCCGTCCCATAGAAAGTGTCTTCTTTCTATGGAGCACGGAATTTTAGGAGAGTTATTTTAGTTAGTAAAGATATGGGGCTCATACAATTAATAAATTATTTAGAATTGATTTGTGAAGTCATAAAGTGGGACTCATACAATTAATTAATTATTTTGAATTGATTTGAGTTGGTAAAGGTGTAGGGTCCACTTTCTTTTTAGGAAAAAAGATACTTTCTATGGGATACCCCTTTATTTTACCGGCAACATTTAGTGTAGTTGGTATTCTCACTTCTGCGTAAATGGTTGATCTAGAGTTGATCTAGTGTTTGATTTCCGTTAGAGTCGATTTAAATTAATAATACTCCGAAAAAGAAAAGGAGATACTTTCTATGAGACGTAGATTAGCACTCCATTCAATTTGAGAGTTTTCAACTGCTCCTTTTTGTCCTAAAAAACTCTTTTCTAGTAGGTAGAAAAAATTGGATGAGATGGATAAGAAAAAAAGGAGAACAGTGGAAAATAGCTGACTTCTACGAAGTTTCCACGCGGACCCGATCTTTCTAACTGCAGAGGTTCATTAGACATTCCATCTTCTGAAACCAACACCTTTGATGTTATTTGGCGTACAATAATTTCTATATGCCTATTATGAATCTGCACTCCTTGGGATTGATGAACCTTTTGGATCTTATTAACCAAAGAGATACGACTTTGCACTATAGTTAGCTCAGCACCAATCAAGGACAAATTGCAATACTACAGCACGTTGGGTTTGACCAAGATTATTATTTTACATTTTATACTTCGGTTATACAAGTATTTGTCTTACTGCCACCATTTCAATAATATTATTTTATTTTTTTCGATACGAAAATTAAGAAATTTTATATTTATATATATATATATATATATATATATATATATAATAATATTGACACTTAATTTTTTAAATATTTTAAATGTTATCTTAGTTTATTTTTAAAAATAAGACAATATTATGAAGCTATCAAAATGGAAGTACAAAATAGTATTATTGGAATCGATGATGGAGTATTATTCTTAGGAACCTTAACAATTACTCAAAGAGTTCCAAAAACCCGATCTTGATTTGGAACATGCGAGGTGAATTCAAGAACTCTTCTACTACGTTCTTTTTTCCTATCTATGATATCTATATTTAAGCAACTAAGCAAGTCAAGTTTATTAGGCGTGGACTCTCGCAGCGCTTCCAAAATTTCATATTCTTATCTTCAAAATGTATTCACACTTCATTTTCGTGTAAATTCTACCGAAGCCGGCTGCGTGTTAAGTTTGCATTTGGTTTGACACAGGAAACATGACGTCTATGAAATGGAGTCTAGTCCCAACAGAACAGATTTATTCTCAACTTTGGAGAGAGAAAGAGAGAGAGGAGAGAGAGAGATGTCTGCTATCTACGACAAGTGGGAGAGGTTGGTGGATGCTGTTTTGAAGAAGGAGCAGCTTTGGCAACTTTTCCATTCCGACTCAGTGAGTCCCAGCATCAGCTCGGCCTCCGACTCGTCCAGCTTCAGCTTCACTCGCTTGACCTCTTCACTAGAAGATGTCCCCTTTTCATTTCCTTCTTCCGATCAGAAACAAGATCCCTTTGGCGCCAAATCACCTCCAAGGTAAGATTTTTCCCATTACTCATGCATAAGATTTCATGTTGTGTGGCTAATTCTTGATTATTTTTTTCCCAATTTGTGAAGAATTCAAATTGATCACCCCCATGTTGAGAACATCCCTCCTATCAGAAATCCCACCTCAAAAAAACAATCAAGGAAGAGGAATTTAAAGATTGATGTGCCAAAAATCCAAGTTCAAGATGTTGTGTCTAGCCAAGCATGTTGCCCAATGGTTAGTCCAGGAGGTGGAGGGATGCATTCTAAGTGGTTTGAAGATGCAAAGCAGAAGAGTTATCCACTTCCCCTTCCTCAAGGAGCAATGCCCAAGTCAACACCTGTTTCTCCTACAACCTTGCCTCTTCCCCCAGGGGTAATATTGTCAAAGTCCACGCCGGTCTCTCCGACAATCCCGACTTCAAAATCACCTTCACTTTCACTTAGTCCTGTAAGAGCTGAGGATGCTAGGAGCCCTTGGAAGAAAGGCAGGTTGATTGGTAGAGGCCCATTGGGAAACATATATGTTGGTTTTAATAGGTGGGCAATGCTGTTATGAATTATGATGTCTCTTGAAATTCATTTGGGTTTTGTGGGCTTTGGCTGAAATCATTTCTTGAAGTTGTTTCTTGGTTTTATTGGTAGGGAAAAGGGTGAAATGTGTGCCATGAAGGAAGTTTGTTTGGTAGGTGATGCAGAAATGCAGCTAGGTGTAAGAACATTGGAACAAGTGAGTTTTCTAGCTTCTATCTCTGCATGCCTTTTTGTTGTTCTTGTAAAGATTCAGTCTCTTGCAGGAGATTGCCCTATTGAGGGACATGAAGCACCCTAACATTGTGCAGTATCTTGGATCTGAAATGGTCAGTTGAAACTTCTACTACCAAGCCATTTTTGTTGTAGAACTATTGATCTATGGATGTTCATCCACAGTATACTTTGGCTGATCAGGTGGGTGATAACTTCTACATATACGTAGAATACGTAACTGGTGGCTCGATCCGTTCAATTCTTCAAGAATACGGAAGATTAGGCGAATCAGCCGTCCGTAACTACACTCAGCAAATTTTAGCAGGGTTATCATACCTGCACTCCAAAGATATCGGACACTGGTACAAGTCCATATCTGAACATATTTTTTGTATACTGTTTGTGATGCAGAAAGTGTTGCAGGAATATCAAAGCAGCCTCAATTCTTGTTGATCCAAAGGGTAGAGCTAAGTTGTCCAGTTCCCTCATTGAAAAGCATGTAAGTTTCCTCTCTGTTTCCAACCAAACTTGATTTGCAACAGAGTTCATATTGGTGTTTAATACACAAGTGCTTCTATAGATTATAAAGAAATCAGATCAACCATTTCCCTTGGATAGCCCTTACTGGATGGCACCTGAGGTATGCTTCTCTATATTTTGAGACTAAAGATTGCTTCCCAGATGCCTAAATTGCTACTGACAAATGCTTAGGTCATTACGAACTCCAAGAAGCGTACCTTAGCTAGTGATATATGGAGCCTTGGATGCACTGTTCTGGAAATGGCTACAGCAAAACCACCTCTAAGCCAGTATAAAGGGGTCTGTAACTATAATTCACACAGTAAAATTTCCATTCTATGATAAACAAACTTTCTTCAGTACAAGACTCTGTTCCCATATTAGGTAATGGCCATGTTCAAGGTTGCATGTGAAAATGAAGTACCAGTGATTCCAGATTACCTCTCAGATGTTTGTAAGGACTTCCTGAGGTGTTGCTTGCAATTGAATCCCCTGCATCGCGCTACGGCTTCACAGCTCTTGGACCACCCTTTTGTAAGAACTAAGGTACCTTTGGGAAAACAAATGGTGGTTACAAAGGCTGTGAAGTCTACGGTACCTTTGCAGGGAGATTATGGTAGAAGTCCTCATCCATTGGATTCGGGGAAAGCTGTTGCCCACTCCTCCATGCCTTCAAAATCTACCTTCCATTCGAGGTATCTACCTCCTTCTTTGCTTATCATATCATCTTTGCAATCTTTCAATCAAAAACTCTTGTCAAGGCCTAAGGCTCTGTCTCTTTCAGTGATATATATACTCCAAGGAATATATCGGCCCCTGTATCTCCAGTCGGGAGTCCACTACTGCATCCAGCATCGGGTCAACAGTTCAAGGGAGAGATGTGTGGTCCTCCCAAGTCTATAATTGGTGGGATTGGATCAATCCAACCTCCTCATCAAAATCAAGCTACTTTTCAGCAAGAAGCTTCTCATACTTTGGCAAAGCAGTCCAAGATCAGTAGCCCTTCTTACTGGGATCCCAACATTCTCCAAGCAGTGTTTAGATTCTCATGATCACTCACAGTTGGAATGGCTGTTAATGATGTCTTGAGAGAAACTTGAAGTGGGACCAACGCTCAATCGGGTCTCTCCTCTCCATCGGCTGGAGAGTCAGGTCAGTTGTAAGTCACAAAATACTTAATACATAGGTTTCACAACTTGGATGACAATACTCGACCAATATATGAAGAAGTCGATCAATGCTGGAGTATATGAAGAAGTTGAAAGCAGTCATTATCATCACTAAAAAGCACTTGGTTTATTTTTGGTAAGTAAATACAACATAGAATGTACATACTGAATTTCTTAGAACTTGTAGACCTCATCAGAATTTATACCTTATTCATAAATTCAACCATTTTTTTTTCCTTTGGTCCATAATAAAACTTCAACATGTTTTCTCCAAATATTACATCGATTACCTGAAGTTCGTCCTCCATCGCAAAGGCATAGTATAAGACTCATGCTGCTTGTACAACAGGAAAATCTTGGCTAAGTTTTACATTTGTCTACGAGCTGATTGGTGAAGTCCCACAAATTTTTGGCTAATTCTTGATCTTTAGCTTGCAAGATTGTCTCAGCCAAATTGCAGTTGGCATAGTATTCGCCAGATGTGCCTTTGACATCTGGATGCAATGTGACGTAGCAGGTCGTTGCTGCTCCCTGCAAAAGCATTCAAAGTTTTTCACCAGAAAGCTAATAACACACTGCTGCAGGAAACAACAACAATCTATATTTTCTCCTGTCATCTTAACACCCTAAAGCTTACTTTAAAAAAGAAAACAGAAAAAATAAATGACAGCATTGTTTACAAGATACAATACCTGCTGCACATTTTTCATCACATGCTTACTGAGAGCTGCAACAAGACCTGAAATAACCGAACACAAAGAGAATTGGACTGGATACTTTTAGTGAATCACATCCTTTCCAACTGTATAAGAAATATTTGCGAAGTAATCTTGTTGTCTCATGTGGGAGGAGGAGAGCTGGGCATGCATAAGATGATATTAATAGGACAAGATATTACCATTTACAAAGCTGTGATGGCGGAAAAGATTGGTGGCAATTCCTCCAGGATGAAGGGAATTAGCTGTTATCTCCACCTTCTCTTCCTTCAAAAAAAAAAAAAAAAAATCTAAAATCATTATGGTATTACTGGAAAGACATCTGCTATGCTAGGCACACTTAGAACTATATAATTTGTGAGTACAATAAGGGTAGAACTATTCATGAACTTTACAATAGGGAGTCAATTCTTAGAACTCTATTTGTGTCACCAACCTAATTGAGTCTAAGATAACTATAAGCAGAATTCTGGTGAACTGTATAGTCATGCATGTGAAGAAATAAGACCCAATTCACTCAACAAGTTACAAGGAGGCCTTCTCAAAGCAAACACACTCAACAAGCTAGTGCATAATGCACGTTTGGCTAGATTAATAAAACCCTTTAGGCAAACCAATTACCTTCAAACGCCTAGCAAGTTCATTAGTATGCAGCACATTAGCAAGCTTGAAGTGTTTAGATTCTTATGATCACTCACAGTTGGAATGGCTGTTAATGATGTCTCGCGAGAAACTTGAAGTGGGACCATCGTTCAATCGGGTCTCTCCTCTCCTTCGGCTAGAGAGTCAGGTCAGCTGTTAGTCATAGAATACAAGTGGATGAAGAAGGTCACACAGACTTAATAAACAGGTTTCACAACTTAGATGACATAACGCCCCGACTCCAAGATGCCACGGAAAGATGTATATAAAAGCATTTTTTGAACATTCCTTGGAAAACTAAAAATATTTCTTCGAAAGGTATTTAAAATAACACAAGCCGGTTATCAAAAGATCAGTACTTTATATATATATTAGTCATGCAGCATAGTCGAAATTGATTCAGACCAATAGATAACAAAAACACGTAAATGAGTACTTAAAACTTGATAGTTTTGAAGATAGTAACCAACAACATCCAAAAGAGAGCAACACATTTAACTAAAACCCCTCCTCGCCTCCCTCCGTCGTCGGCGCCACTCGCCTTGAGAACAATTGAAAATATTTGACCTGAGCACTAATATACTCAGTAGATAAAGCAGTTCGAAAACCTTAAAACAATTTATCCATGTATGAAATATGACAATATGTATTGGAGGGTTTTCAAAAGAAACTGTTCCAACCATACAAAACATTATATAATGGGTGCGCACATTTGTGTCACATTTCCCATTACTTCTACCACTTGATTCTCATAACTTGGGCCTTGGCCCTCGAGTCGAAACTCGAGGGTTCCTCATATCATGTTAGTACTTGGTACATAAAGATGACCACTCTTTGTGTTACTAACAAACGTGTACACCATTTTAACCCTCATCTAACGTTTTAGGCCAGACGAGAGCCTCGATCGATTCATCCCGTAGAAGCATTAAATAGGTTGATGTACAAAATTTTCATGGATAAACAGATTTCATAGAGCTTAATAACTCAAAGATAACTTTTTAGATAAAATATTACTCACCTTGTAGTAGATCGATTTATTCTACGAGCCTTCTCGATGCCGAGAGATTTCTCTTCCACGATCGGTCCTACAACAATGTCCTAAGTTTAGTCATTTCAGTAATTCATAGTCCTAGAAATTCTAATAATATCTCTAGCTCTAATACACCACTTTATTTAGAGGAATCGTTTCGAACATGGGACGCAATAAGTATATCAATACTTTCCTCTAATTCTCGTTTCAACTTAATTCCGATTCTAACAACATATTCCCATAGTAAGTGTACGAACATGACATATATAACAATACATTATAGTCATTAGGTTGTAATCAATATCATAGTTATATACTCATTAGTGTGATTATGTTTCAATGTGCTATTAAACTAGTACAAAACACCTCCATTAAAAAGAGTGTCATAGATCACGTATTCATCCAATAAATTGTAACCTTATACATATAAATTCCTTAAAGAATCTAGGTCATTCCAGAATAAGTTTCATGTCAAAATGACAAGTTATTTAAAAGATATAATGCGATTGGTAAACAGGGTTCAAATTGGGACAATTTTGGTAGTTTATCTTTAAGCCATTAGTTTAGAACCTAGATCTGCTAAAAATTCTGAGATTTTACATATGAACAAGGAACAAGTAGAGGGACTTAATTACCCATAAAAAAAAGTAGAAGGACTTTATATAAAAAATTTACTTAAGTTGAATTAGTGATGACCTCTAAAACTATAGAACAATCTCAACATGAAAATAGAGTTACAGAGTTTAGGTTCTTGTCGATCGGCTTGGTTTATGGTAAAAATTCCATCGAGCATGACAAAAATACAAACTTAACATTTTTGGAAAGCTCTACATGTCTAGATTAATTAGGAAAAAGAATTGGGGGTAAAGCTTGTGAGTGGAGTGAGATATGAGCACTTTACTAGACTCTACTTAGCGAGCGTTGTTTTTTGACGGTGTAAAAGTAAAAAATATTTAAAAATATAAAGACTGATTTAAAAATTACCATTTTTGCTGAGAACATGAAAAGATACTGAATTTGACTTTCACTATTTTTATGGAATTTTTAGAGTACCACACAACCATAAATTAGAAGAGGAAATTCACGGAAAACAGAGTACTTGCGAAACAGTTTTCTGTACTAGTGTAACTTAACCATTTCTTGTAGTATCACCCCTAGATCCACACATGCGACCACATATTCTATGCGTGCAATTCCCCCCCCCCCGTATTGCCTTACACGCAGACTCAATTTAAGGTCGTTTCCCACTTAAGCATCCTAGAAATCATATGCAACTACCAAGATATACATGCATGATAGGAAGAGCATTTAGATGACTTTCAAATTCTTGCATGTGCAATATTTTTCCCAAAGATGAAACTCAAGAGGAATTCAATCGCCTTTCATGCCATTCTCCTAGATCTAAACATGCATTAGCATTTCCAATATTCTCATAACACAAGACATGGAAGAGGGTGAGTTAGCTATTCTAGCATGCTTGTCTTCTTGTTTTAGCTCAAATTCATGAAAATATGGGTAGATATTAGCTACTTACCTTCTATGCTTGGAGTGAAACTCTAGAAATACCCAAGATATCTATATGCTGATAACCCCCTCACCCTTTTTCCTCCAGGTTCTTGCTGCAAGATGAGGAGAGATCTACTATTGTATGAGGAAATGGTGGAGAAAGTGTTGGATATTGTTGTGGGGGTTCACGAAATGAAAGTTGCACAAGAAGGAGATCTTTCATTTTGAAGAGTTCAAGAAGTAGAAGTGATTAAGAGTAACTTCTATGTTTACTTGTGTCTCTATATTTGGTATTAATGGAGGAAATGATGGTGATGTGGTTATAGGCTTAATTGGCTAAGTCCATGCATGTGTGGCACGTAAGCTAACATGCAACTTCTTGATTCCAACAACACCCCTAATAATGTTATGTATGGATGTCCTTGACGTGTTCTAGTGTAACTATTCCACAAGTATGGTTCCAAAGCAAAGTTCAAAAAAACGTAAATGGGTTCCGAGGCGTTTTCCTTACGATTCACGAGGTGTAAGCCTTGAGGCAGACCGAGGCGTAAAATCGAGGCGTAAATTCTATTTTTTCCCCTAATAAACATATAACACCACACAAACACATAAACACATAAAATCAAGTTTCTTCCAAATTCAAACCAACAAAAAACCAATTCAAACCAACATAGAGAGTTATAAGGTCTTAAACGTCAGCATCACAAATTAAACATTATCAATCTTCATCATCATAAATCTCTTCTTCGTCATCCTCATCAATCTAATATCGTTGGTGACTTTTTCCTTTGCCTACATTAAATAATTACTAAAAATAGCAGATCTAAAAGAAGTCCAATACTCATAATCAATTTCACATTGCAAATTAATTACTAAAAATAGCAGGTCTAAAGAAGTCCAATACTCAATTTCACAGGTTATAAGAGTCAAAAAAGAACACTGTCTAGGAGAATGCATGTAGTGTATCGAAAAATGAAGCAAATGAAGAAAATGACCCTGTCGCCCGTGAAGTCGCAGCGGCGTGTAATCAACTCACCATAACTAGAAAATCAACTCACCCGACTTGAATTCGCGGTGGCGAGGGTTTGAAGGCGGTGGCGGCGGCGCCTGCTTTCAAGGCAACGCGACTTGAAGTCGCGGCGGCAGTTTCAGGGCAGCGGCAGCGGTGGTTTCAAGGCGGCAGGGGCAGCGATTTCCGCAATTGTTCAACACAAGAGTGATAAATTGTTTTGATTTGGAAAAAATTGTCTTGATAAAATTTGAAAATTAAACATATGGATTGTATGAAATTTGGGCCAATTTGAATTATTTGGTTGAAATTGAAGAATGGGTCAAAGAAAATAAGCCCAATTTATGTTTCGAATGCCTCAGCCGTCAACTTGAGCCGTACACCTCGAGGTGCGCCTCGCCGGACCAAGGCGTGCCGGAGTAAGCATCGAGCGCTTTTTAATTCACTGTTCCAAAGTATAGTGGCTTCGCTTCCCTTTCTAGATGTGTAGTATGGTACACTTAGTAGACATCAATAGCTCTCACCAAGTTTTTAAAAAACATAAACGGGTTTCGAGGCATTTTTCTATGGTTTCATGAGGCGTAAGCCTCGAAACTGAGCGAGGCGTAATTTAATTTTTTTCCCCCAAATAAAAATATAATAACACATAAGTCCAAAATACTCTCAAATTCAAAATAACAAGTAGTTTTAAAGTCTTAAACTTTTAAAATCAAAACAAATTAAACATCATTCTTCAATCTTCATCATCATGACCATGCTCTTCCTCATCATCTAGCAAACGTCCGGCTGCAGATTTTCTTATGTTCAAACATTAAATTATTAATAATACATATTTATATAACTCTCTAAGAGTTAAAATTAATAATTAGAAAGTTAAGACTGATTAACTTTACTTAGGGTTCTTTGCCCCTTTGCCTTTCCTATAGAAACAGAAGTTGACCCCATTTCTTCATCATTAAACTCATCATCTTCTTCAAATTCATTATCAGCCGACTCATCTCCTTGAACTTCATCGTCATCTAATTCTAAAGCCAGTTCTGACACCCCCTCATCATCAGAAGCCGGTTCTTCTCCTACAACCAAAGGATCTTCATCCTTACTTCTCATTTGCTTCTTCATGTGTCTCTTCAACTTGTTATTGTACATAATATAGACAATGTTGTTCAACTTGATATGCTTAAGACGATTTCGTTCTTTTATGTGCACTTGATTGAAAGTGCTCCAATTACGCTCACATTCTGAGGCAGAGCATCAGAACTTTCTTTGCAAATGACATCAACTCTGGAACCTCATCACCACAATGATCCCACCAATCAACTAAGAGTAAGAAATAAACGAATAATTAGTAGACTATCTAAAGTAGTAAACTTAACTACTTAAGAGTTACAGTTATTACTAACCAGGCGTCCGTGTTTGATACGACCTCAGAGAAGATGTATGACCAAATAATCCTCTTTTGTTAGTGAATGTATCAAGTTGTTCATTAACTTTCAAATACTCATCTTGGTAAAGAGGCCCCTCTTCACCTCTGGATGGCGAAAAAATTTTGGACTCCATCTAAATTGGGGGTTTAAGTAGTAGGCACAAGAATGCAAATCTCGTTCCCATTTTTCATTAATTAAATTCCAAATTTCTTGATAACTACTTTGTTCTCCATTCAAATTCTCGGTTCTCTTATGCTTCATCCATAACACCATAAAGGAACCCCATTGCAGGAGTTGCACCATCAGCTAACCGCAAAACTTTCACAAGAGGTCATGTGGTCTTAAGAGTATAAGACACTTGCTCCCATAATATTTTTCACTGTTTTTCCTTCGCTCTTACTTGCTCATGCATTCTTCGTCCATTCATTTAAAAAAAACATCATTTGTAATGGCTGCTTCAACTCTTGAATACTCTCCAATGTCAAGTACGCAGTGGCAAATCTTGTGGCACCCGGACGAACTATATCTTTCTTTACATACTTTCTGGACAAGCTCAATATATACTGATGGTGGTAAATGAAGTTGGTGACTCGTTTAGCTTTCAACAAAGCTCTTTTATGTGGAGTCAAGTCAAACAACTTCGCCAACATCAAATCAATGCAATGAGCAGCACACGAAGTGCATATAAAACAGCCGGACCTATGTTGATGGAGAAGAGAAAAAGGTTGTATTGAACTTCGTGTGTTGCTCACTGCATTGATTTGATGTTGGAAAAGTTGTTTGACTTGACTCCACACAAAAGAGCTTTGTTGAAAACTAAACGAGTCACCAACTTCATTTACCACCATCAGTGGGTATTGAGCTTGTCCAAAAACTATGCAAAGAAAGATATAGTTCGTCCAGGTGCCACAAGATTTATCACTGCATACTTGATATTGGAAAGTATTCAAGAGTTAAAGCAACCATTATAAATGATGTTTGTTTTAAATGAATGGACGAAGTGTGCATGAGCAAGTAAGAGCGAAGGAAAAACGGTGAAAGATATTATACTCGATGAGGGAGTATTTTGGGAGCGCAAGTGTCTTATACTCTTAAGACCACATGGCCTCTTATGAAAGTTTTGAGGTTAGTTGATGGTGCAACTCCTGCAACGAGATTCCTCTACGGTGCTATGGATGAAGCAAAAGAGAAGATAGCCGAGAATTTAAATGGGGAACGAAGTAGTTACCAAGAAATTTGGGATATAATTGATGAAAAATGGGAGCGACAGATGCATAGAGATTTGCATGCGTGTGCCTACTACTTGAACCCCCAATTTAGATGGTGTCCAAAATTTTCTCGTTGAAGAGGGGCCTCTTTAGTTGCATGTAAAAGCTACTCGACCAAGATGAGTATTTGAAGGTTGATGAATAGCTTGATAAATTCACCAACAAAAGAGGATTATTTGGTCATACATCTTCTTTGAAGTCGTATCAAACATGGGCGACTGGTTACTAATAACTGTCTTAAACTCTTAAGTAGTTAAGTTTACTACTTAGATAACTACTAGTATACTAATTATTCGTTTATTTCTTATTCTTAGTTGATTGGTGGGATCATTGTGGTGATGAGGTTCCAAAGTTGATGTTATTTGTAAAAAAAGTTCTAGAACTTACATGCTCTGCCTCAAAATGTGAGCGTAATTGGAGCACTTTCAATTAAGTGCACACAAAGGAAAGAAATCGTCTGAAAACATATCAAGTTGAACAACATTGTCTACATTATGTATAATAACAAGTTGAAGAGCAGACAGACGAAGAAGCAAAGCAGAAATAAGGATGAAGATCATTTGGTTGTATGAAAAGAACCGGCTTCTGATGATGAGTGGGTGTCAGAACCAGCTTCGCAATTGAATGACGATGAAGTTCAAGGAGATAAGTCGGCTGATGATGAATTTGAAGAAGATGATGACTTTGATGATGAGTTTAATGATGAAGAAATGGGGCCAAGGTCAACTTCTGCTTCTATAGTGAGGGCAAAGAGGCAAAGAACCTAAGTAAAGGTACTCTTAACTTTCTAACTATTAATTTTAACTCTTAGAGAGTTATATAAATATGTAATATTAATAATTTAATGTTTGAACATATGAAAATCTGCAGCTGAACGTCTGCTAGATGAGGATGATGAGGAAAAGCATGGTCATGACTCATGATGATGAAGATTGAAGAATGATGTTTAATTTATTTTGATTTTGGATGTTTAAGACTTTAAAACTACTTGTTGTTTTGAATTTGAGAGTATTTTGAACTTATATGTTATTATATATTTATTAAGGGAAAAAAATTAAATTTACGCCTCAAATTTACGCTTCGTTCCGTTTCAAGGCTTACGTCTCGTGAAATCATGGAAAAACACCTCGAAACCCGTTTACTTTTTTTAAAACCTTAGCTGCAACAAGACCTGAAATAACCGAACAAAAAGAGAATTGGACTAGATACTTTAAGTGAATCACATCCTTTCCAACTGTATTAAGAAATATATGCAAAGTAATCTTGTTGTCTCATGCGGGAGGAGGGGAGCTGGGCATGCATAAGATGATTTTAATAGGACAAGATATTACCATTTACAAAGTTGTTATAGCAGAAAAGATTGGTGGAAATTCCTCCGGGATGAAGGGAAATAGTTGTTATCTCCACCTTCTCTTCCTTCAAAAAAATATAAAAAAAAATATCTAAAATCATTATGGTATTATGGAAAGATATCTGCTATGCTAGACATACTTAGAACTATATAATTTGTGAGCACAAGATGCGGAGTCAATTCTTAGAACTCTATTTGTGTCACCAACCTAATTGAATCTAAGATAACTATAAGCAGAACTTTTGTTGAACTGTATAGTCATGCATGTGAAGAAATAAGACCAAACTCACTCAATAAGTTACAAGGAGGCCTTCTCAAAGCAAACTCACTCAACAAGATAGTGAATAATGCACGTTTGGACTAGATTAATAAAACCCTTCAGGCAAACCAATTACCTTCAAACGCCTAGAAAGTTCATTAGCATGCAGCACATTAGCAAGCTTTGATTGTCCGTATGCAGATAGGTTGTTGTACCTGTGCATCAACTACACAGATCATTTAATGAAACTGAAGAAATCACAGCGGTCTGATGGTTGGTTTTCTTTGTCAATCATTTTGGGATTATTATCTAGACCATGACAAAATATTTAAGAAAGGAGCAGCCTCAAGTTCAGTGAAGCACATTAACCTCTCATTCTTTATGAGAAATGCATCTTGAATGCATCATAACTGATAACAGGTGAGGGAAAATGACTTGCAATAGATATATAAACCAAGTTTCTGCAGTTTGAAGTGAATATACCCTGGTTCATCATTAATTTTATCAAAGCGGATCCCTTCAGTGTATGACTTGTGCCTTCGCGAAGATACATTTACGATTCTACCTTCATGCTTACTTTTGTAAGCTGTTCTCTTCATGGTTTCCAACAACAAATTTGTCAACAGGAAATGTCCTGTAAAATGACAAAACTGAGTTGATCTAACACAAGATGCATTAATAGGAATGGAACTCTTAACAACTAATACGAATTTTCATCATTAAGTGAACATCATTCACCTGTATCGTAACAAATTCAAGCAACAGAAAAATAGCACAGGTTTCAAGTCTATAGTGTTTGGTGATACAAGTGCTGAAATCTTACCTACATGATTTGTTGCAAATTGCAGCTCTATGTCGTCTTCTGAAAGCATGAAAGGTGTTGCCATTATCCCAGCATTGTTTCTAGCATAAAGCAAAACACCAGTGAAACTTCAATTGTAAAGTATACTACAGAATCATAGCTCAAACTATGAATTTCTAATTAATATGTGAACATGATACTAACAGAAGCATATTCAGTGGAAGGTTCGCGGAATTGAGATTTGATACAAATTTCCTGATTGAAGCCATACAACTGAGATCCAGCTCCATTGCACCAACTTTGGCATTTGGAACTTCTTTGATGATTGCTTCCTTGCACTGATGCCCAATCCCAAGGTTTCTGACTCCCATAACTACGTGGACACCGCGCAATGCAAGTACCCTTGCTGTTTCTGCCCCAATACCACTTGAAGCTCCTGCAACAGAAGCAGGCAAGGTGGTTATGATTTTGCATCAATATTTTACTCAATATAAATACTCTGTTTTACTTAATTGTGATAGTAATCTGTCTACTGAACTGGTCTACAAAGAACTTCAATCCACCAATGTCATCTAATCCGCTTATGGATGAATTTTGAGTCCTTAAAACGAATAATAAATAACCTGGTAGATAAAAAGAATGCCGAATCAAAACTATACATCATACCATATATTACAAATGTTATATACAGTTCGAGGAAATAAGAAGATTTTCTAGCAAGAAAGGTGTCATGACCCGGTCGGAGGACGGAAGAGCATTGAGTGTTTCGGGAGAAAGACGTGGAATCGGATAGCTTTAAAGATCGTCGAATGGGCTCGGGTGATATCGGGAGGTCTATTTTTAATATAAGATATAGGCTAAGTTGTTATTTCAATTAATAGTTGCTTTTACGTTTTTTATGGGAGGAAGTTATCTCTATAAATATGTGTAGTGTGGAAGAGAAAAGAAACAAGGAAATTAATCTCAAAACTCTTATTCTCTCTCGGCTCCTTCTCTCTCTCTCAACTCTGCAACTCTACTCTTCTCTCAATCAACTCTCTTGTTCTCAATCTCTATCAATTCTCTCTCAACTCAATCTCATTCTCAATCGTCTCTCTCGCTCATGAATATCTCTCGATCATGTTCTCAATTTCAGATTCAAACCGTCAAATATTCTCCGATCCGGCAACTACGCTTTTAACAATCCGGCGAACTAACTTCCGGTCTGTTACAGTGGTATCAGAGCCACCGATCCGGCGGATCCGAAGTGTTTTAACCTGATTTAATGAAGAAGCGATTGCCAGATGCAGCCGATATACACGGATTCAGCGAAGAACAGAATGGTGTTTTCTTATTGACGGTCAGTTGTGTGATTTTTTATCCTAGTATTTGACACAGCAGTTCGTATTCGAGCGATGGAGATTATTGTTGTGTTTTGTTTTTTCCGGTTGGGTTCCGATGGTGTGAAACTTGAAAACTCTCAGTAGACTAAATTTTCTCGAGAATTGTTAGTCAATAGCTTTCTCTGTGAACAAATTTGTGAATTGGGGAAATCGAATTGTGTTGGGGAAATCGAATTGTGTTGGTATCGGTGGAATTGGGGGAACTTGGTCAAGAGAAGAACCGCGATGGACACGGTATTTTCGGAGCAACTTGTGCCTTCGAGCGTTCCACTGCTCAATTTGAGGAGTTCTGGAATGGAGGGCTGTATCGGACAAGGGGCAGAGCCAACAAATTTCAGCTGGATAGAGGAATTTCTCCAGAGGAATTGAGTTTGTACTATCAGGATCCTCAAGGGGAAATACAGGGGCCTTTTCTTGGGGTGGACATCATTTCATGGTTTGAGCGAGGGTTTTTTGGGCCGATTTACTCGTTCGTTTGGAAGATGCTCCCGGTGACTCACCCTTCCGGGAATTGGGAGATGTGATGCCTCATTTAAGATTTGGACACGAATATGTAGATGGAACCGAATTGAGTTCCAATCTAGAAAAAACTGCTGTTACGGAGGGTCCATCTAAAACAAGCTTACAATCTAGTGTGGTAGATGGATCTAGCTGGCAGTCACACGAATTTGATAATATCTCTCGCGCAACAAGTGGCCGGCTATGAAGCCTAAATCAATTGTCCCAATCATTCCTATTGAAGAAGTTGATGCAGAAATGGTAGAAAAACTAATGAATAGGAATGCAGTTGGTGGTGAAACTGAACATGGTTATGGGGTGTTGGAAGATGTCAGCACTAGGGAAGTTGTAGAGGATCTCCAAAACTCTGAACCTGCATCTGATGATACAATTGATGTGGTTAAGTCGAAGTTGCTTAAGCCTAAAACTCTTGTAGTTGACGGTGGTGTTGGTCATGATCCGAGTGGACATGTTGCAGGACAAGCAGTTTTGTCATCACCACAATCTGGTTCCGTTTGGAATGAAGCCTCAGGGGCTTCTGCAATGTGTGAAATAGGAGTTAAACCTTTCAGATCCGTTAATAGGGCATCGTTCTCTGCTATGTGTTCCTTTCTAAGTCCAAATGCAGCAAGTTTATGTTCTATGCCTAAACATGAAGTGGTGAGTGAGTTGCTTGGTTCTGTTGTTTCACCTGCCCTTGGTGATTCAAGTGGTGAAGTGAAAGAGGTTCAATTTGCTGCTGATTGTAGTGATGGCGATGAGCCGAAATCAAAAGCTAAGGAGATAACTCGAGAATGTATTGACTTCACTAAAATCCCAATTGAGAAGCTTTCAACTGTGTTAATTATTGGGCGTCCAAATGTGGGAAAGTCGGCATTGTTTAACCGATTGATTCGGAGGAGGGAGGCACTTGTTTACTACATCCCTAATGACCATGTAACACGTGATATAAGAGATGGGATTGCTAAATTGGGTGATTTGCGGTTCCGAGTCCTAGATTCAGCCGGCTTGGAGGCAGAAGCTTCTTTAGGTTCTGTTCTTGGTAGAGCTGCAGAAATGACTGGACATGTGTTGGCAAAAGTCCATGTTGCACTTTTCTTGATCGATGCAAGAGATGGAGTACAGCCGTTAGATTTGGATGTTGGAAAGTGGCTAAGAAAGCATGTTCCTGGTCTGAGAGCTATCGTGGTAATGAATAAATCTGAGCTGCTTGATAATATGAATGGTTCTCTTCATGCTGCTGGTAGTGAAGCTTATACGTTAGGATTTGGTGATTCAGTTCGAGTTGAATTTCGGTATGAGGGGAGGAACGTATGTCTTGTTGATACTGCTGGTTGGTTGAAGAAAGTTTTCTTGAAGACAATACAAGTGTCGTCGAACATCCGAGTCTTGGGGACAAGACTCTCTAAAGAGGGGAGTATTGTCATGACCCGGTCGGAGGACGGAAGAGCATTGAGTGTTCCGGGAGAAAGACGTGGAATCGGATAGCTTTAAAGATCGTCGAATGGGCTCGGGTGATATCGGGAGGTCTATTTTTAATATAAGATATAGGCTAAGTTGTTATTTCAATTAATAGTTGCTTTTACGTTTTTTATGGGAGGAAGTTATCTCTATAAATATGTGTAGTGTGGAAGAGAAAAAAAACAAGGAAATTAATCTCAAAACTCTTATTCTCTCTCGGCTCCTTCTCTCTCTCTCAACTCTGCAACTCTACTCTTCTCTCAATCAACTCTCTTGTTCTCAATCTCTATCAATTCTCTCTCAACTCAATCTCATTCTCAATCGTCTCTCTCGCTCATGAATATCTCTCGATCATGTTCTCAATTTCAGATTCAAACCGTCAAATATTCTCCGATCCGGCAACTACAGTTTAACAATCCGGCGAACTAACTTCCGGTCTGTTACAAAAGGTGAGGCGTGATTGCACTTTGCACGTAGAAACAAAATTAATTCATCAATGTTCCTCAATTGGAACTGAGTACTCAAATTTAAACAGATTAAGTTAATTCCAACAGAAACCTACTCCGGTTTCAAGCAAAAATGACTTGTAAATTCTAGATAAATTGGCAGCACATACTAGAAAACCTCAAAGTTAACAAAATAAATTTAAGGGTAATAACAAAATAACCTCTAACGATGGCGGTGAGACCCGTGCCATCATTGCCTTGGGTGCCTTGCTCCGCCGTGGAGGTGGCGGAGAAGCCAGAAGGCCCTTTTCTGCTAAATAACCACATCCTTTTCTGCGGCGCTGTGTTGAAGGCCAGTTGTTAATAACCTTTTAGAGGTTTAAAATGTTACCGCTAAAAGAGTGGGCCTTAAACCCGAAAAACTGATTCGGTTTTGGATCAAAACCGAGAAAAATTAAGGCAGTGGCTGGTTAATCGCTGATCAAACCGTTGATAAAAAATTGAGTGAACTGTCACAATAGTACTCTATTTCTTCCAAAACATTTATATTGGTCTTAACTTTTTAATAAATTCATATAACCGTAAATTATTTAATTTCGTTCGTTATAATCATCATTTCCTTCGTCTCGCCTTGTTTTTTCTGCTGGTATGACTCCCTCCTAGTATTATCGTTACAACATTGAAATACAAATGTTTATTTGATTAACTTCTTTCTTCAAGTTAAAAATTGAGACTCATTTACGATTTAAAAGGTTGGGGGAAAGTAGCGGATGGGAGGACGATATTATGATTTTTACGCTTATATGACTCAATTGAATGATGGATGATCAATTTAAATGTTATGGGAAGAGTGGAGGAACGAATGTGGTGACGGAATTGAGATATAAACTTATATGACTCTGTTAAAAAGTGAAGGACAATTATAAAAGTTATAAAAAAATTTGAAAGACCAATTTGATTATTTACTCTAAAAAATTACACATAAAAGTGCAACTTTATAGAAATATAGTAGCATTTAAAACTCTCCTTAACATCTCTAAATTATAAATTTAAAACAAGAACAAGAATTAACATTTAAAACTCCCTCTAAATTATATATTTGCATCTCCAAATTCTTAATTTGTCAGACTTCGAAATAATAAATTGCTGCATTCGTTTTAAATTTAAATTTTATGTATACATACCTCCCAATAAATCATTGCTCCCGATAATAAATCGCGATTTTACTCCTCTGACCTAGTAACTTTCGTTCAGTATACTGGCTATTATATTTATTTTCTATAGGAAACGCTCATATTGTATTTGAACTAATGGAAAATAGTGAGAATTTATTTTGATATGATATTTAATTAATGTGTAGTACATTAAATAGAGATGCATTAGATCTCACTTCATAAATATTTTTAACATGCATGTTAAATAAGTACATAGTAATACCACGTGATGCATAAGCAATATTAATTGAAAATTTGTACCATCTTTAGCATGTGATGTATAAGCAATATTAAAGCTTTTGTCCCTTTTATCATTGAATTTTCAAGTTACGTTAATCATGTTGGTAATGAAAAACTTTTGACGATTTTGTTAATGCAAGAAATAAAATGTTTTTGTAATTACTTTATATTTTTCTTATTCTAATATATATAAAGGTAAATTACAGAGCGTTTTGTTTTGTTTTGTTTTTTTTTTTTTGATACGTGGAACCCTCAGCCGCTACCTCGGTGCGCACTAGGTAAATCCCGCTCCTTGTGCAGGAGCCTACACAAACCACACAGGAGAGTTCAACCACCCTTGCTAACCATAGGTGACAGCTCCACAAAGGTTCTTCAGGTGGGATTCGAACCCAGGACCTATCGGTCCCGGGCCAACCACCTTCACCAACTTTGTCATCCCAAGGGGACTACAGAGCGTTTTGTTGATACTCAAAAGGCGGGCACATGGAGAAATTAAAATTAAAATTTCCTTTTAGTGTATTTTCTTCTCTCCAATTCTAAATTTATATATTTATACCTCCGAATTCTAAATTTATATTCACGTCACAGCTCCGAATAATAAATGGATAATCCGCGTTTGATTCTCTCCCTCTGATCTAGTGACTTTCGTTGTGCATATTGGCCTATTATTTCTATTTTCTACACGGTCATATTGGATTTTAACTGCTCTCCTATTAATGAGTGTTTAGGTCTATGTCTTCTAATCGTTATTTACGTGATAGTTTTTTTTATTTTTGTTTACGATTATTTTTGTGTACAAATTGTAGCCATTTATTGCGAGTTAATAGACATACAAAATACTGATCTTCGACTAGCCGCTATAACCACCGCCGCAGCCAGGGACGTATGCAAGATTTTCAACAAGGGGGGGCATAACTTCGTATTATTGGTTTACCTCAAAACTATGTATTTAAGTATAAAAAGAAGATACCTTAAAAAAAATATTGACATGAATTTGTAGGATAAATAGAAAACTAACTTCTAAAATTGATAGTAAAAATAATCAAACAAACTATAGTAAACTGCTTAAGTCGCAATGTTTGGTTGAGAAAAAGATATTGAAACATAACTCTTTCCATTTTTTTTAGAATGATTTGTGCAATATAGACTTTATAGAAAGTATTTAAGGAAAACAATTTATGAACATCAAGACTTTAAGGATAATAAACTTTGTCGAATATTGTATAAAATTTATACAATATAGAAAGTATTAGGTCCATTAATCCAACTAATAAACTTTGACGAATATTGTATAAAATTTTGATAGAATTTCAGTTTTATGGCCAATATATATAATAAATACATATGTAGGTGTATTAAATATCACACAGCATATTATGATTATATTAATTTTGACTATACTAAATAATTATGTCCAAAAAGAAAGGGGTGGCAAGCCACCCCATGCTCCTATGTAAATCTGCCCCTGGCCGGAGCCGTACCCCTGGCCGGCAGTGGGGCCGACATGCGTGTTATGCGCGGTGGTAGTAATTATAATATAATATTAATTATATTATGGATTGATATTATGTTACTAATGGGTCATAATTAAAATATAATATTTTTATATATTATATTATAAATATTATATATAACACGTTCAGAATATTAGTGATTCACGCTATAATTCACATACAAAACGCGTGAGAACGTGAGAAAAAGAATGTGAGAGCAAATTAGGGATAAATTACATATCCAATAAATATATGTCCAAATGGTGTCTGATTTCAAAACGACGTAGTTTTGTATTTAAAAAATGCACTTTTAATTATTTATTAAATCATTTTTTCAATCTTATCATTTTAATTTATAGTTTTCAATACAAAATCACGTCGTTTTAAATCAGACACCAATTGGACATGAATCTATTGGACATGTAATCTCATCCCCTCAAAGTAATTTAATTTCTATACCATCAATGACATCCACCAACCTAACTTAATTTTTATTTTGATTTTTTAACTATTTACTATTTATTACTTCATCCGTCCCACTGGAAACGACGCGTTTCCCTTATTAAATCGTCCCACTAGAAACGACGCATTTTCTAAAATGGTAAAGATTGTGTAGACCACGTTTAACTACTAGAAGTCAAACAACTTGCACCACATAACACCACCTTCTTGATTCCCGCGCCTAAAAGAAACGTGGCGTTTCTAGTGGGACGGAGGGAGTATATTTTTTGATTAAATAAAAAATGTCTAGGAAATGAAATGGTGAAATTTGATTTAGATTTGGAGAAATTTCGAACTTACTATAATTAGCTCTACTTATAGCCAAAGAATTTTAACATCTATATATATATATGTATATATATATATATATATATATTCCAAAATTAACTAATGATATTAATAAAATACATTAAAAGAAATTAAATCTCACCAACAAAGAAAAAAATATGCCACATGGCACTTTCTCTACCATACACCTTAGGGGGTGTTTGAGATAACTTATCTAAATTAGCTTATAGCTGAAAGCTATCTCGGGAAATGAATTTGTTGTTTGAGAAATTCAGCTTATAGAGCTGCTGAAAGCTATTTGGGTCCAAGATAGAGAATTTTCGTAAGCTGGTATTTGACAGCTGAAGCTGATAGCTTATAGCTTTTATAATTTTTAACCTTTTTAATTAATACATTATACTATAATTTTATAACTATTTTTTTAATTAATGATCGATATTGCTTATTTATATGTATAATTTTTATTTGTCATTTAACAAAGAATAAGTAAATATTTGCTTTATTATAATTTATAATCTTTTTTATTCTTGATTTTAATTAATAATATTTTTCTAATTTTTATTTTAATATTTTTTATTAAAAACTATTTTATATGAGTGGAAATAAATTTTAAATTTTATTTGTGTAAAAATTCTAAATTTGTTTAATAAGTGAGAAATAAATAACATTTTTATTTTATAAGATACCACTTTATTAATATTTTTAAATATTAATTTTTGACTTTCAACACTTTTTGCAAACACTTACAAATTATCAAAATCAACAGCTTTCAGCTACTTTCAGCCACTTTCAGCAGCTTCCAACAACTTTCAGCACTTATCGATAAGCTTCAACTTTCAGGGTTAGGGATAGTTTTGTAATTAGATAAAATTATTAGGGATAGTTTGGTCCGAAAAAAGTATAAGCTATAAGCTAAAAGCTAGAAGCTGGGGTGGAGCAGCTTCAGCTGATTCTCTATTTTCGACCCAATTTTAGAGAATCTCAGCTTTAAGCTGGGAGTCCCAAACACCCCCACACCAGCTTAAAGCTGAAGCAGCTTACAAAAGCTGTTCCAAACACCCACTTAGTGTCACATGAAAAAGTGCAAAGGTGGCAATCCACCGGTATCATGACACTCCCTCTATTTTTCATTTATTTATTTATTTAAAGTTGTTTATCTTATGAACAAAATGTCATCAAATGTCATGGATGCGAATAGTCTAACGAAGGAAGTTAGGTTATCTCGATAAGCCATTCCAAATACATTAAAAAAATAATTTATTATTTAGAATAAATTAAAATAAGTTATTTTTAAACTCATTCAAATGATTTTAGATAATCCATAATACTATCGAAGTGTACATGTACAAAGTAAAATCCGTTTTTTTACAATAACCTACAAATCAAGGAGATAAGTTACCCTTAAGACTAACTATGAGAAAATATCAATTTTGGTTCTCTAATGTAGTTTCTGTCCGATTTTGGACTTTTAATGTGACGGTGTCCAATTTTGGTCATGTAACTTTATATAGTGTCCGCTTTTGATCCTCTAATGTAGCAGTGTTCGATTTTGGTCTTGTAACTTTATAATAATATGTTCAATTTTGGTCCTATAACTTTAAGAGTACATGATTTCGGTCCTCCGAAAAAACTGTAAAATAAAAAAAGACACGTGAACTACATTCTTCGCTGCATGACTAAAATAAGATATTTTATAAAGTTTCGGGACAAAAAACAAACCCTTTTAAAATTACAAGACCCAAAAACAGTTTGAAACTACATTTCAGAATCAAAATTGAACTCGTTTTAATAATAAAAATATTTTTTTTTGTCATTAAACTTTACAAAATGGTTTATTTTAATCGTTCGACAAGTGTGAAATTCACACCCATTTTTATGTTTGACAATTTATATCAGAAGACCAAAATCGAAGACTCTGTAAAATTATAGGACCAAAATCTAACAAATTATAAAGTTATAAGACCAAAATCGGACACTATATAAAGTTAAATGACCAAAATCGAACAATGTCATATTAAAGGACCAAAATTAGGCAGAGGCGACATTAAATAACCAAATTTGATTTTCTCTCAACTAACTATAGATGACCAATTCACAATTTGAACTCTTGTTTTTCGGCTACAAGCTAAAGATTTCAATCGCTGTGATATCCCAATGACACAACCTATTGTTTCATATTTAGTTCTCATCGTTATATAGCATTAAAGAAATGCCCTTAAATTATTATATTAAGCTATAAAACAGGTGCAGGATTCATACGTTCGTGTAAGAGAACAACACATACCCCCAAAAAATCGTCTTCAATTAAAAGTAAAACCCAATACAATGACAAAAGTATCAAACGGGATATTACCCCCCACCCCCCTCTCATTTCCCTTCCCTACTTTACATGCTTCTCAAAAATCTCAAAAGAAAATGACTTACTCAAGAAAAATAAAACTTCCTTCAGTTGTGCAACAGAAGACCACTGTAAAACCGGAACTCTGCTGAGAAACTGAAGCAATGTACTAAACTAGACAATTTTGTAGAAACGGATATATACCTACGTAGCAGCTTTTTGTTTCGGTATGTATTTGAGTTTCACACTCTTCTCCGGCTTCCTAGTAACATGGATTTGAATGGTTCTGCCAAATTGGTTGTCACCACGGTTCGGAGGGTTGCTCCTTGCAGGATCTGATGAAAGCACCAACTTTACGTGGTCTCCGGATATAGCATCTTTCCATCCTGCAAGATTTCAATTTTATAAAGCTCAATAACCAAGCAATACAAGTATTATCCAACATAACATAGAAGTGGATAAAGGTATAAGTAGGTATACTCCTGGCAAGAAACTCTTTTGCAGCTTCGCTGGAGAAAGGCACAAATCCTCGTTCAACATCAAATTGCTTCGCGCAACAACCATCGTTGTCCGAGAATCTTTCACTGGAGGGAATTGGATCACGAGCCTCAATCAATATAGCACCGTTATCAGGATCCTCGTTGCTTCTACCAACAGGCGGAACATTCTTTGGTTCACCACGGCTGACGGGCCTCCAATGCTTAGAAGCCACTCGGTTGGAGCCAGACTGAAGAGAATTAGTTTTCGCAAGCTTTTCTGAAGCATTTCTCTTCTTACGCACAACATGCTCCGAGCTGAAAGAATCTTGGGTTTCGTTTGGGCCACTTCCTTGCAGCTGATCAACATAATTCCTTAGTGCCACAGCTATAGAGCCAATAATCACCTCACTGTTCTTTTGTTCCATCTTGTGACTGGTCACTTCTTGCGATGGAGGAGGCCTCAGGTTTTCGCCATCTTTGTTAGTTTTGAGTTTCTTGGTCCAAACTTTGTTTCCATTCTGTTGGCTTCGGTCTTTGGATGGGCCAAGCTTGTGCGTAGGTTCAGGTTTTAATGTCTGAAGATTTGAGTTTGAATGGAGTCCATACCCATACCGGCCACCCCTTTGTGACTTTGGAGCCTGCAAGCTGTGGGTGGCTGCATGCAAACGACCATTTGCACCCACCATCTGGAGTTCAACAGCTGGGGAATCCCCTTGTTTCGTATGATCACTTCTAACATCAAGCTGTGCTTCGATATCTTCACCTGATTCTTTATCTTGTGGCTCAACGGAGTCTAAAGTTGTAGGCACATCTTGTGAGTTTGAGATAGAGTCGAATGGGGATGAAAGGCTGGATGCTTCTGCGGAAGTAGTCCTATCTACTGCATCAACATAAACATTAAGATCTCCGCTGCACCCATAGTATTGCTCCCTCACCTTTTGTACTTTTTGACGAAGATTTTTCAGTTTTTTCCTCTCCAAAAGCAACGCTTGCCTAGTAATATTTCAAAACAAAAAATCAGTGATGTCATGGAAAGCAGTTTATTCCGGTCCCTCCAGCCCAATCCAAATACCAGATGCCCTAACCAAAATTTTCCATGGTTCTAAGACCAGTTTTACAAGTCTCAACTCTAACCACTGGAGGAATAGCTTCACAGAAATACAGAAAGCCTATCTCATTAAAGTTGTGTGACAATGCATAATATAAATAGCATTCACATGATCACCTTTTTTACAAATTTACTAAATTATACCAGCAAATAGCTAATACATCCATAGAAATTAATGCGCACAAATGGAATGTACCTTCTCTGCGAAGCGTCTTCTTCCTCCACAAGTAGCTTATGACATCTCAAAGCCTCAGCATCTTTGTCAGAGACCCATGCCTTCACCTGTTATGAAAGCATGATGAGTCAAACTACAGTATGCTTAAGTTACTTCAGAGTTATGACAAATAAACCAAAGATAAGGGGAGGGGAGGCTATATCATATAGAGCAGAGGTGAAGTGTAATTCATGTCTTATAGAACACCATTTCCCGAGGCGGAGAGAAAGAATTTTGGTTTAAGTTGAAACTACAGCAGGCTTGATTAATGAATGTGGTATGAAACAAAAAGCCTGAATAAAATGGAACATTGTATATAAATTCTTTTTCAGCGTAGGGCCCAACTAGAATTATGATAAATGAGGGATCACTCTTAGCTACTCTGTGAAAAAAGTAAAAACTCGAGAGAAAAAATAAGAGCAAATACCAGTAGTTGCTCAAAGAGGAAGCTAGTAAGTGCAACTAGGTTCTTCAACTCGAGGCTACTTTTAGCAGTTTCTCCATCAAAAATGTACTTCTGCACAGATTCAGCAGTACCAGCACATAGAAATGTTCTCTCACTGGCATCATCAAGGATGCTAAACAGTTCCTGTGAGGATATTGGTAATCCGGAAGGCTTAGCTTGGATGATATCCTGAGATGACAAAAGAATTACATGAAACAATAAGTAGAGCCATTATATGTCGCAGTAACCGTAGAAAAGTGTACTGTGGAATAAAAATAAATGATGCCTCCTCACCAGCAATGCGGCACCGGCCTTCACATAAGCCTGGGGAAGAGTCCGAAACCCTGGTTTATGGAGAGAGGATGCCAAGGTCATTACTATGGATGATCCAGGAGTATCCTGAGAGGATGATTAACAACCAGAATAAAATAATGTGCATATGATATTGGAGGACAATAAAGTACAAAATAATAACTACCATCTTTTGCACCTAATTAATTAATTAATTGGGAGTTTCAAAATTTTGACGACTTTTATTATGGACGGAGAGAGTAGAGAAAGCACAACTTGAACTCTTGAATAGATGCTTCCCACACGCAGAGGCAGCATTCAATTGAAAGGCATTCTCAATATAATTTGCAGTCAAACAGAGCTTTCTCCTACATTTTTCCACTGCAGATACAGTTTATTCCTTTTTGCTAACACTTAGATACATTTCCTTTACTATAAATTAGGTTTTTCATCAGTAGAGAACATATAATAAATATACGCACAAAAGATCTGGGAGAAGTTCTATAAACTGCACTGTCAGATAATTCTTTCAGAATTAAATTGTAAAATATGTAAACAATTACAGAATTGCTTCAAGTAGCTGATTCTTTTAATACAAAGAAATAATAAAGATGAGTTTGAAGTGTATCTAAATATATTCCCACTACACCCAAGAGCAGGATACAAAGCGAAGGCTTCACGGACCAGGAGTGGATCTACAGCAGGGCCCAATAGGACTACAACCCAAGATCCATTTTTTTTTCTATTACTCCCTCCGTCCCGTTATTTGTGGCTCAATTGGTTTCGGCACGGGAATTAAGAGAGTAGATGATAAAGTATGAGAGAGGGGGTAGATGATAAAGTATGAGAGAGAAGATGAGTAAGATAATGAGAGAGTATGAGATAAAGGATGATAAAGTAGGAGAGAGAATGTAATAAAGTAGGAGAGAGAAGATGATAGAGTAGAAGATATAATTATAATTTTTTACCAAATTAGGAAAGTGGACACAAATAATGGGACACCCCTTTCGGAAAAGTGAGCCACAAATAGCGGGACGGAGGGAGTAGTAATTTCAGAATTAATGATGTAGCCCCGACTCTAGCCCAGCCCAAGGTGGTTGAAAAGGTTGGATCCAACCCTGTCACGGACACTATTGGTCCTCAGCGCAATATAAGTATCCACATTCAGCAGGTTTCCGCAGCATGAAATTAGGTTAACAGATTAACTTCTTGTTAAATGTCATAGACTACTAAAGTTCCACATAAACCATAATATCCTACCAAAAAAAGTATATGGAGATAAAAAGGGAGAGCTGCATGACAACCTTAAGCATTACGTCGTCAAATGACACTATTTCCCTAGCTTGCTCCAATAACAGCTGCATACAGCAAAAGTAGACTTAGTTAAGATATAGAAAGAAAAGGAATAAACTAACACAAGAAGGAAATCAATTACCTTATCCCAAAAGGAAGCCAATAGAACCCTATTTTTATCCCATTCCTACACAGCATAGCATTAGAAATATTAGAAGGATGGAAGACTTGGAAACAGTAATATTGAGCAGATACCAGCAAGGAAGCAATCAATAGATAAAGTAAAGTAATCTTGAATTTCACGTTCAGAAAAGCAGGCCATTGGTTTTGTATATTTTTCTCAAGGAGCTAAGGAAAACTTTGACAACCTTGTTGATATTTAAAGAGCGACGGTGCACCCGGATGTGTCTTCTGTAGTTAATGGGAGAACAGAACTCCCGGGAACACTTCTTGCACTTTTGCATCTGAACTTTCACAGGAGTCAGCAAGGGCCAACCAGGAAGATCTAAAAATCAAAGAAGAAGAAAAACGTTAATAAACAAATTGACACTAATATCCAACCCAGCAAACATATCTTGCAAAAACTACATATCTAGTACGAATTAGACGTCAGTAAAGGTAAACACTGATTTGAATTCACGTAATTTACATCAGGAAAATCTTTTCTAGAATAAAGCCTGCAGATGTACCAAACACCAGCACCCACAGCATTGTGAAAACTAATGAAGAAATAATACAAAAAACACACAATAAGCTTCTATTTCCTTTCAGATTGTAGTGGCTCTTGCATATCTAATTAGCTTTCGTCTATTGGTTGTATGTCATTGATTGGGTCATATGACAATTACCCAGATTGTAAGAGAAACAGTGCAACTATAATCCATGAGGCAAGAAATGAGGAGTCCGAGCATAGATTAGGTAAATGACCCTAACTTGTTCTCTTTTTACGGGCTATAGAGTAGAGGCTTTCGACTAACAGCTCATCATTAGTAAAACAAAAGATGCACAAAGAATTTGAACTAAATAGTGTGGTTGTTCATTTATCTCTAATATACATAAATATAAAAACATGTATATAATGTTATATGCAGATGCAGACAAATTGCAACACATCGACATTTTTTAGATTTTCTATACCCTATATCATGGATATAGGATCACATATCCCCATTTATAACTTCACGTTAAAGGTATCTTTCTTGTCCACAACGACCAGACATCGTGTGTACATAACCAAACTATAAAAACTTAATAAGTTATAGACCTGGTTGATCTAAGGCGTGAAGCAATTGAATCCACTGTGCTGGACTATCTGCCGACCTTGGAAAAGGGAGAACAGGCTCCTTTCCAATAGCTTGTCTGATGAAACTGTCGAGGGAATCATTCCCTTCCTCTGATTTCATTGCATTGAGAGTTCCACTTGAGAAGAGCTTTGCAGCAGGCATTTTGGTTCCAATTACAACTGACTCATTCAGAGACGCTGGATGATTCAATCATAGAATCTACATGATTATGTATTGATTGAAAAAGGAAACACACAAAAAAATGTCACAATAAAAGAGATAAAGGTTGTATAAATATATTAGATTCGTCAAACAAATTAGTGGCTGGCTGGCAGCAGTGTATATAATTAGGTTTTCATAAAATATCAGCCTTAACTAAGGCATCGTTCTCCATCTCATTAATGTGGGTGTACAAACTAGATCAGTTGAACCACCAACTGAAGATGAATACAGAAAAATAGTGAGATAAGATACTTTAAGCGCAAAGTGATTAGTGAACTTAATTGAGAAAGCTAGTTGTAGTGGTGTACAAGTACAACATTTGAAGTGGAAAAAGGAGAATTAATATTCTGAACCATTAACATGCAACACCTGCATCTACTTCATCAAGAATTATGTCTTGACTGAACCGGTGTGCATCTTTGGAGAGTTTTTATGAAGATGTAAATTAAAAGGAAAAATAGATGTATAGCTCTGCTTCGCTATTTATCAATAAAAAAATATTCAAAAATTTCTATGCCAAAATGTAACCATACTTCAATCGATACAACTACTAGATAAAATGTTTTATCAGTATTTCCACCAAACTAATTCACCAACTAACTTGAGGTGTCAACTTTCGTTCAAACTAAGCAAAATTCTCCAAAAACTTTCTCGAGGAGCAGCATATTAAGTAGCACCATAAAGTTGGATTCATTAGAATCACATGGCCAAACTAAGATCCTCCGTGCAAAGATACAAAATCGAAACATGACCATCCACCCTATACAGTACAAACAACTATGGAGTATTTCTACATGGCCGGTCTCAAATTCTGAGATGGGTATGTGAGTAGCAACTAATTCCTCTCTACATTGAAACAAGCTACTGCCCACATTTCCATATTCTAACTGCCACATGTACTAGCATAGATCATTCAGAACCCTGCCTAACATCCACATCGCAAAGATTTCACGTATCAAAGCAGAATAAAACTGTCCACATAATAGAAACAGAAATTACACAATACACTTAGAAGCACAAAACAAGATATTCGTACAAAGGTAGATAAATACTGGGATTATGAATTAGCCTATTAGAGCAAAACCTCATTCTGACTACACGAGATCCAGTTCAAGCAACCATTACTCTGAGTAAGCTCAAATAAACAATAAAATATCACTCAAAAGGAAAATCCATTCAAATCAAATAGTTCAATTCAAACTAATTAGCAAAACCAAATTGAATAACCATAACAATCAAATCCATGAATACTGATAAACAATCAAGAACAATAAAATGAGCCAAGAAAACGGAGATTCGATTAGATTAAATTCGCCACAACTCCATCCATGAAAGGAAACAAAATCAATGAACAAGAAAAAGAAAAAGAAAAGACAACAATTAGCTCTAGCCAGTAGGGTTAGCGGCCAGGTGATCTATGAAAGACATGAATTCGCAAATAGGCGCACTCACCACTGAACGGAGAGATCGTCGGCGACTGATTGCCAATGGAACGGTGTCGTGGAAACGGGAAAAACAATCGAACTGCTTTATTTATGTATAATAACGGAGTGTGCGCATGTGTGTAGGATGTATATATGAAAAGACACAGACGAATCGACGAAACAGTTTAGAGAGAGAGCGAGTGCAAATAGGGGAACGGAAGAAAGAGTGATGAAAACACGACGTATTTACATCAACATTGACGTAGATTTGTGAAATTCTTTTTAGAGCAATGATCTGGTCTCATGTTTTTCCATTTTTCGTTTTCTTTTTCTGTACCGAAAATGACCTTCCAATAATGGTTTTGTAATCAAGATCCAATGAATGAAAATCTAGATTGCACCACAGTTCCGTCCCAATTGGAGTAGGGTATTCCGTTAGTAAGGTTTAGGGACTGTTTGGTTTATGGGTATCCTACCTTACTATGGGTATCACTCGGATTTGATACTCATATATCGTATTTGGTACGTGGGTATCGATATCCTACTATAGGTATCAAACTCATATGGAAATAATTTTTTTGAAACCCAAGTGATAGGTGAGTATGAGTTTTGATACCCATATGGGTATCAAAATTATATTTTATGTATTATTTTTTAAAATTGAAATTTATTTTTATAATATTATTTAAAAATAATAATGATATAAATATATATTTTCAATTTTATAAATAACAAGTATCATTAGTTAGAAATATTTTAGCATTAATATAAAAATATTTTTATAAAAATATATACACTTATATTTGAAATAAATAACTTTATAAAAATATATACACTTATGTTTATCAAATAATAAACATTATTATTTAAAAATATTTAAACATAATTTATCAAAATGTTTTTAATTTAATAAAAAGTAAATACACCGTTTACAATTATTTTTTAAAATATTAGATTATTTTTTTGTAAATAATCAAATAAAGTATAATGTACTTTTTATTAAAATATTCCTATATTAAATTTCACAAAATAAAAAAAACATGACTCATGTTATTATTATTTATCATGTTAGAATATTCACAAAATTATCATAATTTTTTATATAAAATTATTCATTCCCATTGAAGCCTAAGTACAACTAAACATTATATTTGGTTATCATACCCATTCACTAGCAAATGTCAAACACCATTAAAGAAATTACTCATACCCATACCCAATCACCCTACTATCATACCCATTACCATTGCCATTCCCGAATTCTTACCAAACGACCCCTTAGTTTCTAAAAGAGAAAGAATATATGATTATAAATTAATTGCTCAAAACTCTAACAATATGCACCAAATAATATCATTTTCTTAATATTCTTGTCTAAAAGAAATCAGACACTATTAATAAGACGAAGGGAGTACACCAGAAAAAATAGGAAAACTGATCGCGATATTTTTGTAGTACAAATATCGGATCAAATAAATTTATAAGTCTTCTCCACAATCCTAAAACAAACAAGCAGTACTAGAGTAAGCAAGGTGGATTATCGGGGAACGGATGATTAAACTCATTTTCTCTACTGATCTAAGGGTTCGATTAGCAGCCATAATTAAGTATGGATTATCTAAAACTAGGCAGTTTATATAAACTTTGCATGAAATTAACATGCAATAAATAACAGTTGATTAACAAGGTAATAAAAGACAATTCAGTTAAGGTAATTCCACACCACTCCTGTCCGATCATAAATTACTAGATGAATCGGTTTTGGCTAAAAGCATGTGTTGAGCACAAGGATGTCCAATCCTTCTACACAACTATGATTGTCATGTTGAGCATTGAAACAATCATTTACCCAAGTGTTTAACCTACCTTATTGAGCAATAGCTAGGTTATCACTAAGCAACATTAAGAACAAGGAACCATGTCAAGGTCTCTACCGATGTTGAGCATTCAAAGCAGAAACCAAGCTAATCTACGTCTGCCTGAAGAGAAGCTACCTACCCAAATTGATAATATCTAAGAAGTTCACGACTATCCTACACAGATTTTGAGTAAAGCTTTATTCTCACTAATTTTTCAGCACGTTCTCACATCTCACGGGGTTTAGGGTGGTGCCTCATTACATCAGCCAAATATAGGAGTTTAGCTATTCATATTAAGGCAGGAAATTGAAACAAACTTATTTAAACCAAACATAATGTAGATTTGGGCTAGAAATGTAAAATAGCAAATGATCGGAGACTAGTAAGAAACGAATATTGTTGGGTTATGAGTCAGTGGTTTGTCTTAACAACCACTTAGAGAATACTTAGTATTATTATTTATCAGTAGTTCTTATAATATGACTTATCTAATTTTCGGTAATGGGGGAAATCATAGTGTTTCTTTACTATGGAATTGAAGATCCCAAAGCCGTCTTGTACCCATTGTGTAGTGTCGATAGGACTAGATGATGTAATAGGCTAGACGGATTATATTATTCATTATCATTTTTGTCTAAGTCCTGTACGGGGTAAATGTTGGATTGATCTTCAGTAGGAAGTTACTTTCCAGAACCCCACGTCATCAGTGTAAGAGCTTATGTTCTCAAGTCATCAGCTGACCTCGCTCAGTAGAAGACATCTCATCAGCTCACTTACATCAGTAAGAGAACACCGTATACAAGCTCAGTACCTTCAAGAGTCATCAGCTGATTCCGCTCAGAAGAAGACATCTCATCAGCAGACTCAGACGAAGAAGACAGAGATCTTATCAGGTCTACTATGTCCGATAGGAAACGACCCGAGTCTAACTTCATTCGAAAGTCAGCAGAAGATCATACGAGGATAAGTGAGAGTCAACTCCGATGAAGACCGATGTCTGACAGATCTCACCTACCACAAACCTCAACCAATGAGAAGCCGTCTAAGCTCTACCTGCTCTGACCTACTAAAGCTGCTCTCATGCACAGTAACCAACAACTCTGCTGCAACAATTCGAACATATGGCCGTTTTCCTTGGACGTTTGTGACACGTGGCATCGTCCTCTCCAACGGACAAATGCCTGGGTCACAACTATAAATAGAGAAGCATTTCCGAGCTCCACGCACGGGATATCAAAGGGATTACACGCTCAAGCTTTCGAAACACTCTAGCGCTTTCAAGAAGATCCAGCGAATAACTTGCTTAGCAGAATATTTTTAGTTCTTCTCTCTAGAGTTTATTTCTTTAGATCCCTCTTCTCTATCTAAGCTCAATCGTTCATATCTATAGCTTAGAACCTTCGAAGGAGTTCACATTTCGTGACTGTTCTTAGGTTTGAATTGTAAAAGTCGCCAAGGACTATAACTTAGAAGGGTCTGTCCAGTGCACAGATACCTTGCTAAGGCTTGCTCAGATTAATCAACAAGACCTCCTGTTCAGCAGGACCGTGGACGTAGGATCTTGCGTATCCGAACCACGTTAAAAATTGCTTATGTCGTTTACTGTTTTATTGCACTGCATACACATTATCTTACAACTCATACTTTGCATAAAACGTACTTGAAAAGTGCACTAGCCAAAATAATTTGGTTTACGAAAAACACGTTTTCAAACTGAGACGAAGTCTACCGAGCCTTACACACTTATCCGCACTTAGTCACCGATCGAGAATCGAATCGACAAAAGTCGGTAGAAGAGACTCGATGGGCCGACTCACTCTGACCCGCGATCAGAAGGTTACTATTTGGTATTGTTCATCAGTTGCAACCTACAGCTCAGCTATTCTTCGCGTTTGAGAGAAAGAACTAGTACTCGGTGTATTCACCCCCCCCCCTCTACACCTGACTCTCGTCTCCGGACCAACAAATATGAACTAACAACTAGGAATGACAATTTTGCGGGTCGAGCCTGGGTACTATAGTACCCAGATCTGCCTCGCACCTTGAATCTTTGGACCCAGACCCAGATCCAGACTTGTATGGGTCCAAAATTTCGGACCCAGAACCAAACCTGTACGGGGCGGGTCTACCCGGGCCCAGCCCCGCAGAACCATAATATTCAAAAAAATTCCCTAAAAAGTAAACACAAATCACATTCAAAACTAAGAAATAGCAAAAAACGTTCTCATATTGATCACTATTAAGTACTGCTAGGGCAAAACTTCATCATCAAAAAACAACTTTAAGTATTCTCATGCCAAAATGAAAAACAAAAAATAATAATCTATTTTAAATCCTTTGTTGATCACTTGAGAACGATGGATTGGCGAAGAAGAGTTGTATACATCAGATGAATAGACTCAATGATGAAATTCACGTTTCATATAAAAACTTAAACACTAAAGAAGTTTAATTAATAAACAACTAATAAAATTAAATTAAAATATAGAGAGGCGGGTCCATACGGGACGGGGCGGGCGGGTACGAGAATGAGGCCCAGATCTGGCCCGACCCCGTGCGGGTCTAGACCCGCCCCGTGCTTCTGCGGGCCAGGGTAATACCCGCCCCATCGCGGGGCGGGCGGAGCGAGTCCATCGGGTCCGGTCCTAACTGTCATTCCTACTAACAACCTAAAATAGAGAGAATAACGAGTACAAGAGCATAAGAATTTAGATATAAAGGATGGAACGAAAAAGCTTCAAAGTATAAGATTATATCCTAACAAAGAACTTCAAATAGAAAATAATATACCAAAGTCAAACTTATGTGTAAATAACGAACAGAAGCAATAAAGGAAGACATAAGAGCAATTGAAAATTTGATATGGAGTGGAAAAGTATTTCTTCATATTCACAAAGGAAGGATACTTATGTAAATACATAGGCATAGACTATCCGCTAAATAAGGACTACATACAACAATAAAGAATAAAAAGATACGAAAAATATGTACACGAATATAGTCACAGATAATATCTAAGAATAAGTCTTTGAGAAATTCAAAGATATGATCGTAGACTTATTCAATTCTAACACTCCCCCTCAAGATGAAGTGTGGAGATTACGAACACCCATCTTGCCAAGAAAGAAATGAAATTGGTCCTTGCCGAGAGCTTTTGTAAAAATGTTGGCAAGCTGAGCAGATGTGGAGATAGAGCGAGGAGTGATGTCTTTGTTGTCCACACGCTCACATACAAAATAACAATCCATCTCAACGTGTGTTTGTGCTTTCATGATAGACCGAATTAGTAGCAATTTGGCGAGCAACCTGATTGTCGCAGAACAAAGGGATTGATGTGGAAATGGATATGCGGAGATCTTAAAACAACCAACGAAGCCAAATAAGCTCACTGATAGTGGTTGCCATGGCTCAATACTCAGCTTCAGCCGAAGAACGAGCAACAACACTTTGTTTTTCGTACTCCAAGAGACTGGAGCTCCACCAAATAAAATGAGATGGCCACAACGAGATCGATGAGTGAGAGAGCAACCTCCCCAATCGGCATCACAATATGCTTCAAGAATACACTCCCCTTGTATGGGAAGAAAAATACCTTTGTCGGGGCAACCTTTTAAGTAGCGAAGAATGTGAAAGACAGCGTCCATGTGAGTTTGCCGAGGGAAACTTATAAATTGGTTGAGTAAATTAACCGCGTACGTGATATCCGAATGAGTAACTGTGAGGTACCGCAACCCCCCAATAAGGCGACGGTATTGGCCCTCGTCGATAAGAGGACTAGAATCATTGGAAGAAAACTTGATATTCTGTTCCATTGGAAATGAGCAAGGCCGACAACCTTGCATACCACTCTCCTCAAGGATGTCGAGAACATATTTACGCTGATTTAGAAGAAACCCAGTAGAGGAACGCGCAAGAAAAAAACGGTGATAAAGAAGAAAGAGGCCGGAAATATGATGGCATAGAAAAACTAGGTTTTAATAAACCTGCTCATGATACCATGAAAATTTGATATGGAGTGGAAAAATATTTCTTCTTAATCACCAAGGAAGGATACTTATATAAATACAAAGGCATAGACTATTCGCTAAATAAGCAATACATACAACAACAAAGAATAAAAAGATACAAAAAGTATGCACACATATATTATCCAAGAATAAGTCTTTGAGAAATTCAAAGATATAATCGTAAACTTATTAAATTCTAACAGAAATAAATACTGAAATAAAAGCTTGAGCAGAACATATTTAAAAGGGCAGAAAATACTTGTATTAAGAGAGTCTTCTCCTCTAGGGAGAGCTCACAACTACTCGAAGTAAAGCTTACTAAACTAGGCAGAAATTTAAAGAGAGTTTGAGCTACACTAATGGAGGTTTAGTTACAGAACTTGAGAGAATTTTTCTACTACAAGGAGCTGAGATAATGGATTCTGAGTTGTTGTGGAGAGAGAACAGTTCTTGAAGATAATAGAGATAATGTATATATTCAACTCATTTTCCATCCTTCCAAAAATATCTCCCCTTGGTTATTGGGTTTTGCTGAAAGTTGGTGTTGTACCCCCCGGGCAAAAGGATGGTCCGCCGGATAATAGCATGGCTACGTTGTACTTCTGTACTGTAGCAGTACTCCTTTTCCCGTCAGGATCAGCGATCATAATAAATGGGTCGGGTACTTAGGCCTTGATAATTACTTCAGCTTTTTCTTGCTCTGGCCTAGTACATCCCAGTGTTAATCAACTCACTGCAACCCAGTTTCCTTCATCTTTGGGCAGAGAACACGATTGTGGCCCAAATTTCTCATTTCTTCATTTCTCTTTACATTTCTTCCAATTTCCCCCATTTTAATTAGAAAATCCTCACTTTCACCATCAATAATACACGTATTAAATGAACAAAAGAGCTACAAATCTAGGTCTATCAGAAACCTAAACCTCAATATTAGATGTAAAAATAATCAATTATTAGTACTCCATTCGTCCTACTACATTAGTCCACTTTCTTTTCGGCACATAAATGTTAAGAAAGTTGTTAGTTGTGTATAAAGTAGTACTCTATAAAGTAGTTGGTTCCATTAGAATATATTATAGTATTATTTTAAGTTAAAAATTGAAAATGAACTAATGGAGTGTGGCAAACAGAAAAGGAAAAACCGACTGATGGAGTGGGACGAAGTGAGTAATATATATTTATGAGATCAATATGTATGTTCGAAAATAATTACTACCTCCGTTCCATAGAAAGTGTTTTGTTTTCCTTTTTTGGGTTGTCCCATAGAAAGTGTCTTGTTTCTAAAAAAAGAATATGTGGATCAAAATTAACAATACAAAAGTCAAACAATATACACCACACAATACAAGTTTCTTAATCTCTGTAGCCCATAAAAATTAGATATTGTACCTTTTATGTCAGAGAGGGAGTATTTAATTTTAGAAAAATATAAAACATATAAATGATGGGTTGTCCAAAATTTCCCTTTTCATGTCTATTTTTTCAAAAATAATTATTTTGCCCTCAATATTCTACTATCCCCTTCATTTCCATAAGAGTTTGTGTGTATCACTTTTTTATATATCTCATTTATTTTAATGAGAAATGCCACATGTATACCCTTTAAAAAAAATAAAATTGTCTGATCTTAGGATGTTACGAGATTAAGGGGATGTCTGTAACACTTTATGGTAAATAGCTTATAGGCATTTGGTTATGCTTGAAAAACAAAATGGGTGTTTAAAAGAAATAACTTATAGAGGCAGCTTCTCTATTTTAGGTTCAAGATAGAAAATTCTCGTAAGCTACTATTTGCATGTTGTAGTTTATAACTAATACTAACTTTTATAATTTTTAATTTTTTTTATTTAATTACTATATTCTTTTTTTATTTTTCAATTAATAACAAACTAATTTAATTAATTATTCATATTTTATTTTATATTTTGACAAATATAATCCATTATTTTATATTATAATTAATAATATTAGTTATAATTAATTGTTTAGTTATTATTAATATTTACTATTAAACAATTTTTTATATAAGTAAAAATAACCTCTTAATTTTATTTGTATATAAATTTTAAATTTATTTTATTATATATGAAGTAAAATATTTTTTTAAAAAAAACTGGAAAATCTATTATATTATTAATATTATAAATATTATTTTTCTACTTTTAATTTTAAAAAAACACTTGCAAATTATTAAATTTAAAACTTTCAGTAAATTTCAACACTTATCAATAAATTATATTCCAAACATCCAATTGTGGAATTGAATATCAATCAATTTGAATACAATATTAATTTTTGGGATTCTACAACTTTTTTTTTTTATCTTTTTTTTTTTTTAACTGCCTCCACCATCAAATAATACATCAATAATGAATCAAAGAATAATGGCCGGTCTCCATATATAGCATGACTCAAGCATCGAGTGATTTCCATTTCTTCAGCACAATCTGACCAGACTCGTCCCTCTCAAAGAGGCGCTCGATGAGCTCGTCCCAGCTCTCTCCACTCTTGCTTCCGGCAGACGATCCCCCCGTCGATTGCTGATCGTCTCCTTCATCAAACGTTCCGTACTGAGAAGGCGAAAAGGCGTGGGGAACTGCTAAAGTAACAGCTCTACGCAGAGCAGCCTGGTACTCATTGCTGTGGTCTTTCGTTAACGACTCCTGCCTCTCCATTCTCTGTCGCGCCGGGATCGCCAATGTCTCATCTTTCTCTTGCATCAACTGTGTTTCATACAAAGGTATAGCAATTAAGCGGCAAAGATTCGATCTTTGAAACAGCAAGTTGATTTAATGAGAGACTTATTACTTCCATAGCCCTTTCGGCTTCTCTCTCTATCCAGATAATTGCATGATCGGAGGTGGCGTTACAAGACAGAACTATGTGCTCGAACCTTCCATCCACGGGCACTGCTGTCTTCACGACTGGAGGAAACCTTCCGCACCTATACACCAGATGATCAATCATCAATGCTAACTGTTGTGCAAAACGTGGAAATAAACGAACGAGATATGAAGAAAGCAAGAAAATAACACTCAAACTGTTTATTCAGTTCGTCTTTCAACTACATCAGGGAGCACTACCAAGGATTATGCATTATATTTTCCGAATCGAATTAAAAGGGAAACATAACTATTCACAAAAGAAAATTTGCCCTAATAATTCAAGTCCTACTAAGAAACGAACTTGGACCCTAATCTGACTGTACGGCCAGCCCATAAAATGTCGGATCACCAATATTATGATCGGATGTCCAGTACCTTCAGCCTTCATGCTATATACTCAACACTAACAACTCTAAATTCTCAACTATTGTGCAATATTGTTGATTTAAAAAGGCAAGAAAACCGTTTGCAGTAATTCCTTCATAATGCATATAAACAAAAGAAGTAAGAAGAAGCCATAGGAGATGAATAGTATCCATTTACCTGAAAGGTTTTCGCTCAACAATGTGGTAGAGGCGGCCTGGTGCATATAACCTTCTTGGATCTTTTATCATTTTATCCTCAGGTATGCATGTATCTCCCAAGCACCTTAGGCATAATATGCATGGCAAACTGTCCAAGAAAGAGGAAGACCCCTTACATTTCTTTTCCAGGGGAAGAAGTACTTATACTTTTTACATATATATATTTAAATCAATTAGACAATTAATTCTCTTTACCAGAAAAGAGACTTGAATATATCCTCCAAAGGGGTGGCAGTCCGAGGCAAAAAATCATCCTGTTTCAATACACATTCAATCCCATTTAAATCAGGCAAATATACACTTCCCACACCATATTCTAACATGCATGTATATCCAGCTAGAGTCTAATGTTTTAGGCGATATATATACATATATCACCACCAAATATGCTCCTACAGGGTTCCACTTCCAACTAAAACACAGTCAAGGTAGATCACAAGTAAACAACTAAACAAGCGACCTCTCTTAGACTGATGCAGAGGTATAGTAAGTAGTATTATGACATTATCCATTAGTATGCAAGTACCATTGCCCCCTAAATAGCGTTTTACATTCGTATGCCTATCATTGACAAGAGTATATTAACAATGTGTTACCTAGAGGCCATTGAGAAGTTCAAGTATGTTGACTTACACCCCCATTTATGTAGAAGATCATAACTCTATATAGCATCATAAAACAAGAAAATTACGCGGCAAGGCAAGGAAAACATATGGCTCTATAATATGTAGAAAGCTATGGCACAAAGAAACTACTACATAGCATTAGCAACTTGCCTGAAGAACAACCGAGTTAATAACATCAGCATATCTGACAGCCAAGTTGAGGGACATACACCTAGCCGGCGCAATCGCAAAGCACCTAATCCTCCTCCTCTCCACATTCCCCAACCGGTGCCGATTCTGCACCACCACAACTGTCAACAGCGCCGCCACGCCGGAGCCAAGCGAATGCCCCGTAAAAGTCAACGTGTAACCGGGATACTCCTCAATCAAACCCTTCAAAACATCACACTCTGCATTCAAGACACAGCCAGCCGCCTTCAGCAGCCCATTATGAACATACCCTCCGTCAGACTTCCTCTTCCCCAGCTTGTTATCGAGAAGAACAGCGTAGTCACTCTCCTTGGCCATGTTAAGGCCTCGGATTGCGAGGACTATATCGGAATGGGCGTGGTCGAGGTAGATGAGATAGGGCGGGGCTTGGCCGAGGGTGTTTTCGTAATTCTTCCGTATGATGATGCAATCGGGGTCGATGCCGTAGCCGCTCGGTGGCTCCCAGAGCGGGCGGCGGAGATCTTCCTCGTAGACGGCGAGGATGTATCGGCAGAGGCGTGGGACCGGCTCGAACTCTTCGGGGGTGGCGTGGGGCCACGACTCGCTGTCGTGGCCGGCGGTGTGGAGGCAGCGCTTCCACGCCCATCTGGCGCATGCGAGGCAGTATACGCACTCGAGGAGGGGGAGGCCGCAGATGATCGACATTGCATCCTAATGTTTCAGCTCTAGCATCGCGACATTAGCGGGAGGAAGGATTTGGGGTAAGTTCAAATACTGATCAATAATTGAAGTTGGAAAGATGGATTTTTGAATTTTGGGAAGTGGCGAAATCGAAGTGGGTGGGTCTGAATTTGATGATATGGAGACAGTAATCAATACTCTCTACGATTGAATGTGCTAAATTAACTAATTTGGTGGGCTCGCAGCTAATTGTAGGGGAAGGAAAGTAGCATAATGGGAAAGTGGTTGAAGAAAAAGAGGAATTGAAGCAACGAAACTCGTGGAAATTTGAGATTCCGTGAAGTTTTCAGTGCTTGCTTCGGGGCGTGAAAGAACCAAAGTGAAAATCTGGGGAGATGAAAAGGGTTTTTCGGTTTCTTAGTAATCATGCGGATGTGCTTTCATGGCTGCTGTTGGTGTGATGTTGAAGAAAATAAATAAATAACAAAAAAGAAAAAAAGATGGGTGGATGGATGGAACGAAAACTCAGAGTCGAGGGGGGAAGGGGGTAGTTGTCGGCTAGTCAACGATGTCTTCCACAACTACCCGTTGGCGTTGACTGAATGACATAATTTAAACGGTAAAAAGAAAACTAACATCTCCACTCCTCATGATCATCTTGGCAATTCACATCTTGTTTACTTTGGTGGGCAAGAATGGTTGAAAAAGTGAATTAATAAAATTTATCACATTTCTTCATATTCAAGAGAATAACTTAAGGTCGACTATTGATCCGGAGCTATATTGTATTGATATAGAGCATATAAGATGTGGGTTCGGTTTTTATGAGAATCCCCTTTTATATGATATTATGAATTGTGCATATTATGTTCATAACCTTAACCCGATGTATACGTATTAATTTTACATTTTTGCATATTAAATTTGAATTTGGATATGGTTCAAATTCCTAGTTATGACGTGCTTCTTATTTTAATATATGACCACATTTAAAATGAAAAATAAACAAATTATAAATAAGTGAAACAACAAATGAATGCCAATATTGTACTATATGTAAAACAGCACATTTAAATATGCAAATTTATATATAATTTGATACATCATATTATAAATAGTAAATTTCAATAGCATTTCACATACTTCAACATTTTATATATAATTATACTACAAAATACTTGAATACAAATTTTACGAAATTTACGAGGATTTTGATTTTTGTTAATGCTAAAAAATATATAAATTCCAGAATTTAAACAAATCTCCAAATAACTTATTCCTAAATACCAAATCAAAAAGATAAATATTCCATATTAATTGATAAGTTGTTGCGAATTACCTAAATAACTTTATCAATATTTTTTATTAAAAATAATGCATTATCTAGATAATTAATGATGTATGTATATTAAAATATACATATACCACTAACATTCTTTCATATTTTTTATTTAAAGGTTAAGAAGTAGATTTCTATTTTATATTCACATTTTATCCCACTTCTGTATAAATATTTATATAATATTAAATATTTCTATAATATATAAATATATGAATAATTGCTTTAATTTTAGGTTTTAGATAATTTCGGGATTTAAAAAGTTTTTCAATGATCTATGGGTCAGTGATGTAGGGAGGATTTGGGATTGTGAAGTTTTAAAGAGAAATAAACCATTTTTGGTAATATGCTGAGCAAAATATCTTTTAATTCTAAAATCTTAAATATTAGTGAAGAAATTTTTGTGATGTTTATTTGCAAATACTAAATGTACAGTACAACTTTTGACCATAATGAAAAATTGACGATATACTTTTATTATACATTTATTTACATTTTGGTAAATTTGTCTAAATGGTTTCAAAATGTTTGATTTGTATCCAACTTAGTTTCTTATTTAAATTGGTCTCTAATATTTTAAAATTTGGTCTAATTGGTTATTCCGTCAATTTTCACACTGTTAGTCAATGAAATTTTTTAAAAAATATTAGAATATAATAAGGATAGAGTCTACTTTTTTTTTCAAATGACCAATTCAGGCATGTTTTTACCCCAAATTTATAATTTTTGTGACTAATTTCTTTATTCAATTATGTCATACCATGCCACTTTTTTGCACAAAAATCTTCTTGTGTATGATCATTTATATTTTTAAATTAAAAAATCACTTTTACTAGGGGAAATTAATTCTAAAAATTATGAATTTGGATAAAAATAAGAAATTAATTCATAAGAAATTGGGTAAAGATAGTGGCTAAATTGCTTCTTGTTGGTCCGGAGACGATAGTCAGGTGTAGAGGGGGGAGGGGGGGTGAATACACCTGATCACAGTAGAGGGGGGAGGGGGGGGTGAATACACCTGATCACGGTTTCTTTTTCTCGAACGTGAAGGGCAATCGAGCTATAGGTTGCAGACCGATGAACGAGTGCCGATAGTAACCTTCGATCACGGGTCAGAAGTGTGCCAACTACTGAGCTCTCCTAGTGACTTTTGTCAGTACTTGAAACTCAGTCGGAGACGTTGTGCGGATAAGTGTGTAGGGCCCGGAGATTCGTCTCAGTTTGAAAACGTGTTTTCGCAAGTTAAATTCTTTTAGCTAGTGCGCTTTGAAAATACGTTTTATGCAAAGATATGATTTTTAAACAGTTTGTATGCAATGCAATAAAACAGTAAATAACACAAGCAATTTTTAACGTGGTTCGAATACGCAAGATCCTACGTCCACGGTCCTGCCGAACAGGAGTTCTTGTTGATTTATCTAAGCAAGTCTCAGCAAGGAATCTGTGCACTGGACATACCCTTCTAAGTTATAGTCCTTAGTGACTTTACAATTCAAACCAAAGTTTGAAAGGGATGGGATAATCTCCAACTAGGAAGGAGTTCTTACAATAAGAACAATTCACAGAAAGTGAACTCCTTCGAGTTTCTAAGCTATAAATTTGGCAATGAGCTTAGCTAGAGAAGAGGGATCTAAAGAACTCTAGAGAGAAGAACTAATGATATTCTATGTAGGCAAGTTCTTCATTTGGAATAATCTTTAAGTTTGCTAGAGTTGTTCGTGAGCTTGAGCTTTTTCCCTTGTGAATCCCGTGCGTGAAGCTCGGATTTCTTCTCTATTTATAGTTGTGAGCAGGCATATGTCCGTTGGAGAGGACGATGCCACGTGTCACAAGCTTCCAAAGAAAACGGCCATATTTTCGAATTATTGCAGCAGAGTTGTTGGACACTGTACATGAGAGCAGCTTTAGTTGGTCAGAGCAGATAAAACGTTGTCGGCTTCTCATTGGTCGAGGTTTGTGGTAGGTGAGAATGTGTCACCGGCCGAGTTGACTATTCTAATCCTCGTATGTCTTCTGCTGACTTTCGAAATGACTTTAGCAGCTGAGTCGTTTTCTGTCGGATATAGTAGACTTTAAGTAGTCTCTGTCTTCTTCGTCTGAGTTGGCTGACAAGGATATATCTCCATAGTAAGGTCAGTTGATGACTGCGAAGGTACTGAGCTTGCATAGAGTTCTTCTGCGATGTACGTCGGTCGATGAGATGTCTTCTGCCGAGGCGAAGATCAGTGATGACTTAAGAACGCAAGCAATTACAACGATGACGTGGGGTTACGGAAAGTAACTTCGTCGAAGATCAATCCAACAATTTACCCCGTACAGGACTTAGACAAAAAGATAGATAATAAAAACAGTCTAGCCTATACATCATCTAGTCCTATCAAGACACTACACTACTGATATCAGCTGGGTTTTGGGATCTTCAATTCCATAGTACTACTATGATTTTTCCCAATATTATTTTAACCACTAACAGCTGAATACCATCTACTGACTCATAACCCAACACTTCTTAATCAAAATATGATGTAAAACTATTGGACGAATTGGTCCTTAGTAAAAATTTGAATACAAAAAAAAAATAGTTGAATTGGTACTCAATAAAAATTTGGGGTAAAAAATTGGCGGAATTGGTCCATAGTAAAATTTAGGGTTAAAAAACTAAAAATAGCTCGGCGGAATGTTAACGAATTGGTCCACTACAGAAATGAGACTTCATAAGTTCAGGGACTTGAAAATGTTATTTTGACACTATCCTTATTATATTTCTTAAATATTTCATTAACTAACTGTTGGCTGCGGGAAAAATTGATGGAATGACCAATTTAACATAAAATTCTAAATTTTAAATTTTGAACATTAATTTAGTAAAAAAAACTCGATTTCAGATCAAATTAGCCAGAAATCAAACATTTGAGATTCATTTAGGCTAATTTACATTGCTTATATTTTTAGCATCCCTATACAAAATAAGCTCACTCCGCAACTGTGTGACTTTTAGTTATAATTAGAGCATCCGGATCGGTACCGAGTGTGGCCATCCATGTGCATGGATGGATGGTGAAAAGCGATGCAACGTATTTGTTGGATGGAGTGATATAATTATCATCCAAGAGGTTGGATGGAAATAGATTGATGGAATGTGGGCCCAAATAAAGACAAAACATTGATGTTATTGAATATTTAATTGTTGTTTTGAAATTTTTAAACGTTGCAATACAGTAAACGTACAGTAAATTGAAACATTAATTTATCCGTTGCAACATTTGATGAATTTTATACAGCTCATTTTACAATTATCCAATCTCAAAGAAGAAAATTACTCTTGACTTTTTTTAGTTTTCCAATATTGTTTATCTTCTTTATTCATGGATAAAAATATCAACTTCAATTATCCAAATTATTATAATTTGGATGAAGATAATTCTGCACAAAATTCCCAAATTCCTCCAAATTTATCGTACCTATAAAATTCTCAAATTCCTCCAAATTTATCGTACCCACAAAATTTCCAAATTCCTCCAAATTTTTCGTACCCTCAATTCAATCATCCAACGCAATGTTACCCACCAAATTTTCCACCCAATTATCCACCAAATTTTCCACCCAATTATCCACACTTCACCTCCAATCCACCAAATATTACGAATTTTCCACCTAATATGCCAAATTTCACTCACAATCCTTCACACATGTTTGGATTTTCCACTCCACCATCAACAAACAAACCATCCAGATCTTCTCGGTCGTCACAACTGGGCTCTCCATCTTCAGTTCCAGAAACTCAAGTCGAAGAGGAAGAGTCACCCATTTCAGTTGGCTCTATGGAGCAAGCAACTACCGGTAAGAACAAGCGACTGGTTTGGAAAAAGAAGAGGATGTGCGTCTAACAAACGCATGATACATGGTATCTGAAGATCCAATCACCGGTAATTTCCAAGAGGAAGCGGCCTTTTGGAATCGTGTTGCTTGCTACTACAATGAAAATAAACCCGATAGTCTTCCTACTCGTACGACGCTGGTCTTGAGATCTCACTGGCCGCTTGCAATAAAATTCAACATGTGCTACAATCTCATATAAAGTATATATAGAAGCGGGTCCAGTAGCGAAGACGTCTACAAAATGGCACTGGAAAAGTGCCGCGAAGAAAAAAGTTCCAGTTTTGCACATGATCAAGTGTGGGAAATCATGAAAGATCATCCAGCCTTTCAATCCCAGTTTGACTATGCTGATATTGCAACGAAGAAGTCAAGGACCTCTGAATCGGGGGCGAGAAACACATCTTCCACGCAAAACGTAAGTGTTGATTTTGATTTAAATGAAGAAACACGTCCAATCAGACAAAAGGCTGCAAAGAGAAAGACGAAGAAAAAAGCATATGCAACCCACAGTCATGACGATGGCAACAATGATCCAAAGCAAAACTTTGATGGCATTCTCAAGAGTATCGCTGAGTTGAAGTGCATCAAAAAACCGGAATTGAATTGCGCCAGGCCGAAATTGAGATGCAAAGAGAGCGAATTAAAGAGAAGAAGAGAGAGAAGAAGAGAGAGAGAGACGGTCCAAGCTATTTGAAATCATCCAACGCGATACAAGCAACATGACACCTGAGCAACGTTATTTCCATGACATAGAATGCAAAGAAGCTATGGCAGAGTTGCAATCATCACCTTAAGTCTAGTTCATTTTTTCTTATGTCGTAATTGATCTTCAAATATGTAGTTGCATTTCATTTTCTTACTGATGTCACAAGTAATCTTTATTAATGTAGAAGCTAAGGGATTTCTTGTAATAAATATTGATTCTTACGTAATAAATCTAGCTATTGGAAAACTAGTCGTTACAAACTAGCCGTTAGAAACTAGCCGTTGCAAACTAGCCATATATATAGTATTGAATGATTCATTGTTCCTCACATTCTCAAATATTGATTCTTTTCAAATTTTGCTACTATAAAAAATGGCTCAATATTCCTCAAGCAGTTCTAGTTCATCCAGTAACAACGAAGAGCAAATCAATGATCCAGAGTATGATTTGTATGAATCGATTCTTCAACATAGTCAAACAGTAATGACATAATATGAAAGAAGGTGTCTCCAAGCTAGGCGTCAGCCGAGAAGGTACATCGAAAGGAATCGTGAAGATGGACACAAAAGACTTTTCAATGATTATTTCGCTGAGGAACCCGTGTATCCCGATTACATATTTCGACTGCGATTCCGAATGCGGAGAGACTTATTCCTCCGAATAGTGAGTGCACTTGAGAATCACTCGTCATATTTCCAACAGAGGAATGATGCAATATATCGAAGAGGCTTGTCTCCTCTACAAAAATGCACTGCAGCTATTCGTCAATTGGCGTATGGAGTACCAGCCGATCATCTTGACGAGTATCTTTGAATAGGGGAATCAACTGCAATCAAATGTCTTTCTACATTCTGTAAGAATGTGGTAGAGATCTGGGGCAGTCAATACTTGAGAAGGCCAAATGCAGCTGACGTTCAACGTATTACTCAGATGCACAATGATAGACATGGATTCCTGGGAATGCTGGGAAGTCTTGATTGTATGCATTGGGAATGGAAGAATTGTCCAGTCGCGTATAAAAGTCAATTTATGAGGGGACATGGTTCTCCTACGATCGTGCTAGAAGCTGTTGCTTCCCAAGATCTATGGATATGACATGCTTTTTTGGTGTAACTGGTTAACGAAATGATATAAATGTGTTAAATGAATCTCCGTTATTCAACCATGTGCTCTCAGGAAATGCGTCTCAGACTAATTTCACGGTGAATGACACACATTATAATCAGGGGTACTATCTGATGGAATTTATCCAACATGGGCTACTTTCGTGAAGTCTTTTCCTTGCCCAGACGATCCAAAGAGGAGCCTTTTTAAAGAAAGGCAAGAGGCTGCAAGGAAAGATGTTGAGCGAGCGTTCGGGGTGCTCCAAACTCGATGGACAATCGTTAGAGGGCCAGCTCGATCTTGGTACATGAAAAGAATAAAATTCATCATGTTAACTTGTGTAATTTTGCACAACATGATTGTAGAAGATGAGGGGGATATGGTTGCATCGTTTCCCAACGATGAAGATGATGAACCCCCACAATTAGTTCAGGTCCAAATCCAGAATTTCAAAATGTGATCCGAACTAACTCTGAGTTACGTAACAACGATGTGCATCACCAACTTCGACATGACTTGGTTGAGCATATATGGACTCACTACAACAACAATTGATCGATTAATAGTTTGATGTACTAATTCGTAATTTTTATTTTAAGTGTTGTATTATTTAATTTTCCATGTTATTGCAAGTTTTTAAATTATTATAATTATTTTTACTTTCTTAGTATTTATTGTTTAATGAATTTCTCTAAATTAATTAGTTATTTTATAATCATTAATTTATTTTTTGAGTAATAATAATATTATTATATAATTGTTTTTGTTATTAAAATATAATGTTTGAAAAAATTAAAGTAGTGAGACCCAATAAAATAAAAATTGTTTATATGGATGGATGAAATAGTGTAGTTGAGTGTTTAAAAAAAAATTGATGTGGCGGAGAGAGAATGTGATGAATGGATGTTTAAATGGTGGAGGAGTGTGGATGCTCTTAATATTGTAGGCATTTTTATGATACACTTATTTTTACATATTCAACTTAAAGCTAGCTAATTTCAGAATCTATTATGAATGAAAAATTATTTTTTTTAATAATTAACAAATTAACTGAACTATAATTTCGCAAAAAGAAAAAAAAGGAAGAATTCTTAGTTTTGAGGGGTGTTTGCAAATTCTTATTTTAGATATTTATTAGTTTATTGACAGCATAATCGGTTTTCTAGTGTTCGAAAAATCTGTTAAGTGCGACACCTTTTCTAAAATTAAGCAACAAAACTGCTTAAATAAATATTTTTTTAAATAGTTATTGAGATGTTTTTTGTGTTTAAAATAATATAATTATCGAAACTATCAAATATATCTATTTTTTTTATTATAAATATAAAAAAATCCATATTTTTACTTAAAATCAATCAACTTTAAACAAAAACAAATAAAAAGTACGTTAATCATTTGCAAATACCACTAAATAATTAAATTGAATAATGAATCCAACCTTAAATTATTTTAAGCACTTATTTTTTTTAACCACATAACCATTTTTTTATTTAATCTGGACCGCTCGATTGGGCTGATTAAGTTCTAAATCATCAGATTTCGATAGCCCATATCTTGATCGACTATACTTCAGTCTGAATTCCCAGTATTTCATTTTATAACTCATCACGAACCCTAATTAGTTTTCTAACACGCCGCAGGCTAACGCAAATCGAAGAACGGTAAGCTTATCATAACCAAATACGTGATTATTGAGGTGCGTATGTTTAAACACGTGAGTGTTCATAGTTGAATAGTAGCAGATTTTTATGTCTGTATGTGTTGCGCTCCGCCAAACCTCACTATAGAACATAATTCTTTATCTTTTTGGCTTTTAATTGCATTGCTTAAAAACTGATGAAGTTTGTTTGGTTTTATGTAGGTGATGGCTCCAAAACAGCCAAACAGTGGGCTGTTTGTGGGATTGAAGAAAGGGCATGTCGTTACCCCAAAGGAATTAGCGCCGCGCCCTTCAGACAGAAAAGGAGTAAGTTGAATGTTTTTATCTATTTTGATTTTGTTCATAATTTTATAGTTCATCCATAACTGGTATATGTATTTGCCATTGGATATACTGCTCAAATTTGTAATTTCTGTCCAGGGATTATCTTTGATGATACTGAGCCATTCACTTTCAATTTATGTTTGTTGCCCGATATATGTGTTAGAATGCCTATTGATGACTAGTGTAGTACATTGCATTAAGAACAAGTAGTCCTAATATTTTATCAAATTTAAATTTGGGAAATGTCATGAGCTGATTCAAAGAGTTAGTAGGATAGTGTTTCTGGAGCTTCCCTCCTTTAGTTAGATTGGTAATTTCTGCTTAGGCCTCGAGAAGTAGTTGTAAAAGTTATGAACCCGTTCAATGATTTTTGGTACCATTCTCCGCAATTATCCATTCTTTTCAGCTTATTTTGGTTGCACAAAACTCTATGAGCTGATTCAAAGAGTTCAGATCTTTGTAGGAGAAGTGTTTCTAGAGGTTTCCTTTAGTTAGATTGGTAGATTTATCTAGGTCACGAGAAATAATCAGTTGATTTATAAGCAGTTGAATGATTTTTCTTACCATTGTCCATGTTTATCCATTCTGTCACATAGTATGCTTAATTCGCATACACACGAACTCTGTGAGCTGATTTCAAGAGTGAAGATATTTGTAGGAGTAGTATTTCTAGAGGTTCCGTTTGGTTAGGACGGTCAATCTAGAAGTAGATGATATCAGAATCTTTCACCTTGTTTATGTGCTAAATATGTGTTACAATTCAGAAAACAAGCAAGAGAGTACATTTTGTAAGGAGCCTGATCAGAGAGGTCGCCGGATTTGCACCTTACGAGAAGAGGATCACCGAGCTTCTTAAAGTTGGAAAGGACAAGCGAGCTCTGAAGGTAGCCAAGAGAAAATTGGGCACCCACAAGAGAGCGAAGAAGAAGAGAGAGGAGATGTCCGGCGCACTCCGAAAGATGAGGTAGTTGACACCATTTCGGTTATTTTTACATTTCCCACTAAAAGATCCACAATCTCATTCCATTGATTTAGGACAGCATAGTGAATAAGGATATGGTCAAATGATGTTCATTTCTTTTTGTATAACTTGTCTGTTTTTTGCTATTTGTGTAGGGCTGCTGGTGGTGGTGAAAAGAAGAAATAAATACTACTCTTGGATCCTAACTTTTGAGAGTTTATTATGACACCTTTCCATTTAAGCTCAATATTAGAGACATGATTGTGGTGTTGTGCCATTAGAGTTTACTTTTTCGAATTATGTATCATCACAATTCTCCTATAAAGATGAGACTCATTCTTTCATGTGTTCGAGTTATTATATATGAGTTTTATTTATGGGGATGTGCAAAAATGTACATATCAAACACTCATTGTAATACCCCGGATGTTTTAATAAATGAGATCGATTATTAATTCCGAATAAATCCATAACGAGAACGCAATTTTATTAGATTTAATTATTGATGCGTTCGCGAGTAATTACGGAGCATTTTGGGCATTTCACCACATTTTGGATAATTTCGAATTTTATATTGGCACACCTATTATTATATATGTGTATACATGTGCATCTCGTAATTTTAATACGTATAATTGAGTCGAATTTTGATACGAGAATTAATTGCTATATATATATATATATATATATATATATATATATATAGGTATCTTTTAAGATATGGTAAAAAAAAAAAAAAAATCTTAAAGAAAGATCCGCTCCACCTCCTCCAACCCACGCCTATCTCTCTCTCCTTCTCGATAGAAATCCCTCCCCAAATCTAACGTCTCCCTTATGAACGCCTAACAGATCCTAGCCTATAGACAAACATAGAGATAGGATTCTTTCTCCTCAACTTCACGGTACTCACGCGAGACGTTTTCGTTTCCGCACAACAACTTGACAGTACTCCATGGCAAGCCATTGGCTCGAATTGTGGTCGTCCACGCCGCTAGCGCTGGTAAGGGGGAAGAAGGGAAGCCTCATGATGGTTGAGCGCTCAAATGACGAGACCTCGTTCCTTTATGCAGTAGAGAAAGAAAATCGATTATTCTTCCACTCCCTCCTCAGAATTTATCTCCAACTTTCCTTCAAATATTCATCTTCAGCGACATTCTCAATCCTTCCGAGTTCCCGGAGTTCAGCAACCCTATCCCTTTTGAGTTCGCTGTGGCCGACTATCACGAGTCTCGCCGCGTCCAGGAGAAGTGAAGAAGGTAATTTTCTTTTCTTGTTAACCCTCTTGGAAAGCTCCTGTTCTTATTCATCGAACCTTGGATTATGGACCAAAATTGTAAATCTGTTTTCCAACGAGTAATGAAACGTTTTTTTTCCTTCTTTTCTTTTGTCATGAAAGTTTCGTATGAGATGTTGATGATCGGATTTTCTAGATGATAGGAGAGCCTTTCCTTGTGGTATCGTTATCAGTTTCATGAACTCCTGAAGAATGTATGATCGATAGCATTGATTTAATCTCCTTGTATGTCTTATCTCATGCTTCCCTTTTCAGAGGCAATAGTATGTTTATCTATGTTATATCAATCATATTGAGGAGTTGGAACCGTGAATACCTTTAATGAATCTTATAAGTTGCAGAAAAATGTATAGTTCTCTAAGTGCTTGATAAAATGCCTAAGACAACGCGTTGTCTTCTTACTAAATTCTGCACCTAACACTCCTTCAACAACGAATTTGTGCTCAATATTTAGACCTCCTATTCAACCGTAAACCAACCAAACTAGATCCCACTGGAAAGTCATCTTCATTGGCTTTCCGACACCGCAATCGGTTCGTGAAACGGAGTTCGGACTAAGGAGTTACTTGCCATCAAAGAAGGCTCGCTGCACTGCCCATTGTTTTTCAAGCTGCGGAGCAACCCCTTTCGAGCGTCTCCAACACCCTATTTACTGTCCGAAACCCCTTTGACACCCATATCGTTGGAAAGCCACGTCTACAGGCTTTCCAACGCCACTTGCCTCTCGTCATATGGAGCTCGAACCAAGATGTTAAGCCCCGTCGAAAAGGCCCACTCAAAACTGTCGGGTTGACGAGAAGCGCAGAGCAGCAAGCTTGCGGCCCAGTTTTGATGAACCGACCGAACTAATAACTCCAGAAAACTTGTACCATCACGAACCTTGATCAACAAGGATTCTAAAACACATTTCCGACTGTAAAACGGAGTCCCGACCGCCGAGATACACCCCGTTGAAAACTGCCCAAAAACGCCCTTTGAAAACCCAGATTTTTCCTGCGAAAAACTGTCCTTTTCTTGCAACCTTGCGACCGAATTTTCTATCGATTTCAAGAACTATGAGACCCAAAATGACATACCGTCATAAAGAACTCATCCCCAGCTGTGCATAACGTTCCTCCGTTCAGGATTCGAAGAACGGATCGAGGAGTTTCACACCATCGAAAACTCCCGATAAACCAGCCCCAACCTTGGCGGTCAGCCAAGTAACTACTTTCCGCCCAAATTTTCAGAACCCTACGAACGACCCAAACCCCCAAACGGCATATCCCTGGAAAGCCCTTACTCCAAGCTTTCCAGAACACCTCTCCGTTCATAAAACAAAGTCCCGACCACTGAGATACGCTTGCTCGAATATCGTCCAGAAGCTGTTTGTTTAATTGCATTCTAAGTGTCGAAATAAAGGTTTAGCTCCACCCGTTTTGAGAGATATTTTGTGAACAGCCCTCAGATTTGGTAAACCCAAGCCCCATACCGTTTCAAACCTTGTCATTCAAGGAATCTCCAGAATTTTTCCGTTCGCCATTTGGAGATTGTATCAAGAAGTTATGGATCGACGAAATTGCACCGCTGAAAAGCCCATCCTTCCCGGGATGTGCTGAACCCCCAAATTTAGAATAGCCTAGGAGCTTCGTTCCTTCTCGAAACTCACCGAACCTTATACCGATAGAAAGCTGAGTTTGTTGACTTTCCAAAACCATGCTCGACGCATAAAATGGAGTTCGGACGAAAAAGATATGAGCCTGCAAAGTACCGCTGGCAGAACTGCCACAAACTCGCCGACTCAAGTTCGGAGGCTATTTTCGATATCGAAACAACGTCCGATCAGAAAACTTATTTCTACGGCCTTGTAACCATCTTGGGGCAGAATCTAAACGTTAATTTTCGTCAAAGACCGAAGGTCGGATCGTCCGTAAATAAAGCCGGAAGTTGCGGCAGAAATCACTTTCAAATATACCATTATTCTCAAATATCCTTTCAATTACCAAAGTCAAAAATTATTTACCGAATGAAGAGAGAATGCGATGAATATGTAAACGGGATGTATCCGGGCAAGATTTTTTAAAAAAATGAATTTTATCTTTTTCGAAGAAAATAGCGAAATAAAATCCGCCATTCGTAACCGAAAATCATAATTTCTAGAGACAAACTTTGTGGTCTAGAATTCGATAAAATTCTAGGACTTTGAGATTTACCCTAATCGAAATTAGGTCTCTATTGTAGGATCCTCTAAGGAAGGCGGTAACCTCGGAAAAAGCTGCGGATAATAATATCGCGCCAAGAGGTGGGTTATACTTTCCTCTAAACTTATCTTTGAGTTAATAAGCTCGTAAATTATATGAAATGCTGTTATCCATGGAAATGTTTTATGCGCGTTCGATTAAGTTTAATGCTCTTGTATGGTCGATTGAGATTCTTGTTCTGACCTAACACGTCAGATTGGGATTGTGTACACCCCCGTTAGTTGTGCAGTGGGTTGATCTTCATTGTACACTAACTTTTATAAGGGATTATCTGGGGAAAGACCCGATATCCAAAGTTGAAAATGGTACTCTGAGTAACGGCTCGAGACCCTAGATGAAATTGGATCCGACGAGGATACGTTCCGGGATCGCAATGAAAGTGGATCCGACGAGGATGTGTTCCGTGATCGTAAGAGTAACTAAAAGAACGCTGCACGCGCGCGCGAAAAGATAAGAAAAATACTTTCGTATACTTAGGAGTTCTTTTCGTTTTAAAACCTCCTAAGTCATACTTTATGCTCTGGATAACTGCAGATTTTATAAAATGCTTTATTAAATGCTCCCCCCACTGAGTACACTAGTACTCAGCCCAAAAAATTTTTCAAAAATATTTTCAGGTTGAGCGGTTGCTACTGACGGACGGAGCCGAGGAAAGGGTTGTTGTCAGATAAATTAAATTCCGCACTGCTTAATGGTTTTTGCCCAATTCGAGGAATGTAACCCTTTGTTTATCAGGACTCTGAACCCATCTTTATTATCAGTTATTGCTTTCTATGTGATTGGAGACTTATCACATTTTGAACTATCCTTGAATTTATGAAATATTATAATATAATATTTCTCGTACTACCTTTTAATATTATTTAAAATCATGAATTCTTGATTTATCTACTCGTATTGTACTACACTGGGTCACACGCTCTTTTTTTGAAAATCGGACTGTGACACTCATAAATGCAAAAATGTACACGACTTCACCAAAATGCAAATATATATATATATATATATATATATATATATTATTTTAAACTTCTAAACAACCCTACACCCTAGCATAATATAATTTTCTCTCTGTTTTCCTACTTTTTGCAGATAAGTGATAGTTGTAGATGATTTATTCTCTCTCTTTCTCTACGTCACAATCATCTCTTATCTCTCTCTCTTTTTACCTAATAAACATGCATGCATGCATGCATTTGATGAAGATCATCTCTTTTCTCTCTCTCTTTACCTAATAAACATGCATACATGCATGCATTTGATGAAGAACGAGAAATCTAGCATAAATCTTCTTGAGCACACAGCTTGTTACGTAGAAACTGGAATAATATTTTTGTTGTCCAGAAACGTGATAAATTCGGACCGGCTGCCAGAAATTCTTGTTAATTATCGCATGCAGAAACTGGAATAATATTTTTGTTGCCCAGAAACGTGATAATGTCAGTTCCTTTATGTATAAATTGTAGAAATTATTACTTAAAAACTGGAATAATATTTTTTATAAAGATGTAGAAGTTATTACGTAGAAATTGTCGCATGTAAGTCAAAAATTTCTTGTCGCATGCAAGTCCAAATATTCTTGTTATAATTCTGAAAAAATTCGAATAATATTTTTATAAAGATGTTGAAATTTTTACGTAGAAATTGTCGCATGCAAGTCCAAAAATTATTACGTAGAAAAATTTAATATTTCAATTGATTTTAGGAAATCATTGAAAATAGTAGCAATACGTTCGAACAAACCCAAATGTCAGTACAAATATGTAGCAATACGTTCGAACAAACCCAAAATATGTCAGTTCCTATGTGTAGCAATACGTTCGAACAAACCCAAATACGTTCGAACAAACCCAAAATACGTTCGAAAATATGTAGCAATACATTCGAACAAACCCAAAATATGTAGCAATACGTTCTAAATTAATAACATAGGTCAGATCCTAAATAAAGTTCGCATAGAAAAGAGAGATAGAAATACGTTCAAACAAACCCAAATGTCAGTACAAATGAGCAAGAAACAGAAATAGCTAAGGGATACAACTCTCCCACATCAAAGCCGCCATCCTTTTTCGGTACTCGATTAACGTGGATAGGTGAGTCATCATCGTCGGTGTCGGATACCCGAATAGCAACTTCTCCACGTACATGGATGCATAAACGCCGCAATTGATGTGATCAAACTGAGTGAAGTGGGGGCCGGGACCTAGAATAACCGGACAGTCGCGGCTAAAAGGACATTGACGCTGTCCATACTTGTGCTCCCATACGCCTGCATGCTCCAGAAGCTTGTACAAGAATTTGGTCAACGATACAAGTGTTCCAATTCTTGTAGGGCCGTAATCCTCGTTACCTATATGCCATAGTGAGTCATATAACTCAACCTTCCAATCGTCAAGGCAGATACAGATTGTTACCCAGTGGTCCGCGGGAACGAGACACACTGCTATGACCTATACAATATAATGCAATTTGTAAGACAACGTAGTTTCAAAGGGTTTTGGAGTTTCTCGAAACTTACATGGCTAGCCCATCGCCATCTTGTGGCTGTGTCAATCAGCCCCTCTGGGGGAGTCCACCAAGTAAAATCCGCATACGGATCAAAACTTCCAGTATATGGGTTGCAGCAGTTATTTAACCACTCTTGTATGAGTGCGGCATAAATCATGTGTAGTGTTAAGAAATTTTATTGGAGAGCTAAGTTAGATCCACAACTTATATTATCTACTAAAGTAATATACTTACAAAGAAATCAGTATCAACCAAAATTGTTGATACTGGGTTCATGTACGGGAGCAAGCCTTCCCCCCTTCCCTAAAAGTCATCTCATTGAAGTTAACCAAAGGTCAATCATCTACACAAAATCATAGTTAAACCACGTGGCCGGGGGATACCCATGTCCCTTGCTCTACCACGTGGACGGGGGATACCCATGTCCCTCGCACCCTCAGAACCAAACAATACCGTCTGAGGCCGACGGTATTGCACCCCAAGTGCTTGGCCGATTTGGGTGCTCAGGTACCAAAGTGATTCCTGTTCAAGTTGAGTAACTACGAGTGGGTAACATTCCACATTATCGTCGAAGAAGCCACGAAATTGACCTTTCCGTAGCGGGAAGTACCACCTTAACATACGGGGGATGACATTTGCATTGACTATGCTTCCGGTAAGGGCCCCAAGTGAAGGGATAGCTTCAAATGCCTAAACATGTAACAAAAATGTGTCATTAATTAGTGTATACTTGGGTAATATGATGAAATTCGTAAATAATTACCTGTATAGCCCATATGGGCCCGGCAAAATGGTAGCTGTTTCTGCACGTCCTTCTTCCTACCCATATATGCTGCTTATAGTGCATTAATGCTTGGTATGCATATGCACCCCATGGAAATGTACTCCACCTATCAAGATCATCCACCAGCACCCAAACGAACTCGTCCACCAACCTCAGCTTCGGGACACCCATAACCATCAAGTAAAGCATTAGAATATTTGCCACCTTGATGCAATCTAATGCCGATGCATCTTCGGCCATCTGGTTCTTAAACACGGCATGCAACTCCTCCATACTAGGCCTTTTCTCATCACAAAAGAGAGACCGCACAGCAATGCACGATGCATCATGGTCAGCAGTGGGGTCGAAGGATGAAGAGCCCATGCACAAGCCGGATACTAGTGCAAACTCGGAGGGACCAAATGAAATGAGTCCACCGCTGATTTGGAACCACATGCAGTCGTCCGCTGCATCGTCTACAGTCACCTCGCGACACATCAATTGATGGATAGTCTTACTAGCAGTCCATCCACCCTTCCACGACATGATGTGTCCAAACGGACTTGTCCTACAAAAGTCATCCACCAGTTCCTGCCCACCTACGACAAACAACGTCGCTCTAATATCCCTTATAATGAAATCCTTCTAATATGTGTTCAAAGTTGGATAGACATTCCTGCATCTAAACTGTCTCGCCAACTATTCCACTCAAATTTCATATTATGTTTATTTATTCAATAGTACAAACTGTCTCGTCAACTATTATGTTTATTTTATTCAATAGTACAAACTGTCTCGTCAACTATTATGTTTATTTTATTCAATTGTACAAACTGTCTCGCCTAAATTCCCTAAATTAAATTGTTGAAATTGCTGAAACCCTAAATTAAATTGCTTAAATTGCCTAAATTCCCAAAATTAAATTTCGAAATTGGCTAAATTAAAATAACAAAATTCCCTAAATTAAATTATCGAAAATCCCTAAATTAAATTATCGAAATCATCTAAATTAAATTAACGAAATTTCCTAAATTAAAAAATGAAACTCCCTAAATTAAATTCATGAAATTGTCTAAATTAAATTATCGAAATTGTCTAAATTAAATTGACGAAATTGCCTCAATTAAATTAACAAAATTCCCTAGGTTAAAATCTTAAACTCGGCTTCATTAAAAAACGAAATTCCCTAAATTAAATTAACGAAAATCCCTAAATTAAATTATTGAAATTATCTAAATTAAATTAACGAAATTTCCTAAATTAAATTGACGAAATTCCCTAAATTAAATTGAAGAAATTCCCTAAATTAAATTGAAGAAATTCCCTAAATTAAATTAACGATATTCCAAAAGTATATCTTCAAAATACTATACCCTAAAAATATTACAATTTCCGTCAAGAATAGAAATCAGTTCAAAAATTGTTATCAAAATTCCAGAAGTATATCTTCAAAGTATATCTTCAAAATATTACAATTGCACACAAGATTTATAAAAATCATATACTAAACCAATTACGGTATTTCTATCAAAATATTCTCTATAAGCATGCTCTACAAAGATCATAAACCAAAATATATAAACCTAAAATAAAACTAACATGTCTATTGTTAGGATCGAATTTCATTGAAGCCTTTTAGTGAAAGAGGGAGATGAAGCTAATCTCCGATGTGAAGTATTCTCAGTTTAAGGGGAACCTACGTGAAGTGGGACGAACAAGATCAGAAATGGAGTGTTAAGAAGAAGAGAGGAGGTGTGAAGAATGAGAGAAGAGATGTGAAGAACTCTTAATTTACTTTCGTCTGCCTTCAGTCAAAAACAATTTCTCATATATTCGTTTCAGTAGGCTTTGACTACTTTTAAGATGGGTTGAAAATGATACACTATTTACGGAACTCAATAATTGGTTAGGTTTCGAAATATAATGTATTATATACATGATAATATTGTATAGACTATATAGGATAATATTGTATTTAACCTTGTATATAATATATAGGATAATATTGAATCCTATTTAGTTTCGAAATTGGATAATATATAGGATAATCTTGAATATTTTTTGAATATATATATATCAAGGTTTTACATAAGAATAATTACTAATCTATAATTTTATATAATATATATGATAATATTTATCAAGGTTTTACGTAATAATAATTAGGAACCCTAATATTCTCATTTTTGTTATCAACCCTAATCTCATTTCTGTTATCAACCCTACTATTTTGCATTATTTCCAATTTATTTTCGAAAACATTGATCAAGATCTTCAAAATTTTCAAATATAATATTCGAATGGATTCAAATATTTTTGGAATATTTCGAATTCTTGATATTTTTCAAAAATTGGAATGGATTCAGATTTTTTTAATATGACAATTTGAACTAAAAGATCGAGAAAAAATATTTCGAATTCTTGATATTGGAATGGATCACAAATATCTATGTATCTACAAATCTCCTACCATGACACTAAACGAAGCAAATCTCCTACTACCAAACAAATTCTCCTCATTCTCTTCCACCATACAACATCACGTGAAAGTGAAAGTGAAAGTAAACCCTAAAGCACACAAATATGCAGAATCTGATTTATGAGACTTAGGGAATATATTCTGATTCCTGCAAAAAGTGATTGAATAGAAACAGAAAGGGACAAACATATGCGGAGAGAGAGAGAGAGAGAGAGAGAGAGAGAGAGAGAGAGAGAGAGAGAGAGAGAGAGAGAGAGAGAGAAGTGTCTTCAGCGAGAGAGAGAGTGAGAAAGAGAGAGCGATCTCTTCAGCACCGAGAGAGAGACAATGGTTACTGTTTAATATGCATATGATTTTTTCATATTATAATAACGTTAATATTCAAGAGAATGGGTACTAGTAAAAATTTGTTACGTCTCTGGTTTGATTCCTATTGGCGACTTATATTTTCATTTTATTTTGTTTAGTCTACACTTATCTTCTAGAAATTAAAGAGTTACAATTTGTTTGAGAATTGAAAATGGCACAGGTGGTATGTTACTTTGAGAATAATATTGAGGTTGCGGGTTCGAGCTCTCTTCACTCAAATAAATGCGGTTTTTTTTTAATATCAACACATTTTATTTCGTTGAAAACGAGGCAACACAATAACCTAGGCACAACCAAATTTACACACACCTGCACACACACTTAGTGTGAAATAGACTTTTTGTATATTTTTGCATTTATGAAAAATTATGTACATTTTTGCATTTTTCAACTTTGAAATGTACACTTTTGACATTCCACTCTTTATCTAGTGCGTATATATAGTCCCAATTGAATTTTCGAATAAAATATTACCTTTTCTTTTAGAAAGAGGATTGATTCGATTTTTTTTGTTGTCGTACAAGGAAATTCTATAGCATCTAATTGAATTGTGTATTGTATAAATTGGCTCTTCTGCTCAAATTCATTATTTAATCACTTTCCGTCCCATTTTATTAGTTTAGTTGTTGTTTTCTGATTGTCTCTTTTCATTAGTTAATTTTTCTTTCTGAATTTTAGCATCAGAAAAAAATGGACTAATACAGTGAGAGGTGAATATTAGATTGGATCTTAAAAGGTTAATTTAAATGAAAATACATGAGAACATGAAACTACTTTTGTTTTCAAGCGACAGTTAGCAGGCTCTCATCCTTTAGCCGAAAGGCCAATTTCCTATCCACAGATTAGTAGGGTGAAGTTGGTCAATACATCTCCATGCAAGGGCAAATTAGGCAGTTCGAAACCAACGAACAACATCGAAATCTCCACCCCGACTCCGAATTGCCATACTTTCTCCAAATATCATCACGGCACCGCCGCACCGGAATCCGCATCCGTCGTTCAAATACCTGAAATACCCCTACCGAATAATTTCATTTATTGACCAATCATTGGACTGATGCGGTGCCCACTACTTATTGTAAACGCAAATATTGTCAATTACTACCAATTACACCGCAGCTCCCATTTGTCGTCATTTCTCTCTCTCTACCCTTCCTCGTAACTGCACCCAGAAACCCCACAAAGCTTAGAGAGAGAAAGCGCGGTGACACTACTCCGAAGCTCAGCAGTAGTAGTAGATTTGAAGCTAGGGCGATGCCTACTGGCGACGACAATGGGGCTCTGCGTAATTTCAAGCTGAACGAATCGACGTTTTTAGCTTCGCTCATGCCGAAGAGGGAAATCGCCGCCGATCGCTTCATCGAGGAGCACCCCGAGTACGACGGCCGTGGAGTTGTTGTTGCTATTTTTGGTCCGTTGCTTCGGAAAAATGATTTAATTGCTGATTTTGGTAAATATAGGACTGGTTTTAATTGTTTTGTTTATTCTGATGTCTGCTAGATTCTGGAGTGGACCCTGCGGCCGCTGGGCTAGAAGTGACTTCGGACGGGAAACCAAAAGTGTTAGATGTGATTGATTGGTATGTGGATGAGATTACGAGAATCTCAACGGAACTATATTATTTGAAAGTTAGGGAGGGAATGACGACGATTAATGCTTTTCAATTTTTTAGAGGCTCGTGTTGTCTAGTTAGTAATTTTCAGATTTTATTGAGTATTTGGTCTTTCCTTATACAATCCGTTTTGGCTAATTAACTGCCTATGGACTGAGATTTTTTGGCTTGTTTTGTTCTTTGATAGTACTGGAAGTGGAGACGTTGATACATCAACTATTGTGAAGGCAGATGATAACGGTTGCATTCGTGGGACCTCCGGTGTGTGCTTTTGATCCTCAATTTTTTTCACAATTCTACTTGATTATGCAGTTCCTACTTCCTATAAAATTAGTATTTTGGATATCCTATTGATCATTCTTTTCTGCGTTTGCAAACTTAACAAAATTCAGGGAATTCAATGATTGTCAATTCATCATGGAAAAATCCATCTGGAGAATGGCATGTTGGCTGCAAATTGGTCTATGAGCTCTTTACAAGCACACTGACAGATCGACTGAAGGTAATCTTCTTATTAATGGTCACATTCCTATTAATGTTTGATAGTTATTTGCCTAGGTGCTTCAGTGCTCTAACATTTTCTACTCGTGTGCAGAAAGAAAGGAAAAAAATGTGGGATGAGAAAAATCAGGAGGCAATAGCTGAGACTGTAAAACAGCTTGACAATTTTGACAAGGTAAATATAGTCTATCTGTCTCTTTGTTTATATTGTAGCTTTGTTCATATTGTGAGAAAAAAATCAGAGAGTTCGTTATTTACAACACATCTCTTGTAATAATGAATCTACTTCAGTTTATAAATACTACACAAATAACTATAGGTCAAAAGTTATTCGAAATTAAAATTACCAAATTGCTGTTGTAAATATGATGGTCAAAACTTGACATTGGGTTTACCCTTAATATGGATCATGCCAATATTAGGCCAAAACTTCAGATTCTCAGGCTAAATCTGTTGATTAAAATAAAATTATCTTGCAAAATGAATATGATAAGACATTAATCACTTGTTATATATCAAAATTATAGTTTTTAGAAACAATAACCGTTTCTCCAATTCCTCACCCATTGCAGAATCCAAATACATAAGCCGAAATGGTGAAACTGATAATTCAAGTTAATGTGCAAATGATCGATGATTTCATTTTCTTCCACTGAAAGAGTCTCAGTGAGATTTAATATGTGATTTTGCTTATCCATTTTGTTACTGGTCTGTAGAAACACGCAAAGGTTGATGACACAAACCTGAAAAGGAAACGGGAAGATCTACAAAGTAGAGTTGACCTTCTACGCAAGCAGGCTGATGTAAGTGTCTCTTACTGCAATTGTTTCCCTGTTTCCTTCTGTGTTCAATGTTGTATCATTTATCAGACGTCTCTCTATTTTTGTATGTCTTAGAACTATGATGATAAGGGGCCCATTATAGATGCTGTCGTGTGGCATGATGGAGACGTTTGGAGAGCTGCTCTTGACACTCAGAATTTTGAGGATGAAGCAGGATGTGGCAAGCTTGCTGACTTTGTTCCTCTTACTAACTATAGGTATTTTAGGATCTTTAAGAGTTTTTGTAGTGTATACTTTCTTTACGAGGTTGTTTTCATGCTCCTAGAAAATTAATTCAGTTATTACTGAAACAACCAAACAGTTATTATAAATTTAAAACTGTGGTTAACTACATGTTTTCTTTTGATTGTTCCTGTGAAGTATTCTTTGACATCCTTCGCATGTATATTTCCAAATTATGTCATAGCATGAGCATATAATAAATTTCTCTTGTTCAGTGTGTACTGCAGTTCATTATTTACTCCTACCAGGTCCAGCATCCTTAATAGTATCATGAGGAAGCACTTAAACTAATAATTGCTATTTTTCATCTGGAAGTTAGAATTATCTATTGGGTCTTTACTGTAGGATTGAACGGAAGTATGGCATCTTCAGCAAATTAGATGCATGCACATGTGTCCTTAATGTGTATAATGAAGGGAATATTTTGAGTATTGTGACAGACAGTTCTCCTCATGGTACTCATGTTGCTGGTATTACATCTGCTTACCATCCTAAGGTAATCCACTAAAGGCATCATAGTAAACAATGAAGCCAGTTTCAATCTGTATTGCATTTTCACACTAGTTGTCATCACCAGGAGCCTCTGTTAAATGGGGTTGCCCCTGGAGCTCAGATAGTTTCATGTAAGATTGGAGATTCACGTTTGGGTTCTATGGAAACTGGGACAGGTTTAGTTCGAGCTCTGATTGCAGCTGTGGAGGTATGTTTCACTTACTGGATATTTTTGTTTTAGAATATACAACCTTTGTTTATCATGTAACTGCAGAATATAGACTTCTCGGTTCTATTTTAAGTTCTATTTAAATTGAGACAGACAGTAAAGTTATTAACTTTGCTGTTTACTTCTAATTCTGGTATCTTAGCCTATTTATTTGTAGTACATCTCCAGTATGCCATTTCTCAAGGTATGTTAATCTATATGCAGCACAAATGTGATCTTATAAACATGAGTTATGGGGAGCCTACTCTACTACCAGATTATGGTCGATTTGTAGATTTAGTAAATGAGGTACATTTTTCAGTTTCTCTTAATTGGACTAGCTTATTAAGTTACTATTTGTGTGTGTGTGTGTTGTATATGCTATGAGTTTTTGGATTCTTATTTGTTTAGGTGGTAAACAAACATCGGCTGATATTCATCAGTAGCGCTGGTAATAATGGGCCAGCATTGAGCACTGTGGGTGCTCCAGGCGGCACAACATCAAGTATAATAGGAGTTGGAGCATATGTTTCTCCTGCAATGGCAGCAGGAGCACACAACTTGGTTGAAGCTCCTCCTGAAGGTCTTGAGTATACATGGTATATCATATTCTAATTTTCAATTGCTTTCCTTTTATGATTGATTGTTTTCCAATTGTCACCTGTATATATTGAATTAGTACATGATAGTAATGAGCCTACTCGTGAAGTATGGTTTATTTTTCAACTCATTAGCTGAATTTGATGAAGGTCAAGTCGAGGACCAACAGTTGATGGGGATCTTGGTGTTTCTATAAGTGCCGCTGGTGGTGCTGTGGCCCCTGTTCCTACATGGACTCTTCAACGTCGCATGTTTATGAATGGAACATCTATGTCATCTCCATGTGCTACTGGAGGGGTTGCTCTTCTTGTCAGCGCAATGAAGGTTGTTTTGTGTTAATCTGCAGATTGAACATTTCATATTGGTAAGTTTTTATTGTTCGGAATATGAAGGTTCAAAAGTTTGCAGGCTGAAGGAATTCCTGTTAGCCCCTATAGTGTACGGGAGGCTCTTGAAAACACATGTATTCCCATTGGGGGTTCTCCTGAAGATAAATTATCTGCTGGACAAGGGTTGATGCAAGTTGACAGGTTAGATTTAGTACGCCGAGCTACCGTCCTTTACATGCAATAGTTTTATTGATACTGGCTTGATTAGATTTTCTAACATGCAATAGTTTTATGAATACTGGCTTGATTAGATTTTCTAATGATTGGATGCAGGGCTTATGAGTACATTCAGAAGTTGTGTGGTGTCCCATGTGTTCGGTATCAAATAAAGATCAATCAATCTGGAAAGACAAGTGGGTAAAACATTCTTTTGTGCATATACATTACGCCTAAAGATAGTCTCTTTATGGATCAAAATGCTTAGGTAGATTGCATATAGAACCTTTGTTAACATAATTAGGTTCTTGGCAAGTTCTGTTTATTGGTTATCTTGTTGTTACCTAATCATACATGCAAAGCTTTGTGGTCTCTGATTATTTTTGCTAGTAGTGACCATGGATATACTCTTTTGTGCACAGCACCTACCTCACGGGGTGTCTACCTCAGAGAGGCTGATTCATGTCAACAGTCAACTGAGGTAAGCAATAACTATTGAGAAAGCCGACGTATAAAAGTTCCACTTTCTATATCCAATTTCACATGGTACCAAAGTTTGAATATTTAATTAGTTAAATTTTGTTTCTTTTTTTGGAAAGTAGTGTATGGGTTCAAGTTTGCATGTATCCTTGTGCTTGATGTTTTATATTAAATTCTGACATCTCATTTGAGTTTGTTACTTATTTCACCGTGCTTCTATTTCTAAACATTTTCTCTACTCATGGGACAAACTTATCCTTATGTGCTGCTGCTATGATGCTCTTTGATGTTTCCATTGTTTATATTTTCTTGCAAAGCATTTGGATTTCATCAACTTCAATACTTGAACAAAGTGCATGCCTTCTAAAAGTTGGTGAATGTTTGAGTCTACAAACGCTCTAATGTTAAAGAATGATTCCTGGAATAGGTGATTATATAACAATAAGAGTGAAGGGTTTTACCAGCTATTTCACCTTCTGTAGTAGTTTGAAATTTATTAAATTAGAATTCTCCTATTACTTTGTTGTTCCAAAAGGTTCTGATTCTCCATAGGGCATTATTTGGGTTCAACATTGAACGAGTTCGTCCCACTGGTAAATATTGAAAACATTCTGTTTTTTATTCTATCTTATTTGGTAATTTTGGTAGAGCCCATTTTCGTAAGGGACCCCAATTGCCTTTTTTTCTTTTCAAATTTTTTGAAGAATGAAATGTGTCTTCAAAATTAATTTCAGATTCATTGTGGTTGAATTGGTTCTATATTTGATCTCTTAGTGGACAGTGAAAGTGGAACCAAAGTTCCATGGTGATGCCAGCAACTTAGATCAACTTGTTCCTTTTGAAGAGGTCATACAGTTACGTTCTACAGCAGATGGAGTGGTGAGAGCTCCAGAGTTTGTTCTCCTAACTCACAACGGCCGTGAATTCAAGTTAGTTTCATGTGCACTTTGCCTCCTGTTCGATTTTGTTCTTAGGTTTAGATTTTGTTCCGATGCTTAAGAAGCTCTAATGTATTTTTTCTTCTATTTTCTTTATAGCATGGCAATCTGTAAAGTGTTCAATTAGCTATTTATTTTTTTCCTTATGGTGTATCATATCCCAGTTTATTAGGAAAATCAGGATTCACATCACAAGTGAGAGAAAGCTCTTTCAAATTCCATTTGACATTTTTTGCTTAATAAGTTTCATACACCAATCTGTTGCTTATTTTTGAATCTTAGATTGAGAATGACATATTAATTCAAAGGTGTTAAACGTTTATAAATTATAACTTTATTGCTAATGAGGTAATTTATATCGAGCCTTCCAGTGCATGGCAGTACTTTTCAGTATGCTAGCAGAAAGACTTGTATTTTCTTGTAAATCTGAAAAATAGCATCATTAGTTGTTAAATATTTTTCTATTATCCTGCATATGGTTTTCCTAGTGTAAACATCTAAGTAGCCACATTTTTAGTGTATTTATTTGTTTTGAAACCACTGTATGTTGTCTTAGTTTGTAATAAAGTGCACACATTTTCCTTCCTTTTCCAGCATAATAGTGGATCCTACGACTCTTGGTGATGGTTTGCACTATTTTGAGGTCTACGGATTAGACTGCAAATCTCCATGGCGTGGTCCTCTGTTCAGAGTTCCTGTTACTATTACCAAGCCCCAAACAGTGAAGAGTCGACCTCCAGTTGTTGTATTCCAAGGGATGTCATTTGTACCGGGTATGTGTTATTGTAAATGATAGTAGCAGAACTCTCTTACAATCCTTACTTCTTTGTTCTCGCTGATTGTTTGCTTCCAAATGATGTTCTTTGCTTGTATAAGAGGGAGTTGAAAGCACAATTTTGTACAAATCTTATTGTGTTTCTCTGCTGTAAACGTTATTTTCCTTCTCATTAGCCTTTTCGAACGTGACTTGTCAATTGCAATCATTTCAATCAGAATAGTTGAAATGATGGTTTTTGAGCTATTTGCTAAAATTAGTCGCTGCTAGAACATATTAGAATTCTGTTACTTCTTAGGATAATTGGAAAACTAGTTATGCTTAATTGCTTATATAGCCAATTATCATTCAAGATATCTGAGCTTTCCTTCAGGAAAATGACTACTTAAGGGATTCTTTTTATGAGACTGTTGCCAAGGTTTATGCATTGTTGCATTTATGTAATAATGTTGTTTTGGGTACTGGGGAGCTACCTTGATCATAACTTAATAGCATGTAAATAGTGGAATGCACTTTAGATTTTGTAAAATGGTTGTGTACTTGTGTTCTCATAAAGGCCTTTATCCTAGCTAAGTAGTTCACCACAGGGCAATGCAGTGAGGTTCATTTTTTAGCATTAATAGATTTTATCAATTTCTGAAAAAGAATTTAGTATCCTTAGCCTCATACTTGTTTGTGTTTATACTTTTAAGTGAAAGGAAACACACTGATCTTGTCGTTAAATGATTGTTTATACTTATACAAGCATAACTTACTTCAAGTTTAATGTTAAAAGTAAAAAATGAAATATAATTCTTTTTGTTTTTTTCAACTGAGACCTTGTTCAAAGTTTCAACGGTCTTTTACTCTTCTGAAAATACAACCTTCCAGGCTATTGGTCTTCTAAAGAAGAAATTAGTAACTTAATTTCTACTTCCTTCTCTCCTTGATTTTATGAAATAAAAAGTTTTTACGTGATTTTAAATTTGTGACTGAGTTATCCATTTGATGTAGGTCACATTGAACGCAAATTTGTGGAAGTCCCAATTGGTGCTACCTGGGTCGAGGTAACCATGAATGCATCTGGTTTCTCTTCAGCACGGAGATTTTTCATAGATTCTGTTCAGGTAATAATATGTATGGCATGCTATTTTGAGTTTTTGCTTCTCTCTTGGCCTCAGTATTTGAAGAAGACATAGTTTGGAGTTTGTTAACTTGCTTATCACGTACAGATCTCTCCACTGCTAAGACCCATTAAATGGGAAAGCGTAGCCACATTTTCTTCTCCATCATCAAAGAGCTTTTGCTTTGCTGTTGAGAGTGGCCGAACTATGGAACTAGCACTGGCTCAATTTTGGTCAAGTGGTGTAGGAAGCCACGATACAACTTGTGTAGATTTTGAGGTAAAACTTATCTGTATCTTAGATGCTTCTGGTTGACCTAAAAATCTTCTGTTCTGCCTTTTTTCTTACTCCATGGGTATATTATCTTGCACGATTTGAGTTGCTGCTATTTTGATTTTGTTTTTCATGTGTCTATCATCATTCCCTACTCTCTAGCTCTAATTTGTATTTTCTGCATATGAGGAGGTTTATCTTTTTTTTGGTTTCATTCTGAAGATAGGTTTATCTTCCTCTGTCACATGTACTATAACATCAAGATTTATGTTCCTTTTGATCTTATGTACTCTGTCCCAAAATTATTGTCCACTTTCTTTTCGGCGCGGTTTTTAAGCAAAGTTGTTAGTTGTGTGTAAAGTTATGTAAAGTTGTGGGTCCCACAAAAAGTAGCGTGTACTAATTTGCTAAAAAGAGAAAGAGGACAATGATTTTGGGATGACCCAAAATGGTATAGTGATCAAGAATTTTGGGATGGAGGGAGTACATTTTAAGTGATAATCTGGATATCTTGTTTCATTAAGTTAAGAATATGGAAATGTTTATCTTTGACTTGATCTTATGCAATTCCCAGATTGCATTTCATGGTATCAGTATCAGCAAAGAGGAAATAGTACTTGATGGGAGTGAAGCACCCATACGTATTGATGCTGAGGCTCTTCTTTCTTTGGAGAATCTTGCCCCAGCAGCTACCCTAAATAAGGCGAGATTGGCTATACTACCTTGAATAAATTCTTGCATAGTTGATATCAGCTTTGTAGTTTCACTTTTCTTCCTGTTTCTCTTTTCTGCTCTTCTTCATGTTTTCATTCTTAAGTTTGCAGGTGAGAATCCCATACCGGCCTGTTGATGCTAAACTGAGCACACTTTCAGCAGAGAGGGACAAATTGCCCTCAGGCAAACTGATACTGGCTCTCCTATTAACGTGGGGTTTCTTTACTACAAATAGACTTCTATGTTTCTTTTACTGGGTTATGAAATACTTGACAGATATTTTCATGTGATGCTGCAGCTACAAGATTAAATTTGAAGAAGGTGCTCAAATAAAACCCCAAATCCCATTACTAAACAATCGGATCTATGATAATAAATTTGAGTCTCAATTTTATATGATATCAGATACAAACAAGGTCAGTTGTCTTCTTTCCCACATATGGCAATCATTTTATTTATCTTATAGTAATTTCTTACTTTTCCCCAACCCATTCTTATTTAAAAGCTGGCCTTTTGTGTTAGTCAGAAGTTACGCACAATAGTACAGGCAATTGCCTTATACTTCTACTTTAGGATAGTATGAATTCTCCATGATATGAAATATCTTTCTCTTTGCCTTTTTTATGCGAGCTACTTGCTCTCTCATATATTGGTATTAATAATTCTATTTATGGTGACTAAGATAGAAGCAGCTTTTTAAACTGCTTCGTGCAACCAGTCTTTTATTGTACACCCCCTGTAAATAATGTTGAGAGCAGGCCTGTATCTGCAAAATAGAATACATTTTACCATTTAAGATAGTTGAATGCATACTTAATTTTCTCATTAGAACAATCATTCCAAACATACTTACAGAACATTACAAATGTTCTTCAGATGGAGGAATATTGAAATCAGAATAGATCATGAATTAAAGATTAGAACATTTGACGAATCTAAGACAGGATGATGCTACAAAGATACAACAAGCATTTACCTATGAGAAATGAAAATAAACATTTAGGAAGAGCAACAAATAATTCATAATTTTATAGTATAAGATACTGGTCTTGTTGTCTGGAGGTTTATCGGACCATTTCTACCTGATGCTTTGCAAGAATCTCTTAGCTGCAAAATATTGCCTACATTATAGTTGCCAGTAAAATGTTATGACTGAGAAAAGCTAATGCTGATTTGGAGATACTTCCCTGGCGACAAACATGAGGTTTCAGTCTGTATATCTTTGTTCAGTGGCAATTTTAGATCAGGAAAAGGACTTAAAATACATGTTTCCTGGTTTGTCTTTGTGTGCTTACTAGTAAAATAATCTTTGAATCTCATTTTCAAATGGACCCGAGTTGAAAATGTCTCGCAAGTGTTTTGCCTTATGTCTTTCTGGTTCTTCTGCTGGTTTTCTCTTGCCTAATCATTTCTGTTGTAATATGTAGCGTGTATATGCAACGGGTGATGTTTATCCAGATACTGCCAAACTTCCCAAGGGTGAATACACCTTGCAGCTTTACCTAAGGTACTTATAACAGATAACCCTATTCATGGATTGTGGTACAGTTATATTCTTTTTAATTATATTTCTTTATGCGTTGAAGTTCAAAAGCCAAAAATGAAGGAGATATGAGATGCTTTGACAAGTACAGGAGCTTAAGAAACTCAGATTACTATGATTAAATCTTAATATGGCCATTGTTTCAGGCATGATAACGTGCAATATTTGGAGAAGATGAAGCAATTGGTGTTATTCATTGAAAAAAACTTGGATGAAAAGGTAATTTACCTTCATAGAGAATATAATCACTGGACACTGATAGGTGACATGTTTACTGGCTCCTTAGCTAGCAGTGTCAAAATTCTAGTACTCTTGTTCTTTCAGAATGCCTTAGGTTTTTGTTTAGAAACCTTCTTTAGCACTCCTAAAACTTCTAAATACAGGAAGCAATTCGGTTGAGCTTTTATACACAACCTGATGGACCAGTGCTGGGTAACAGCAGCTTTAGTTCTTCAGTTTTGATTCCTGGGTATGCGTTATTTCTGTTTGTATTTTATTACTTCCATTAATTTTTCATCATTCAGTTCCTCAATAAAACCAATTGAATTATTGTATATCATTGATGATAGATCAAAAGAAGCATTTTACGTGGGTCCTCCCGCAAAGGACAAGCTTCCTAAGGTTTGAATCCACTAGAAATTTTCAATCACTTCAGCAGAACGTGGGAAATTATTTGTTTTATTATCTTGTCATATTCCTGCAGGGTGCTTCACCTGGATCTGTATTGGTTGGTTCGATTTCTTATGGAAAGGTATCTTTTGGGGTCAATAACAACGAGAAGAATCCAGAGAAGAACCCTGTGTCCTATAGCATATCTTATATAGTTCCACCAGCGCAGGTTATATATTCATTTATCCTTCTGAATTTATCTCGTTTTGGTTTTTGGGGATAGGGAGTTATTTTGATGGTTATTATGATAATTTGATATTGGTACGCCAGTGTGCGGGGTATCTCTTCGTGACATTGTGTGTGTTTTTATCAGATTGATGAGGATAAAGGAAAAAGCTCTCCTTCAGGTTGTACCAAGAGCGTGACGGAACAATTGGAGGAAGAGGTATATGTTGTTATTAGTATATTTACCCAGTTTCATATAGCAACAAAAGGGCTTGCTGTTCTAGTGTATTTTTTCTACGAGCTCCTTTTTTTTTCTGGATTACTCTAGATTTCCTGAATCTTGAGTTGAAGCCTTGAAATGTATGTGTTCAAAAGTTTTATTTAAATCACTATTAAATGTCTCTATTTTTAGCTCAAAGATAAGTCACTTGGTTGAACCCATCCCCTGCGTCCGTCATTCTAGATTTTCAAAGATAATAAGAAAATAAATACGTACTTATTAATGTTGGCTGTTAATAATTTCTATGTGCTTTCTAGTTGAAATATTGAAGAATGTTAATTGTCTTCATTAACATCAAGATCTACGACTTTCTCATTTAAGCAATTTAAAAACTTCCTCATCATGTGAACCAGATCCGGGATGCCAAAATAAGGGTCCTCTCCAACCTAAAACGAACCACTTACGAGGAATGTTCTGAATGGAAAAAGTTATCATCCAAGCTAAAGGTAATCATTCTCCACTCCTTTACGCATCTTTTACTTTGAATTGCATCTAATCCGTGAATAAAGTGCCTTCTTGGTGCATGAGAATATATGTAATGCCTACTATTTTCTATCCCATGCTTTTCATACCACTGAATGCTAATCCTTTTCTGATCATCACCTGTTGGCACTTGGCAGTCAGAGTACCCAAAGTACACACTCCTGCTTGCCAAATTATTGGAAGCATTGGTATCTCAGAACAACAATGAAGACAAAACTCACCATTATGAGGAGGTAATACTGATTGTTTCCCTTGTCTGCTTATAATTCTCTTGCAATCCTAGATAATCTTGGAAGCAATTAAGACATAATCAAAGTAAGTAGTGGAAACCAGATCCTTGCTACTTTCCTAGGTATGTCAGAATAGTTTGTACTTTAATAAATTCATTTCTTTTATGTCATCTAAAATTCTCAATAATGATTGGTAGCAATACTACGGATATTATCAATATTTGGTTTAATTGTAGTTCTACTTACTCTGCTGTATTTCATACAGATTATTGCTGCTGCAAATGAAGTTATCGAAAGCATTGATACAGAACAGTTGGCCAAATATCTCTCAATTAAAAGTGATCCTGAAGATGAGGGTGCAGAAGTGAGTCTTAGGCATCCCATCCCATCTCATCTCATCTCATCTATTTATTATTTTCATCCTTTCTTATGTCATTTAAGACCAATCATTTCATGATATTTTACTTCATAACCCAGACACTGAAGAAGAAAATGGATGCAACCCGTGACCAATTAGCTGAGGCACTGTATCAGAAAGGTTTAGCTATAGCAGAAAAAGAATCACCGAAGGTACGTTACATTAATTCTATCAACTTATACAGCAGAATTCATATAAATGAGCTTCTGCATTAGCCCTTACTATACTAAAGTTTTATTTAATAAGCAAACCAGCAACACGTCTGCGGATTCACAGTTTGACATAATCTACAATAATAGCAGGGTGAGGAAGTTGTGGACACACCAGACTCCAGCAGTAAGCCGGACATGTTCGAAGAGAACTTCAAAGAACTCCAAAAGTGGGTAGATGTGAAATCCTCCCGATACGGTACCCTCTATATTATACGCGAGAGACGTAAAGGGCGGCTCGGAATTGCACTAAAGGTATTTCTTTTATTGAGTTGGGCATCCATTTGGACGTAGATGAGTAGAAACCTAAATGTGTGTGATTTAACACTGCAGGTTCTAAATGACATGATCGGAGAGGATGGGCAGCCTCCAAAGAAGAAGTTTTATGATCTGAAGCTTTCGCTGTTGGAGCAAATTGGGTGGGGCCATCTGGTGTCGTACGAGAAACAGTGGATGAACGTCTTATTCCCTCCTTGTCTACCTCTTTTCTGAAGTTCTACTCCACTCCTAGGAATAATTCCCAACTGAATCCTAGATTGTCTTTACATTTTTCTCAACTATCTTTATGGACATTAATTGGTGTTTTTCATAGACATAATTCGGCTTTAAGCCAAGAATTGGAGTCATTTTCGCTAGCACAGACCATAAAGAAAATGAATCTCAATATTTTGTCTTGCATGGGTTCCAATACCTATTCAACCAAAAAAAAAAAAACGATTCTTAATGTAAAAAGTTGTGCTCCGATTATCCTACTTACTTTTTTTTTACTCCACCCGTACACGTTCATATTCTATTTAAAATGGGATTTTTGCAAAAAAAAAAAAAAAAAAATTGTCCAAATTTGCAAATTTAACACGTTCTTAAAACTTGATTAATTAAATCACGAAGTTTCAATTTTTTACAATTTAAGACACGTTCCGATCCCCAAAATTTTCTGGCCACGCCTACATGGCCATCCCAAAATACAAAACGACGTCGTTTTGATGAGGTGGATGCCAAGCTGGAAAAAATAAACTTAAACGACGTTGTTTTTGCCACGTAGGATGCCAAGCTGGATAAATTATTACACATTAGATATACAACACAAATATATACACGATTCATATTGTTTTGAAGAGCAAAGCAACGATTTGGGACTTAGAACCCTAAATTGAAGTCACAAACAAAAGCACGCAAGAACCACAACCGAAACGTGCGGCAGTGGTTCCCAGTTCCGGCTATTTCTCGGCAGCGATTAACTGCACGTCGAATCGATTCCCAGGCCTAGCCAAAGTTCCTCTGCAATTCTCTTCAATTTGGTGGTTTGAGCAGGCCATGGAAGTCGGCGCTTTTGCCCCTCGCGTTTCTTGCTGAAGTTAAGTGAGTAATTCGCTTCAATTTGGTGGTTACTCTGCGATTTCTTGCTGAAGTTGAGCGAGTAATTCCATCGAAGAGTTGGTGGGCGTTCCTCTGCGATTTCTTGCTGAAGTTGAGCGAGTATTTCTCAGATTGGTTGGAAGAGTTGCCTTTACTGGAAACCATCAGTGGCTTCTATCAGAAAATTATTATAGAGAAACCCATCCACCAAAGGTATGCTAAAGCTTCTATCCACACTGCTTCTTCTCTGTATGTTCACTCTGCTATTTGCTCCTATTTTCAGTATGATTCTTAAACATGCTATTCTTGAAGTACTATGGGTATACTCGTTAATCGTATGTTGATTCCAAATAAGCGTGTGAATGTATGTTCTTTTGCATAGTAAATGTAATGTCTTAATGAGGGTTTTTTTTTTTCTAGGAGTAGCTTAGATAAAGCCCTTATAGGTGATTTGGGATTTTTTTTGGGGGGGGGAGGGGTGTTAGTTGATTTTGATACAAAGGTAAGAGTTTCTTCAAGTCAATGATTTCCTTTGGGTTTCGTAAAATGGCTAAAATTTGTTGAACATCATTGTCCTATAGCTTTGCTTATAGGCTTATCTTGTATACATAGCTGAGTACATTTGCTTGAGGCAAAAAGTGAAAAATCCAAAAAAAAAAAAAAGACTAAGTAAAGATGTGATTTTGATTACTCAAATTAGCTATAAGAGGTCTTGCACAATTCTGCAACTATCTGGAGTTGCTGTATACAAGATAATTGGAGTTTGTCTTTAAGGAGTTTCTTTTTTTTTTAGCTTCTATTGACTTTGATTCTTTATAAAATACAGAGAGATGTAGATCCGGCTGCACATGATGATTTTCTGGCTAGAGAACCGAGAAGGTTTTGCTCTCCATAGGAACTAGGTGTGATATGATTGACAACAACATTTCAGAGTGCTTCACCAGTTACATCATAAGTGCATCGAAGCCCATAATCGACATGCTTCGGACAGGAAAATAAACCATGTTCGTATAACCAAATAATTAATCACGTGAGATTACAAGTACACAAATCACATAATTAACAATATATTACCTATTCCATCACAATAAAACTTATCATGATCAATAATTCATTTAATAGTAACCTCAAAACTTTTATTTTTCAATCTATATGCATGCAGACAAAATAATTTGGCACACCAAGAAACAAATTAACAAATAAATATCAAACGTATCTTAAAAATTTTATATTTTTAACATGAATGACCTAACATAGATTATATTCCATTAAAATTCAGCATGGTCGAAAACAACATAAAGAAATCATGAAAAACAATTTTCATATCAAGCTCATGAACATGTTGTCAAAAACTGACAGATTACGAATAACAATTTTTAATAAATACTTATCATGCTTGTAAATTTCTACAAATATTATAGAGTATACTAGACATAACTATAAAGAATATCCTAGATTTTCACGACGAGATGACGACGGGAAGATACGTAAATAATTCTTGAAACAGTTCACAGATATGCTGATAGATTTTTGAAAATCTAATGTGAAACTAAATTATGGACGACTAAGGGTGTATTTATAGGCCTAGAAATTATTATATAAAGGTTCCTAATCATATAAGGTATCAAATATATTTTATCTATAATTATTTTCATACTTATGTAATTTATATATAATTTAGTGTATCATTTACCATATAAGAGATTCAATCATAGATATATTAGGATATGGATAAATACAACTAGATTTTTTTCCTAAAACATGTATATCACAAATATAATATCTATTTTATTCACAAAATATAATTTCAATTTATCTCCTAATAACTTAATACACTATAAAATATTACTCCCTCCGTCCCACTCATACTGTCTTGTATACTATATCGGGGCGTCCCACTCATACTGTCTCATACCTAAAATGGTAAGAAATGAGTGGACCACAATCATCTAAATAAGTGGACCCCACTATTTATACTTTTACACCACTACTTTAACATTTCCACCCAGTATCTTAAAATCCGTGCCGAAACCCAACAGGACAGAATGAATGGGACGGAGGGAGGGAGTATATCCTTTTATGAATCCTAGTAGGTTTATGAAATCCAAAATAAATAAATTTTATTCTTGTCTCATAATTCTAACATTATTTATATCTCAACAATAAACAACATAATCATAATATGATATAAATAAACACATTCAAAGTTCAAAATAAATTTATATAACAAAAATGATTTAATGACAAATATGACAGATGCTTTAATTTTCATTTAAATTTCTAGGGCGCGACTTACAAAACTAAAACACTTGATAACATGCATCAATAGATATGTAGTGCATTTTATATTGAAAATTTTTGGGTGTTACAGAACGAATTGTGCAGACATCATCTTCATCGTCCCCTTATCCGCAACAATAATGTGTTGTAAAATTACGCACGTTAACATGATGAATTTTATTTAGTGTATTGAAGGAGAAAATTGTGGTTAATTAGGCATAATCCCATAGTTTTCAAAATTCTATAATTGGGATAATTGGGTGGATAAAATTGTGTTCGATAGTTGAATTCACGGTACGATAAATTTTGAGGAATTTGAGAATATTGAAGTGATAATTTTATCAATTTAAGATGAAAATTAGAAAATCATGATATTTTGCTAATTGAGTAATTTTTTTCTTAAGGATTAGAGAATTGTAAAATGTGATGAAGTTTGCTTTCTATTTTTTGAAAAAATGGAACGACTCTTTGCGTAGAAGAAAATTCATCAGCCGGAATAAATTTCATCAACGGCAACTCTTGAACATAAATTTGTAACGTCTCTATTTTAAAATTCATATTTACATGCGTATCAATAAATCAGGTTGTAACAATTAAAGAACAAGTCAATTAAAGAATCATGGCCCACTCACTCCCCCTCCTCCCAATAGGTTTCTCTCTTCACTTAACTTATTGGATATATCTCACTCCTCTCCATCCATATTATCTCCATATTGGTCCTCCCATCCATCCATAGTAATGGATAGCTTTAAACTTACCAATGTGGATGCTCTTACACATCATTCTTAATTATTTTTAAATTCTTAATTTTTAAACACGTTCTTACATTCATTCATCCATCATTGAGTCCAATTCCCACATTTCTCTCACTCCACCCAAACCTTCTCACTCACCCAAGTGGCCCCATAACTTTCTCTCTCCATCCAAACTTTTAAACAAAACTCACTCTATCTCCATCCAAACTTTCTCCACAATGCATATCACAGTTCATCCATAACTTTAAATGGTTGGATGCTCTAAATATGGGAGATGATCACCTGTCTAATTTTTCATGCGTGTGCGATTGATGTCTAATTTGTGTCAATTAATATAAAGATGACTCATGTTATTTATTTAATAATTATCCTAGTTGAAATTTGTTTGTAATTATAACTATCCGAATAAAAATTATTCTAAAGTGTAATTATTTTATTAGTGACATAAATCGGAGAACAAATTGAATATTGAAATATCAGTATTCTTTAACGCAAAACAAGGCAGTATATATCCATATCTAGAAAATAAAATAAAATTACATATATCCTATAACACCACGAAATAAGTATTTGATGAGGAATACAACTAGACTGGACCCTTAAAAACGAGATGAGCAAACGGAGGAAAGTAAGAGAGATGAGAAGGATGAATATTATTATTATTATTAAATGGATTTAACATGAATTGGACATTCTATCAATCACTTATTCGAAATGAGAATACCAACTAAGTTACGCGCTGTCGGTAAGAGAGAGAATTTATAGAGGTTTGAAGATGAGTGGCATGCCATGCATAGGTCTAAGAGAGAGCATATGAGCTGGCTGGTGGCGATAATTTGGAGAAACCGAAACCGAAAACCTAGACAGAATTAGGGTTAGCACGATTTTGTATTCCATGGCCGTCAGATTCCTACCGACGCACATTCTTCCTCCAAATCCGAACGGCGAGAATCCCATCTTGTGGTTGCATCCTCCGTACACGTTGTTGTCGAACCTCTCCGGTTTGAATTCATGCACATCTTTTCCCCAGAGTTTCTCGTCGTGATGCATCGATACGACGTCGATCCACATGTTGGTCCCGTTCGGAATTACTAATTCTCCCACTCGGATGTCCTGCCTCGCTTGTCTCTGCACGTTCGGAGCCGGAGGGTATAATCGTAAAACCTCGTTCATCACCCATCCCATCTGCAGAAATACAAACAAGAGACAAAAATGGTGGGGAGTGAGAAAATCATTAGTATTTGATTGAAAATGAGATTTGCATGGGGTAAGGACAAAATTGTCCTTAAATATATTAAAAGGAAAGAAAAAGCATTTTTTTTTAATCTAAAATTCTAAATATTTTTTTTGATGGTCGGTGGGACCGAAGTCAAAGACATCGTAAAGTAGTGTCGACGCGCTGGGGACGGTGGGTGTGCTGCGGCGGCGGTCGTTATCATTGTCGCGTAATTTACCTGACTGAGGCTGACCAAAAGTCAACAGTAAGGAAGCGGACATTGCCACATGGATGTGACTTGTGAGGTATGAAAATATTCGACGCGTAAGAGATTTAATTAATTTCGTCAACGTACATATTTAGAAAAAGTCAAATAGCCTAAACCAAAAGTCCTAATTAGGTATTAACCGTTTTGTACTTCTGTCCCCTTAAAAATAATTCACTGTTAAATCAAAGATCTAATGCATATTGGATCCATGTTCGTTTAATTTTATTCGTATATGTTTTTCTATGATATCATCATATACACGTGCTAAGACGAAATCATGACATGTCATCATCATATGACTCATATGTACGTACCTTTCTAAGTCCACCAAGCATTGCAGCACCCTTAATCACCCCATCACCACCAACCACTCGTTTAATCTCCTCCCTCAACTCCTTCTGCCATTCCGGATGTACAGCAAGGAGGAGCAAACTCCACGTCAGCGCCAACGCCGTCGTTTCGTGCCCAGCAAAGAAGAAAGTCTTGCATTCATCCACCAACTCCTTAATGGTCAACGCCCTCTTCTTCCGCCCATCCACCGTGCTCTCCGCCATGAGCAAACCGAGTAGGTCCTTCTCCGGCTCCCCGGTCGGTGGCCTCCTCCTCCGTTCCTCGATTATCAAGCGGAGAAGGCCGTCGATCTCCTTACCGAGAGCCTTGGCTTTTAGGCTTTCTTCGGGATTTAAAAACTTCCCAAACGGCACTCCAACGTAACGGTTGGAATTGAAGAGCGTCATTTGCACGTCTCTCAATTTCTCCAACACTTCCTTACCGTTGCCGTAGCTTATTCCGAAGCTTGTCTTCGCGATTATTTCGCCGGCCGTTCGTATGATTTCTCTCTCCACGTCGATCTCCAGCTTGCCGGAGTTTACTAGGCCGGCCCACCGGTCTACCATATCAGTCGCCGACTCCACCATTAGGCTCACCATAGCCTATAATTTTAACATTATATTCCGATCAAATAAAAAATAAGTTTTCTCAATATACAGAATCCATTAATTTATTAATTTGGAGATAGGTGGGCCAAATTAAATCTAACATTATGGAGTGTGAATTACGGGATGAAATCCGCAATTTCAAAATAGCCTATTATTGTAACATTATATTCTAATTGAAATGAATCTTGTTATTATGTATACAAATTACGGAGCGAAATCAATAATTTCAAAATAGATGGGAGCCAAATAAAATTTTACGCATCACCTTGGGTCCGTCAATGAATATATATGTATAATGTATTCTTCGTACCTTTAAGTTGGTCGGAGAGAACGCCGGAGCGACGACGTGTCGGTGTCTGACCCAATCGTCACCTTCAACCATGACGAGTCCACTGCCAAACATAGCTTCTCTATCGTGTTTAAAGACGGTTGGTTTTCCCCAGCCTTTACCTTTAATGTCCGCAGTCATCTCCTTCATAAACTCAGGATCCGCTATGTAAAGAAACGGCTCCGTTCCCAGCCAGTATACCATCACTTTCCCTACAAAACCAAAATCCCGCCATTGTTAATTAGAAGCTCTTAACACATGCATGCATGCGTGAATGCATTGAGATTTCTTACCGTATAATTTCTGCCACAGAGAGAAGTACGGAAATGCAGTAGAATGGACATCATTTGATATACTCAACGAAGACGACAACGACGAAGACGATGAAGACAATGCTATCATCTTCAGCTCTTTGATTTCATTCAAGTTTCCAAAAGGGAAGGTAGGTTTTGGACCAGAGAAGCCATTTGCTCTGAGCTTTCTATAGGCCAAAGAAGGGAAAACCCACCAAGAAAGCAGCAATTTCCCCACCATAATCAGAAGAGAGGCAGAAATGGACAAGATTATTGTCACCAAGAGTTGCAGTAGTGCCCCCATTTTTGTAGTTGTAGTTTCTTTTGTAAGTGATGATGATGAGTTTGTAGAGCTTTTAAGTGTGTGTGGGTGAATGGAGGGGGAATGAAGAGGGTATTTATAGGAGCACGTGGAGGAATGTCAAAGCATTGACTAGTTAATTTGAACATTTTTAATGCATGTGTACCGAAGGAATTCTCAAATGTTTTTTTCAACTGTACATACACAATCTTTCTAAATTTCAAGTTTTATTATAATGGCATATCGTGATATCTTGATGATGTTGATGCAAAGTGAATGTTGCTCTTGTGTAGTTAATTTAACCTGCTTGCGAATTAGTCCTATAAAAAAGTAAATCGTATTAGATTATAATTATGTATAACAAGCTCGATTTATGTAAATATTATGGAATGATAAAAGTATCTCGTAATTCAGTTCATTCATCCTACCACTAGATCATTCCAAAGTAGATAAATTCCCAGCATTATGTTCGTGGTTAAAATTGGGATACATAAGTACCATAACTTTAAGGAGGGGTTTACAGATGCTTATTTTAAGCACTTATATACCTACTGACGGTATAAGCAGATTTTTAGTATTCGGAGAATTTGTTTACTGCGGCCGCTTTAAAATTAAACAACTAAACTGCTTAATTAAACAAATTTTCTTAAGCATATTGAAATGCTTTCGTTATTGATATCAAAGAGCCTCTGCTTTTGCTTTAAAGAATTATTTTTAACTTTAGCAAAAGCAAATAAGAATTATTTTTAACTTTAGCAAAAGCAAATAAGTACATATTTGCAAATGCAGCATAAGTATCATATAGTTTCATGTTCAATTAATTATGTACATCACACTCCTATCCGCACATTTGAAATTCTAAATTCTAATTAATTCGACTCCTATGTATTACTCCTCTGTCCCATAGAAAGTGTTGTTTTACTTTTTGAGCCATCTAATAGAAAGTGTATTGCTTCTTAAAAAGACAAACAATATATTGACCAAAATTAACAAGTCAAAAAGTCAAACAATATACACCATACAATCCAATTTTCTTAATCTTCATGCCCCATAGAAATGAGACACTTTTTATGGGACGGAGTGAGTATAAATTTATCATGGATCTACATCTGATAATTATATTTATATATTGTGACTTTGCCATATACCTTATATGATGTCCTTATGTCATTTGTGTTGTTAGAAAAAGTTAAATATATATGAAGTATTTTTATCGTATCAGAATAAAATCTTGATTTCGATATACATAATCAAAACACTTTATATCAAGTGTACGATATATATGCATTTATTTCGAAACTCTCCTATAAACGCCTCCTAAATTCACCTAAGGAAAAAAATAAAAATAAAAATAAATAACACGCCTTAAAATCGCGTTTATGTTTGAAAATTATTTTAATTACAGGAAACTAATTGAATATTTTTTATCTATATATGTATGTAAGTCGTAAAAACACTGAAATGTGTGAAAAAAGAATTGATTAGTTTTACAGTTTTACTGTTTCACACATCTTCCAAAACGTATGTCATGACGTAGCACAAAAAGCGTAGATTATTTCACCGGACTTTCCCTAAAAAAAAATCATTTCTTTTGTTTGCTACGGAAGATTGGATTGTGACTTTGTTTCAGATATTATGGGCTCCGGCCACATATTTTCGTGCCCGAGTCAACGATCACAGTCAAACTTTAGAATTTAGAATAATATTATATTAATATATAAACACTTAATTTTTATAATTTTGAATGAAATTCGTTAAAATCACATATAGTTATTTATTTATTTATTGAAATACATAAATAAGTATATAATGTGGATCTGGTGAGAATCCACATGTAATGTGAGAACTGCGAAACCATGTATAATTCTTATATTTTTTATATAACAAAAACTTGTAATTTAATATTTTTGTCTTCTGCATAAATGATATAATGGTTATGCATAATATGAAATTACAGTTTTTTTTTGCATAAAAAAACATAAGAATTATGCATAATACATATAATTATTATGCATGATTCTTATAGTTCTCTGTCTTCTCACATGATCTATTCTCAATAAGTATATATATTAAACGGGAAAAAAGAGATCATGGTTTTTGTTTATATTTTGAATTTAATTTTAGAATTATTGCATGCTCATAAAATAAATTTTTAGTTCATTATTTAGCCATTTATAGGTTTCTTAAGGTTTTTTTAAATAATGGTTAACAATATAAGTTTTTTTCCGAGAAAGACAAAAATCATTGTATAACAAGCTCGATGCAGAAATACCAGTGAGATCTAACAAAAAACGAGGCCCTCAAATTTCATGCATTCATTATTTGTATAGAAAAAACAAGAAAATGCTAGTATAATCAAGTGAAAATAACACATAAATTTTAACAGGTTTATTATTCAAATCTTATATTGCCTACATTTTATTCGAATTTCCCAAATTTTTGGGCCCTCAAATTTTATACCTTCATTGTTTTGTGTAAAAAAATTTAAGAAAAAGCTTTGGTGACGTCTAGATGAATTTTTAAGAGGTATAAAATTAGAATCTTATATTATCTATATATATTTCATTTAAATTTGAAGATTTTATGGTCTTTTGAGTTTTATGGCCCCGGATGGTCGCGGGAGTTCGCCCCGCACGGCTTGACGGTGATCACGCTATCATTGTACTGTCGCCAATAATATTTAACAAGTGTAAGGTTTATGATTTATAAATTTACTAAAGTATACATTTTCATCGTGGAGCTCGATCGTGCAGCTAGCAATTAATAGTACCGGCCTATTAATGAATTCACATGGAAATTTTATTTCCACTCATATTTCAATTTTGATTTTATAGGATGACTATTATTGCCGTAATATATATTTTTCAAGATCCACCTAAATAATCATTACATACATCATAAATCTCAAAATTATTATCACCAAGTAAACTCATTCTTTAATTAAATAATATTTTTTTCATTTTTTTAAAGTTAGGTGTTTTTTTTCATTTTTTTAATTAATGAATAACTCGCAGCCGCTATGTTTAGTATACACAGATTAAATTCCTTATAGCGGCCCGTGCTTTAATTTGTAGTAGGACGTTCAAATTACAGTATAAAATAAAGATATCGCACGTTTCAAACTCATTATTCTCCTTCTTCTAACTCAAAAATAACAGGTCGGATAAAATCATAAAACAATACCACACAATTAAACCAAATAAAGTTTTCTCGTTGCATATTGATATTGTGCACCCTCATATACAAGATTAGTCGATCACGATAAATAAGTTTGTAACTCAGAAATATACTAATTATATGACATAAAAAAAACTTCCGTAATTGTGTGGAGGTCGACCAACATCGGGCCAATTTGACAACAATAATGTGAATAAAAGTTTGTAGTAGTAGGGTAGGAGTAGTGGAGAAGCAAGAAGTAGACCCGGCGCCGGTTCCAATAATATGAGAAACATTTGCAAAGATGGTATCCATGTTAGGCAAGGAAAGAATTACTAGAAATAGCAACATATTAATTTGGTCTGTTTCAACTTTTTTTTATGCCACATTTTTTGTATGTTTTCATTTTGTTCAATGTCGTGTGTACGTTATATGTCGCAATCAACGTTTGTGATCATATTTTTCTTGACGATTTTCGCCTTAGATTAGATGTATTTAGATTCCTAGGGGCTACATAGTGGACCGTGCGTTATTGTGGAGTTAAAAGGTGATAAAATAAAAGGTTGATTTAGGAAAATTTTCGTGTACTGCAAAAAGTAATGTTTATTTATCTTTCCTTATTGTAAGGTTAATCAAATTATTCTAAGGTTTAAATTGATAATGTGTATTTTTCCTTTATGTCTGGGGGAGAGTTGAAATTTTATGTTCTCAAAACTGCTCGATAATGATTTGAAAATTTAATTTTAGTGATTCAACTGATTTAATGGGTTAAATCATTGGGTGAACCGGACAATTTTATTGCACATTTCAAATGTGTATAGAACTATTTATTTAGATTAAAATATAAAAAAAGTGACTTGATCTAGACGTGAGGAGTTGTGCTAAACGTGAGGGGTTCGAATTGAACATCTAAAAATTTACTTAGTTTAAAAAAAAAAAATTAAAACTGGATAAAATTGGGCTAATTGAATCACAAATTCCAATAAACTTGATTGACCCGCCTAATCACACCGAGTCTTGATCAAAATCTAGCCTTCAATGAAATTGGCCCGGATTTTCCAACCTGTCCCAGTTGGACCGGTCAAACGTGCCGGGCCAGGCCAGTTTTGAGAATTTAGGTCGAAATAGCAACTATTTTAAAAATATAATCTTATATTAAAAGTATATACGTAATATTTAAGATCCTCACGAGCCACGGTCTAAATCCATTGAAATTTAAATTAAAATCTCGAGTTTTTCTTGCAAAAGTACTACCAACATTTTCTTGGAGGCCCATAATCAAGGATCTGATTATCATTGTAGTGATTATGGCCCATTTTGAATAAATTTCAATGGTGGCCCATTATCCATGATATTATCGTTTATTTATTTGAAACATTTGAAAAAATATTGAGTAACACAATGTCGCCCACGTGGATGGTGGACATATTAAACATTAATGCTTAACTAGTACTCTCTCTGTTCCATTAAAAAAGATTTATTTCTTTTGGACACGAGAATTAAGAAAGTGGTGTTAAATGGTGAAGATTGTTTGATTTTTTTATAGTTAAATGTGTTCTACACAATCTTTGCAATTTTAAGAAACGGGTCATTTTAAATGGGACGCCTGGAAAGGAAAGTGTGTCGTTTCGAACGGGACGAAGGGAGTAATATATCTTTTATATAATTGACAAGCTATAACACATAAATAAAATTTATTCAGTGACTCGAATTACAACTATGGTTTGATGAGTCTAATTCGTACTATGCAAATTTTGTTTCTTTTGGTGCCCATCTGGGCAGTTGGATCGTATATCCTAAGTTGTTTTGTAAGATTTTCGGGTTGACTTGGCGTGTGACAAGGATCTGAGGTGGCAATCGTTTTTTAAGGCTTAAGGCGCGATTTAGAGTAAATTTGGACGAAAATATCAAGAAGGGAGACTTGGAGATTAAAAGAAAAGAAGACAAGGAAAGATTTGGAGATCCTTATTTAATGATCTTCCCTTAATTGAAGATAAAAACCCTACTTTTTTTAGGGAGGGAGCAACTGTATAAAAGACACGGAGAGAACGAAGTAATACACTTTTTTATCATATCTTTACTTACGTTTTTGTTGGAGAGAGAGGTGCCGTTCAAATTAGTTCGAAGCTTTGGAGAAACAAACATTGATTTCAATTTCGTTTTCTAGTCTAGTTTGGAGATTTCGTTCTTGCTTTATCTTTTTGGATGTTTTGGATTCTACGTTCTAGTACACTTTAATCATTCAGTTTTAATTTTCAGTTAAATTCATGTTTTAATCTCGTTAGTTAAGTATTTAAAAATCTTGCACATGCTATTTTCAAATTTAAGCATATTTTATTTTCTGCTCAGTTTATTTGTCCGCCTACCCAGTCGAACCGGTATGCGTAGCTAAATTTCTTAGGAGCCGATAGAATGTGAAGCACACACATAAAGGGTTTCGTGAGACTTACGGCTTAATATTTAATTTATGAATTTTTGAATTAATCTTGGTTAATGGAATCAGGTTAGTTTGATCACCCCATGTTAATTTAATTCATAGCTAATTTGGTACTTACATCGTTTCTCGTGGAATAAGGATAGATAAATAGCAAAAAATTTCTTCGAATAATAAGATTAATTTGGTAGGAGACTATTAGATGTCTACCATACGAGTATGCTCCTAAATTGAGTTCCCTTAGTTCTTAATGTTGATTATGAGTTAGATCTATTAATTGTCCATCAACGTAGGTTGCATCTAATTTAGAGAAGTACTCATCTCAATGTCCATGATGATCGCTACAGATTAATTAAGGGGAATAAGAGACGTGCTAGTTTAATTATGACAGCCTAAAACTAATTGATTTCTAGGGATTAGTTCATCTTTAGTGTCGAGGATCGGATTTTGTGTGTGTGAATCATTTTGTTGGACCTCATTTCTTTGCATACGTTTATCCGTATTTATTTTAGTTGTTTAATTTCTTGCATTAGTTTAGTAAACCCAAAAATTGCGTGGTCGCTAATAACCCCTTAGATTTATAGAAATTTTGTAATTAAAATCTCTATTCCCTGAGTTTAATATTTGTTTGCTGTACTAATCTGAATTCTAACACATTTATAAAATTTATTTGGTGAAAACAACTATTACGAGTCTTTGATTCACACACGTCTAATTTTGACCACGTTACACAAAAAAGTGGGAAAAAAACAAAAATATGAGAAGCAATTTTCCTGTAATTAAGATGAATATCTTAAACATTAGTGCATAATACTAATTATTAAGTATTTTTAATTAATTAGTTATTTTTAATTAATTAGTTTTAGGAGACAAGGGGGACCCAGTATGCGTCGTACAAGGGAGTCAAATCAAGTGTCAAGAATTGTGCACGCGTGGGGAACTCTTTAACTAACACCAGCATCTCACATGATCTTGCACGTGTGTGGGGGTAGGAGAGAGAATCCAATTTTACATTATTAATAAAACTTGTAATTCGCTTTTTGAGGGAATTTTTTCTAGTTAAACTTGAAATATTTGAGGCAATAATCGAATAAATTTTCACTACTTAAAACTGTTTAGATGTATCACACGGCACACCTCTAATTACAAATTGAATATGGTGTAATGTATATATGTAGAGGGAGAAATTAGGTTAGGAAAAGGAGGCAACACATTTGCATAATGTCTTTGAACACATGAAAAATGAAGAATCACAAAGTAATACTATTCCGATGAAATAGCAAACTACTTTGATTTACTATTCATGACTTTGCTGGTTTCATTGCAACTTTTATCTGCTTTTGGAGAAAAGCCATTAAAATAGGTTTCATTTTCTGCCATTAATATATAATTTGCATATATAATGTGTATGCTTGACTAATGAAGATGTTCAAACATACACTTAGTAAACCTCATTTATATATCTAAATTACATTTTTTTTTTTCTTTCTTAAATTTGAAATAGGGGCAGCGAGTAAACCTCGTTCTTATGATATATATATCAAGATCCGTGGGATGATACCATAATCGAAACCAATTCGGATTAAGTTTAGGGGGTGTGGAAAAAGAGAGCAAAGTTAAAGCTAGCTAGTTCATTATTTTTAGAGTATGGGAAGCTGACGTAGAATAGTGCATGTTGGTCCGAAGACGAGAGTCAGGTGTAGAGGGGGGGGGGGGGGGGGAATACACCTGAGTACTATTTCTTTTCTCAAACCGAAGGACAGCTGAGCTGTTTGGTTGCAACTGATGAACAGTGCCAGATATTAACCTTCGATCGCAGGTCAGAGAGTGAGCCAACTATTGCGCTCTCCTACTGACTTTTGTCAGTACTTGAAACTTAGTCGAAGGCTTTAGTGCGGAATAGTATGGGGCCCGGAGATTCGTCTCAGTTTAAAAACGTGATTTTCACAAGTCAAATAGTTTTGGCTAGTGCGCTTTATGAATACGTTTTATGCAAGATATGATTTTATAATCATTTTGTGTGCGATGCAATAAAACAGTAAACAACACAATCAATTTTTAACGTGGTTCGGATACGCAAGATCCTACGTCCACGGTCCTGCTGAACAGGAGGTCTTGTTGATTAGTCTGAGCAAGCCTCAGCAAGGAATCTGTCTTGACCGGACGCACCCTTCTAAGTTATAGTCCTTAGTGACTTTTACAAATCAAACCGAGGTTTGAAGGGGAGGGGAATTTCTCCAACTAGAAGGAGTTCTTACAATAAGAACAATCACTAAAAGTGAACTCCTTCGAATTTCTAAGCTATAGATATGACGTTGAGCTTAGCTAGAGAAGAGGGATCTAAAGAACTCTAGAGAGAAGAACTAAGAGTATTCTATTGAGCAAGTTCTTCGCTGGATTATCTTGAATACGCTAGAGTGTTTGAGTGCTTGAGCGTTTTTCCCTTTCGATTTTCCGTGCGTGGAGCTCGGATTTTCTTCTCTATTTATAGTCGTGACCCAGGCATTTGCCCGTTGGAGAGGACGATGCCACGTGTCACAAACTTCCAAGAAAAAGGCCATATATTCGAATTGTTGCAGCAGAGTTGTTGATCACTATTTATGAGAGCAGCTTTAGTTGGTCAGAGTAGATAATGCGTTGATGGCTTCTCATTAGTCGAGGTTTGTGGTAGGTGAGATGTGTCAGACATCGGAGTTGACTCTTACTTATCCTCATATGACATTCTGCTGACTTTCGAGTGACATTAATAGCTGGGTTGTTTCCTGTTGGATACAGTAGACTTGATGCAGTCTCTGTCTTCTTCGTTTGAGTCAGCTGATAAGATATTCTACTGAGTGTAATCAGCTATTGACTCCAAAGGTACTGAGCTTTGTAAGGTTCTTCTACTGATGTCTGTCAGCTGATACAGTGTCTTCTACTGAGGTGAATATCGGCTGATGACTTAAGAACACAAGCTCTTACAATGATGACGTGGGGTTCTGGAAAGTAACTTCCTACTGAAGATCAGTCCAACATTTTACCCCGTACAGGACATAGACACGAAAGATAGAAAATCAAAACAGTCTAGCCTATTACATCATCTAATCCTATCGACACTATACTACTGATATCAGCTGGGTTTTGGGATCTTCAATTCCATAGTATACTTACTACGATTTCCCCCAATATTATTTTCACCCAATGATCTACTGAGTATCATCTACTGACTCATAACCCAACAATTTCCCCCTAATTGATGATGCCAAAACCTCTATAATCTAAGATCTAAACTACTGATATAAAAAGACTTCAGTTAAAAACTGAGCAAATAATTTAAGGAAAAATCAGTAGCTAATCAGATAGGCACATCAGAGAAACGGTTATGTGTCAGTGTGTGTCAGATCACTTCAGTGATCAGTTGTGATAAACATAACACAAACAAAAGTCGTAAGACAATGAGTAATTGTCTGGCCAGAAGAAGGAACTGTTATATATATGAAATGAGTTACAGAGTTCCTATCTTCTATACATGAGATGAGAAGACTACTGCTATCGTCTGAACTTCTTCGTCTTGCTCTTGAAATCCGGAGATTTGTCAGCTGGAGGATCCAATCCGTAATACTTGTAGATTCTGGCACGCAGAGTTCGGATTTGCTCGAGATCGCTTGGCAGCTGAGAACTAAGATCATGATGACGTGTTGCTGCGTCGACCTCGTCTTCAATCTCCTTGGTGCATAAAACACCACGAGTGGTTCTGGGAGGAGGTACTCTTCTGAATGTAGGAGCAACTAATGGCAGCTTCTCCTTGGCAAGTATCACATGGACCTGTGCTCTGAGTCTGTCGTTAGATTGATGAAGGAATTCATCGAACAGCTGATTCACCAGAATCTCAGTAGGATAGCACTGATACACATAGTACCCTTTGATGAACTCGATCTTGAGTTCCTCCCATTCTTCGTTCAGATGCCATGGTATCCACTTGTCTACATGGCGGTGAGGGGTTTTCTTCTGATAAGTAGCTCTCGGAGCGCCTCGCATGTAGTATTTGGATGACCTGGGTATCTGTTTCTTCCAATCAATGACTGGTTCATTGGCCATCTTGTCTGTAGCTTCTATGATCTTGGCCAAATCTTCCAGCCTTTTCTTTTCTCTGAGGGCAGCTGCTCTAGTGTCTCCTCTCCGGAGATTCAGGCCTTGCAGCGTTGCCTCCCAGGTGGCTCTTTCCTCCGCCTCTTGCTCAGGTGTTAGTTTAGAAACATCTGACATCCTCTGAGCGAGGGGAATGTTGTCTGTGTCGGAGATAGCCTCATCATCAGCTGACTGCTGAAGCTTTCTTCTTCTTCTGAGCATCTAAAAGCTTTTTGGCTGCGCCCTTAGCAATTTTGCCAACAGGCTTCCCGGGCTTTTTAGCCTTCTGGATCTCTTCCTCAAGACGATGCTCTAGGTCGAGCTGATCCTGAAGTTGCTGAGCAACTCTCTTGTCGAACTCCTCCTGCTCCGCCTTAGATCGGAATTTGGGCGTCGGGGAAGGTGGTGGAGAATCTTTAGTAGCTTTCTCCTTCCCCGGCCTCTGCGGTGGCAGTGGTTCATCGTCTTGGTCCACATACCTCGCGACCTCCTCAATGTGCTGAGCCGAGGAAGATCCTCCGGTTTGTTCTGGCACATGAGTCAGTGGTATGATGGCCAGACATTGGACTTCGGGAGTGGGTGTAGGGCTGAATTCAGCTTGAGCAGCTGAGCTTTCACCCTTGGCAATTTTTACACTTGCTTCTGCTTTTTCTCCCTTATCCACCTGAGCCTTCTCCGCCTCATTCTTATCTTCCCCCTTTTTGGCATCATCAGCCAGGGTCAGATGAGCATGGATGGCAGACACCTCTTTCTCCAATTTGAACATAATATCTTTGATGGAGGTGGTGGTGGAGTTGAAATCCTTGACAGCATCACAATAGTGCTCCCAATCTTTCTCTTGGTCAGCACGTATCTCCTTAATCAGCCGCCGTCTCTTTGTCTCGGTCTCGGTTTCAGGAGGGATTCATCATAAGCATCTGTCATTTCAGCTTGAATGAGCTTGAGGGCCTCCGCCTGATTGGTTATGGCTTGTTTTACATTGGAGGTGGCCATCTTGTTACGCTCATCCATAGTAGTTTGAACTGTAGCGAGGCTCTGAGTCAGTTGCTCAGAAAATTTCTTATGCTGTTCTTTGAGTAGTTGCTGACTCTGAGCGGCTAAGTCCATTTTCTGAGCTGTGAGGGCGGCCTCGACTATCTCCTGGATATTGATAGATGGAGTAGGAGCTTCGGCGACCTTCTTCACCTCACTGGCAAGCTTGTCAACTATCTCGGTTTGAGACTTGGTGTACTGAGCCTATTTCAGATGTACGTCCTTGGCTAGGAGACGATTCTTGTCTCCTAGCTTTCTAATGGCTCTGTTGACAGACTTGGAGGACACGGAACTGATAGGTTGAGCTTGGTATGAGCTGGTTCCGAGCCTCTGCTAAGAAGGCTGCGAGTTGTTGCTCTCGACTACGCTTCGAGGCAACTGGGGCATCACCTGATTTTGGCTTGGGTGATGGTGATTTGCGCTTCTCGCTGAGAGTTTTACCCTCAGCAGATCCTCCCTGGTCTGCTTCCTTGGGTCCCTGGTCCACATCATCATTATTATCATCATCGTCGTCGTGATGGGATGGCTGCGATGGGCTGCTGACGTGTTGTTCTGAGGATCTTAAGCTGAGAAGATAGAGCATAGCGGCTCTCAGATCCTCGAACGATGCCAGGTCAGTGGGTTCTCCAAACCCGACAGCTGACTGAAGACTCTGCTCCTCTGTCAATAGGGACAATGCTGATTGAGCCATAATAAGTTCTTCGAGTATATCCCAACTCAAGAATCTCAGCAGCATCTGAGTCCTTGCCCTTATTGCGATATCGACCAGATCCGTATGATCAGCGATTTTCGGGATCTGTGCCGATACTTCTCCTGTGGCTTAGAGACGAGCCGACTGGATGGTCGTCCACTCAGGAGATGTTTCCACAGTCGATTCGACCTCATCCGACTGTGTTTCCTCGGAGCTAATGCGCTAGACTTTATCTTTCAGCGTGACACCTTCAATGCTTGTGTCCGCGTCTAATATGTTCTCCTCCTGAGTAGGTGGGGGAGAAACAGGCTTTGCTGGAGCCACAGACGCTCCAGGCTTAGTGAGCCTTTTCTTCTTGGGTGGGTCGGCACGAGGGGGCAGGTCAGTCGTGATCCTCTTCTGTGCGGTTGGCCCTCGTCCGACCGACTTCTCAGCAGCGGCTCTTGTTTTGAACTTTATGAGCTTGCTGTCGAAGTATCGTGAATCAGCAAAGGCTGCATGATTTGACACTGAGTCTTCGATCAATATGGACATCTTTGTCCCATACAGCAGTTTGCCCACACTTATCAGCCTTCTCTCTCCGGAGGGTGTGGCGACAAACTTTTGCTCATGAGCCTTAAGCTCAACCACGTAGTATTCGGTCCAGTTGACTTGGACACCATCTTCTATGATCATCATCAGCTGAAGACGTGGCTTTGACAGCTGATCAAAGGAACCGGCGGAGGTCGTCAGTATATGTGTAACGATGTAAGCGAGTCCGCGGTACTCAGGTAGAAGCTGGTTCTTTGGCAGCGCAGATTTGAACGTAATATCATCTCTACCGCAGAACCGGTGGACATAGGAGTTCAGCTCCTTCTCCTTATATCCAACTAGGGATATTCCATGGGCCGGAAGATCGAAGGACGCTTGCAATGCGGCCCGGATATCAATGTCATGGTGATCGGACTCCCACTTCTGAGGGGTCACCTCCCTCATGTAGGCGAATTGGGATACTTCGCCGTCTGTATCCTCAGCGGATCTCCAGTTGAAATACACCTCTACGACTTGTCGATGAAGATATGCCTTGGGATGCTTCGTGACAAGAAGCTCGAGGCCTGAAGCTTCCAGAGCCGTGTAGATAGGCTCAAGGTATGGAAGCTCAGCCTGATGGAGAGCCATAGTCGGCTCGAACTGGATTCTGGACTTGATGATCTCATCAATGTTTGGTGGAGTCATTACAGTCGCCATGAATATCTGCAGAAAACTCGTTAGCACTTGAAAATAGAGTAAGTCAGTAGAGTTTTAAACAGAGAGAAGTGAAGATTACCGTATACAAAAAGCTTGAGAGAAATGCAAAGCAGTTAATAGATGACGAAAACTGAATGCAGAAAGCTCGAGTATACAAATGGCGAAAAAGATAGATTAGAGAGACGATCGAGAGATTTTATAAGATATGCATATCAATCGGTTTTGATCCAACGACTGAAATTCAATCTCGCGTTTTAATGACGGCTGTGATTTGATGTTATAAACGGAATGATTACTTAAGCCGCCTCTAACCTAGACCCACGTAGGAATTGCGCAGATAAGGTAAGGTGAGAAGACATGCATTAAATGCGCTGCAGGCAGCATTAAAGTCTTATGTCTTTTGAATGAGAACGGTTTCCTACTGACTTAAACCTTAAAAATTAATGGCGGGAAATAAATGCTCATTAACTACTGAGTGCAAACGACTGATATATTAAATGCGAGCATGCTTATGATAAAAGTTAAGTATATAAAACTACGCAAACCTCTTCAGCTGACTTTACGATCAGCTGGTTACCGTTTAGACTCAGGAGGACATATGATGTGCTGATGACCACGTTCTCCCTTACCATGTATTGTCTGATTCACCCCACTGAATCAAGTACTGAGTCTTCTGACCTGTCGTATTGTTTCCTACACTTGAGTACTATTTCTTACTACTGACTCGATTCAGTAGGATCCAGTAGACCTAGCTCAACTGATAATTCTCGAATACGTTCTCGGCCAGTGGTTTGGTCGGGATGTCTCGCCTTTGCTTGTCGGTATGGATTTTCTCCATTCTGATGTCCTTCTTTTCGACATGGTCTCTGATGAAGTGGTGTCGGATATCCACGTGCTTGCATCTCGTTTGGAGAACTGGGTTCTGAGTTATGGCAATTGCACTGGTGGAATCGCAGTAGATGGGCACTTCATCCTGAGATATACCATAATCTCGCGGTTGTTGTCGGCGCAAAGGATTCGGGCACAAAGAACTTCCGGCAGCCCATGTACTCGGCTTCGTAGTGGACGTTGTCACTGAATGTTGTTTCTTTGAGAACCAAGATATCAGCTTGGTGCCTAGGAACTGACACGTTCCAGAAGTTGACTTTCGATCTATCCTGCATCCTGCATAATCGCATCGAATAACTTTGTCGCATCGATTATCATCAGCAGGATACCATAACCCTACATCAGGTGTTCGCTTCAGATATCGCAGAATCTTCTTTGCTGAGTCCATATGACTTCGCTTGGGATTCGCTTGAAATCTTGCACATAGACCTACAACATAAGTTATATCAGGTCTGCTTGCTATTAAATATAATAAAGAACCAATAATAGCTCTATAATCAGTTGAGTTAACAGAAGCTCCCTCTGTGTCTAGATCGATTTTGAAATTTGTATTCATGGGGATCTTGACTAGCTTGCTCGAGTCGCAGCCAAATCTCTTCAGGAGATCTTGAGTGTATTTGGCTTGATTGATGAATATTCCTTCAAGTGATTGCTTTACTTGAAATCCAAGGAAGTAGTTCATCTCGCCCATCATAGACATCTCGAACTTCTCCTTCATCATTTTCTCAAATTGTTGATATATCGTCACATTCCTGCATCCGAAAATGATGTCGTCCATGTAGATTTGCACCAGTAGGATGTCATCTCCTGACTTTATGTTGAACAGGGTGCGATCTACTGTCCCCTTTTGAAAACCTTTCTGAAGCAGAAAGTCTGATAGGGAATCATACCAAGCCCTGGGTGCTTGTTTTAACCCATACGAGCGCTTTCCGAAGTCCAGTACACTGATGTCCCTACTGAAAGTCGGGCGGTTGTTCCACATAGACTTCTTCCTTCAGTATGCCGTTCAGAAAAGCTGACTTTACATCCATTTGATATACTTTAAATCTCTGATGCGTTGCATAGGCTAGGAACAGACGAATAGCTTCCAATCTAGCGACTGGAGTGAACGTTTCATCAAAGTCTCATCCCTTCGCTGACAAGTATCCCTTGGCAACAAGTCGAGCTTTGTTTCTGACAATGACGTTGTTTTCATCTCGCTTGTTCTTGAAGACCCACTTAGTACCAATCACATGCTGATGTCTAGGTCTGTCAACAAGCTCCCAAACTTCGTTTCGAACGAACTGGTTCAGCTCATCTTGCATGGCAATGATCCAGTCAGCATCATTGAGTGCGTCCTCTATTGTCTGAGGTTCTTCTGTAGACAAGAAACAAGAATAAAGTGAGTTTTCTCCTTGACTTAATCTAGATCTCGTCCTGATCGTTGCTGATGGATCTCCTATAATAAGATCTGAAGAGTGAGCGTCGAGCCATGAACGTCTGAGTCTGGCTTCTTCTTCTGATACTACTTCTGCACAGTCAACAGGTGTATTAGGCATTTCAGTCATGTCGTTCGCGATCGTAGCGATTCGGTAAGAAGGTTAGGATCTACTGAGTTTCCAGGTTCAGGGGCATTTAGCTCAGGAACAGTAGTTGTTCCCCCTGAGTTTATATTCTCAGTTAGAGGTCTCAGACTCTCAGTTACCATTGGGGCTTCCTCATCGACCGTTGTTACCTGTTGTTGATTCTGTTCAGTAGAATCAACCAGGTCAGCTACGTTGCCTGTGGGATGGGTCTGAATTTCCTTATTGTCTGACTCATCATCCCAACAATGCTGGATCTTTTCGGCTTTGTCGTTTAGTGCGAGATCCTGTAGCTGGCTGCTGACATCTTCGGTATTTGTCTTTGTAGATTTCCTGTTCTCAGTAACAAACTCATCAAATACAACATGAGGGCTTTCCTCCACGCAAAGAGTCCGATAGTTAAAGACTCTGAAAGCTTTACTGACTCGAGAGTATCCTAAGAATACTCCTTGATCAGATTTGTTGTCAAAGACCTTCAACTGATCTTTCTCATTATTGTGGATAAAGCAAGGACAACCAAAAATATGAAAATGAGAAATAGAAGGAATTCTCCCTTTCCATAATTCGTAAGGTGTCTTCAGGTGTTGCTGTGTAAGCAGTGAGCGATTCTGAGTGTAGCAGCCGGTGTCAGTAGCATCTGCCCAGAACTTAGAGGGTAGTTCGGAGTCTACTAGGAGCGTTCTTGTTGCTTCTTTAAGTGTTCTGTTTTTGCGTTCAGCAAGTCCATTCTGCTGAGGGGTGCGAGCTGCTGATGTCTCGTGCTTAATTCCCTCCTTTTCTCAGTACTCCTTAACTATTGAGTTGAGAAATTATGTTCCTCTGTCTGAGCAAATTCTCTTAATCTTGATGTCCTTTTCCACACTGAGCTTTTTCTCCAGTTTTGGCAACTCAATCATGACATCAGATTTGTTGGCTATGAAGATGACCCACATATATCTAGAATAATCGTCAATAACAACGAGGGCATACTTCTTGCCTCTTATAGTTACTGGAGAGACTGGCCCGAATAAGTCCATGTACAGCAGTTGAAGGATTCCATCAGTGGAAGGTGACGAAATTGGTGAATTGTTGTTCTTTGTCTGCTTACCCTTCAAACATACTTCACAATTTCTGTCTTTGATAAACGATTCATTGGGCAGTCCTCTGACTTTAGAGTTGTTGGCTAGCTTGTTCATAGTCTTGAAGTTCAGGTGGCTGAGTCTCTTGTGCCGTAGCCATCCTGCCTTGTCACTAGATTTTGTCTGTGCAAGCAAGCAAGCCTCAGGTTCACGGTTTTCCGTTGCAACATAGATATTCTTCCTCCGTGAGCTCCGATAACACCGTTTTCCCCCGTAGATTTGTCAACAACATCACGTAAAACCAGCCACAAAGATAACTCTTATTCGATTGTCACGGAATGGATCGACAGAAAGGAGATTATGTTGAAGTCCTTCAACATATGTTACTCTTGAACCGATGCAATTCCAATGTTCATTGTTCCGTATCCCCTTGTATAGCCTTTAGAGTTGTCACCAAACTCAATTCTGGGACCATCTTCTTGTACGTAGTTGGTCGGCGTGCTCTTTTGATAGGTCATGTGTCTCGAGCGGCCGTTGTCCACTATCCAAGTGGTCCTTATGCACTCCGCAAAATAGAAACAGCTTTTAGGTACCCTTTGGTTCAGGTTTGGGTCCTTAGGTGTTAGTGGGTGATTTCGGAACCTAGATTTGTCTTGGGACCTTAGAAGTCTGAGACTTCTTCTTCTTCTGAACCTTGTCAGCTTTCTTCTCTACAGGACTTGGAGAAACTGACTTTCTGGCTGTTTTGGGTTCAGGAGCTTTCTTCTTCTTAGGTTGTGTGCTCCTTCTGACCCTGGGCTCATAGTAGTACGAACTATACTGTGCCGGATGCTCATACAGCGGTTCATTGTACTGTTCTGCCCATCTGACCTTCTTAGTTCCCCCTGAATTTGATCGTGGTGTTCTGGGGCTAGAACCTCTGGTCAGTAGCTTCTTATTGCTCGACTGAGGTGCAATCATCTTCTGTTTATTCTTCGCCTGAGGTGTTGAGTCAGTAGCATGAACCTTCCCTCTGACGAACCTATCAGCCAGCATTTCTGAGTTTTTTGACGTTGAAGTGGAAGCTTCATGATTGTAGCCAAGTCCTTCTTACCGTTGGCCTTTGAGCTCTAAGCATGCTTTCCAACTTCTCCTTAGCTCCTAGGTACTGTTCAGTCATCAGTTCTCGCCAGACCTCATCACTTCTTCGAAGTGATTCATAATCCTTTTCAACTCCTGCGAGCTTCTGACTGAGCCGGGCTATTTCAGTATCTTTCTCAGAATTGTCCTTGGTCAGAACTGATATCTGAGTTTCTTGAAGCTGAGACTTAGTCATAAGAGAGTTAATCTCTTCCTGGAGTCTCATAACAAGATTCTCGGAGTCAGTAGAGACCTGACAATCAGAAGAAAGTCTCTGATTTTCAGCCTTTACCTGTTCTAGTTCCTGAATAGTTCTGCTGAACTCTCTGCTCAGCTGAATCTGCTCCTCTAGTAGATCATCGTAGGCTTATACTACATCTAGAGGTTCATCTGTGACCGAGCACGTATCGTGTGTGCTATGTGAAGAAGAGGTTATGTTAAGTTTTGAATTTACCTCACCCTCTTCTCCGGCCATCAGACAGTACTCTGCAGTTGATTCAGGAGTTGTCTCTCCGACCTCAACGGCGACAAATGCAGCTTCATCTTTAGAAGAGTACATGAATGTATCTTCCTCGATTGAGTCATCGGATATCTCTCCCGATATAGGCCGCCTCCTTCGGCCAAATTTCTCGCGTCGGCTCGCCGTTCGCTCTTTGAGCAACCGAGAGTTCGGGAAAGTCTTCGCGATAATGTCCCTCTTTCTTGCCGGTTGTAACACACGGCCGATCTGCTTTGCTCCTTCCAGTCGAGTCGTTGGATGGACTAGCAAAGAGCTCGTGTTCCCGCAATCGTAGTTGATTTAGATTCTTCCCTTTTTCGATAATCTTTCTTACCCGAGGGAGAATCTTTGTGGTATTTCTTCACTTTCGACTCTCTCTTTTCTTTGGATATTTGAGAGCCATCGGTGCTAGTTGGTCGGTGCGGATGTCTCGATGGACTTTGCTTCGTCGTGGCTACGCTTTGCCGGAAGAAATGGGTTTGACTCCATTTTTGCTTGATCGTGTTGCTTTAAACGCATGATCAATTCGTGTGTCACCAAGCACTTGAACATCGTTGGGGTAGGGCTGTGCTCAAATTCCTCCGTCTTTAATTACGAAAAGATAACATCGGGAGTTAGAGCATTAAGATCCGAGCGACGTAAATAAGTAGCAAAGGGAAGCCACTTCGCCGAGGTAGCGCTCTCGAATCTTTGTGTTCATCTCTTTATTGGTGAACGTCCTCCCCAGTCCGTTGATCACATTGATCGATTCGTGAATCTGACGCTTAGCTCGTCAATGGTCTCGTTGGGCTCCATGGCAAATGTATCGAACTTCTGTAGCTCTAGTTCGAGCTTGTTTTCCTTGATCTGCGGGGTTCCTTGGCTCAGTACAGCAGGGCATCCCAAAGTTCTTTTGCCGTCTTGCAGTCTTGCACCCTCCCGAGGTGTGAATCACTGAGCGTTGTCAGGATTGTATTACGCGCAACTGGGTCGAGGTTGTGCAGCTTTTTCTCTTCTGGCGTGAAGGCAGATTTGTCTTTTGCAACTTTAGCACCAGTCTGTGCTCCTACACCTCCCGCAGCAGCAAATTGTACGATGTCTATCATGGGAATGATGGGTCCTGTCTCAAGGACATCCGTCATGCTGTCATGCAGCGATGTTAGGTGCGCCTCCATTCTCACGCGCCATACCATATAGTTCTCTATCGAGAACATCGGCACCATCCTAATACCTGACATATCAGACATTGTGAGAGAGAGTATAAGGATCTATGAAGAGATGCTTGTGCAGTGAAAAACGTTTTCAGGATCTGTTCGAGAAGACCAGTAGTTACAGAACCGATGATTAGAAGAACACCGAGGCTCTAATACCAATTGTTGGTCCGGAGACGAGAGTCGGGTGTAGAGGGGGGGTGAATACACCTGAGTACTATCTCTTTTCTCAAACCGAAGGACAACTGAGCTGTTTGGTTGCAACTGATGAACAGTACCAGATATTAACCTTCGATCGCAGGTCAGAGAGTGAGCCAACTATTGAGCTCTCCTACTGACTTTTGTCAGTACTTGAAACTTAGTCGAAGACTTTAGTGCGGAATAGTGTGGGGCCCGGAGATTCGTCTCAGTTTGAAAACGTGATTTTCACAAGTCAAATAGTTTTGGCTAGTGCGCTTTATGAATACGTTTTATGCAAGATATGATTTTATAATCAGTTTGTGTGCAATGCAATAAAACAGTAAACAACACAAGCAATTTTTAACGTGGTTCGGATACGCAAGATCCTACGTCCACGGTCCTGCTGAACAGGAGGTCTTGTTGATTAGTCTGAGCAAGCCTCAGCAAGGAATCTGTGCACTGGACATACCCTTCTAAGTTATAGTCCTTAGTGACTTTTACAAATCAAACCGAGGTTTGAAGGGGAGGGAAATTTCTCCAACTAGAAGGAGTTCTTACAATAAGAACAATCACTAAAAGTGAACTCCTTTTAATTTCTAAGCTATAGATATGACGTTGAGCTTAGCTAGAGAAGAGGGATCTAAAGAACTCTAGAGAGAAGAACTAAGAGTATTCTATTGAGCAAGTTCTTCGCTGGATTATCTTGAATGCGCTAGAGTGTTTGAGTGCTTGAGCGTTTTTCCCTTTCGATTTCCTGTGCGTGGAGCTCGGATTTTCTTCTCTATTTATAGTCGTGACCCAGACATTTGCCCGTTGGAGAGGACGATGCCACATGTCACAAACTTCCAAGAAAAACGGCCATATATTCGAATTGTTGCAGCAGAGTTGTTGATCACTATTTATGAGAGCAGCTTTAGTTGGTCAGCGCAGACAATGCGTTGACGGCTTCTCATTAGTCGAGGTTTGTGGTAGGTGAGATGTGTCAGACATCGGAGTTGACTCTCACTTATCCTCGTATGATATTCTGTTGACTTTCGAGTGACATTAATAGCTGGGTCGTTTCCTGTTGGATATAGTAGACTTGATGCAGTCTTTGTCTTCTTCGTCTGAGTCAGCTGATAAGATATTCTACTGAGTGTAATCAGCTGTTGACTACGAAGGTACTGAGCTTTGTAAGGTTCTTCTCTGATGTCTGTCAGCTAATACAGTGTCTTCTACTGAGGTGAAGATCGGCTGATGACTTAAGAACACAAGCTCTTACAATGATGATGTGGGGTTCTGGAAAGTAACTTCCTACTGAAGATCAGTCCAACATTTTACCCCGTACAGGACATAGACACGAAAGATAGAAAATCAAAACAGTCTAGCCTATTACATCATCTAATCCTATCGACACTACACTACTGATATCAGCTGGGTTTTGGGATCTTCAATTCCATAGTATACTTACTACGATTTCCCCCAATATTATTTTAGCCCAATGATCTGCCGAGTATCATGTCGACTCATAACCCAAAGTACGAGTGTATCTAAACCTAAAAAACCTAACTAACTCTCGCTCATGTCTTTCTCACACTAAGTGGGTGTTTGCAATAGCTTCTTTATTAAAAGAGATAGTTAAGAAAGCTGCATAGATTTTTGTCTTCAGGTATTTGCATTTTACAACTTTTTACATAGCGAAAGTGATTTTGATAATTTCGATTGATTTATAAAAGGTTTGGGAAGGGTAGTATAAACTAGCAGAAAGTCGATTTCTTCCTTTTAATTTCCAAGTCTTGTAATTTTATTTTTCATTTAATCATGTTTCTTAAATTGATTGATTAAATTAAAACTAATATAAAATAATACTAACCATAAAACTCCATTTTATTAACATTGCATGAAAACCAATAATTTTATTTCGTTTTTATTTAAATAAAATATAGATTAATTTAATACTTTGTACACTAAGATTGAAATTATAATATACAAAAAATTAATTACTCAATTTTATTTATTTATTATAATTATAATTGTATAATAACACTAGAGGTAATAAAGATTACTCAATTATAATTATATAATAACAATTGTATTATATTTTTTGACTTTCAGCACTTTTTGCAAACATTTACAAATTATCAAAATCAATTCAGCACACTACCCTTCTTCAGTCCTTCGAGCACTTCCAACAACTTTAAGACTTATCAATGATAAATCAAGAACGCAAACACCACCTAAATGAATGAATATAAATGAACAAACCAAAGGCATCTATTACTGTACCACAAACACATCTCTCCAGTTTCAATCCTCCAATACATATTTACACCCAAAAATGTCTCAATAATATTCAAAAATCTTAGTGAGCAGCTATACGGGTTAATCGACAGATACTTGGTGTGAGTTGCAGAATTCCAAAGGGATCGCATTGATCCGATTTTTGTTTTTTTTAATCTTTGGATCATGCAATCCTTTTCGAATTCTCCATCATACTAAACTAAATCATACTGCTTTAGCTTCAGCAGGGAATTTCATGTAAGTTTCTGATCCTTGCTAGGTTATGGTTGATCTATAATCAGCTCCCTTGATTTTCCTTTTCTATGTAATCTATATATGATTTGATTGGTATGTTAGGGTTTTGAAATAGCAGAAGTTGATAGAGTTGATATTTCACTTGGATTAGTAATTTAGTATATACTACATATATAGAGAATTCACAACAAATTAGGTCAGTTAGATTCATGATCTTCTGGTATTTGAAAACTTTCACTCTGCTCTACTTAAGATTTAATTCCGGATCCATACCTGATTTTTATATGTTATGGAGCAGTTAATTGAGAGGGTGGTAGACTGGTAGGCCATGTTAAATAATAAGATGTCTTGGAAGTGGTCCATGTGTTTTCCTGTATTACACAAATGTATATCTTAGCTTTCTGCTGCCAAATTATTTTATTTATTATTGTTTTTATTATTTTGGTTCATTGCCAATTTAATGAAAGTAGCTGTTGTAAATAATGCCTAGAATTAGGGTTTAGAATTTAATTTAACAATTAATATTTGATTTGATAAAATAAATTCGTCCGTTACCCTCAAAAAGAGGGTAACAACCATATCTTTTACCTTGTGATTAAAAAACACCCTTTCTTACTAGAAATATATTTAAATATTTTCCTCTTATTTTATTACCCAAGAATGTTACAGATTTACTAAATCTCATTATTGTCTTTTAACAAATTATAATACTACTAATAATAATTATTAAATAATTAAAAAAATTATACCTTTCAGTTATTGGGCATTAGAGCTCTTAAAATTGATTCAAAATAGTCGAACTCGTTTAACTAGCCCGACCTATCCATAATTAGGGCAGAACTCAAAATCTTGAAAATCCAAAAAGATTAGGCCCAAAAAATGGCCCAATAACCCGGTGGGCCAATTGAATTTTTGACCAAAAAAGCAAAGAACTAAGGCCAAGCCCTCCCACAAATATATTTGAAATATAATATGCAAATTGGTATTCAAATGTTTTTTACCGAATTAGTTTTCAATTTGAGTGACCAAATTAGTTTTTTTGGCCAATTAAAGAGTTAATCAACGAATTTTTGAAATAATAACATGATAAGTATAGTTTCAGAACAAATTTTTGGGAAGACCAATTCGGTTAATATTTTTATTAGGGACCAATCATCCAATATTTTTATTACAATATTTTACTAAGGATCCACCAATACTTTTACCCCAAATTTCTTATGAATTAATTAGCATAAAAACATCTTTAAGATTTTTTTATTTTAGAATAAAAATGTATTTATAGAAACTGACGATATTTTCACTAAAATATTAGCCGAATTGAATCATAATTCAAAATGATATCTTTCAGAAATTGGAAAATCTTTGTTAATCACGGTAAAAATACTTTTACAAAAATTGACGATATTTTTTTTAAAAAACTGGAATACGGAATATTTTCCCAAATTTGAGGTAAAGATTTCTCAAAGATACTTCTACCCTAATTAATTCATAAGAAACTTGGGAAAAATATTAGTATCAAATTGGTTTTCAGTAAAAAATTGAGAAAAAAATATTGATAGAATTAGTTATCAGAAAATTTTATTCTGACACCACCATTATCTTTTATTGATTTTTTTTTTTTTTTTGAAATCTCATTAATTAATTGAATAATTGTTGATTGACGGAAAAATTGAGAGGAACAAGTAGCCGAAATCTAATTTTTAATGACCAATTTGGTTTAGTGGTTCTGATCTTATGGAAGGGTTGGGTTGAACTGTATTTTAAAATTTATTTATTTTTTAGATAAACAATCATATTGTTCTCAATATTCTACTGACAAAAAAAAACTACATACATTTATTTAATTAACTTTTTTCTTCAGAGTAAAAATTTGAGGCTGATTTAAGATTTTAAATCGAGAAAAAATAGATAACGGATATATCTGATGAAATTATGATGTTTATTCTTATATAACATAATTGAAGTATGAAAAATCAATCTAAAAATAATATAAAAAATAAAGGGAATTTGCCAAGAATACCCACTATTACTTCAAAACTGCACCAGATGCCATTCTTAATGAAAAATTGCATCACTACCCAGCCGGACATTTTTGTCCCTATTCTCAAGGCGCCGACACGCAATGTGTCCTCACTGCTTAAGAGGCTGGCTGCGGCCCGACTTGTTTGTTGGGTGGCGCTGGTGAGCTGGACGACACCCTCTGCTGAAGACTGCTGAAGATGTGAAGGCTGCTTTGACTGCTTGGAAGGGTGAGACTGCTACAGTGCAGATTCCCACGCCACCCTGCACCAGTCAATCCATGTTTCGCCAAAAAGAGAATGCAATACATATTAAAGGCGCGAGTTGACGTGAAATTCGATTTTTTATTAATTTTTTTTCATGTATAAATAAGAAATTAGGGTTTGTAAATTCTGATTTTTTTACATATTAATGACGGTTGTTGACGTAAAATCCGAAATTAGGGTTTGTATAAATAAGAAGTTAGGGTTTGTATAAATAAGAAAATTAGTGAAATACATATTAAATGCGGTTGTTGACGTAAAAATATGAAGGTTTTTTATGTATAAATATGAAATTAGAGTTTGTAAATTCTGATTTTTTTTTTCATGTATAAATATGAAATTAGGGTTTGTAAATTCCGATTTTTTTACATATTAAAGGCGGTTGTTGACGTAAAATCCGAAATTAGGGTTTGTATAAATAAGAAATTAGGGTTTGCCCTGCGTGAGTAAACTGAAGCATTTTTTTCATGTATAAATATGAAATTAGGGTTTGTAAATTCCGAATTTTTTACATATTAAAGGCGGTTGTTGACGTAAAATCCGAAATTAGGATTTGTATAAATAGGAAATTAGGGTTTGGATAAATAAGAAATTAGTGAAATACATATTAAATTTGACGTAAAATCCAATTTTTTTTGTTTAATGTATAAATATGAAATTAGGGTTTGTAAATGTAGAAATATTTTTTGTCACGCACTTCAAATGAGGACATTACATGTAAGAATATTTAAAGCCGGTTGTTGAGGGATTCTATTTTTTTTCAGTGTATAAGAAATTAGGGTTTGTATTATATTCCAGCTGCCATGGCCATTTCTGCAGCTTTGGCATAAAGGAAATTTAAAGCCGGTTCTTGAGGGATTTTTTAATATATTTGATTGGATTTTTTAATTGATTGGATTTTTCATGTTTAAATATGAAATTAGGGTTTGTAAATGTAGAAATATTTTTATTTAAGTACGGCTGTTTGTATTTGTGAAGTCACGCCACTCCATCAAAATTTAAATATAAAATTAGGGTTTGTAAATATAGAAATATTTTTATTTTTTGCTCCAATGCTATCCGAGAATAAAATAAAGGATATTTTTCCCTAAATAAAAAAGGAAATAAACAAAGGTTATAACTTGGAATACATTATACATTAATGAAATCGATCCCTTAAAAGAAGGGATTTCAACCGAAAACACCCGAGTAGTACGGCTGTTTGTATTTGTGAAGTCACACCACTCCATCAACATTTATTTCCCTCCCCACTTTTATTTACGTTTTATACAGTTTTTTTCAGAGCAATTATTTCCCTCCCCACGTTTGTATTTGTGAAGTCACACCACTCCATCAATAGTTATATTTTCAGAGCCTGCTGAAGAAAAACAACTTCGAAAATTCGTCTTTTGAAGCTCTATCGACACGACTCTCTTGTGTAGCAAAAACCGGTATCTTGTGAAGCTCCCCGACACGACTCTCTTCAAAATACCTGTATTTGTGAAGATTTTCTGAAGCTTGATCGAAATGGCCGAAAATAATGGAAGCGAGCAGGTTAGTAGACGAGTTTCCTATTTTTTGTAAATGAAAAGTAGTGTTTTAACGTGTTAGTAATGATCGGTGCTCTTAGATAAGCTTATCTCAAACTTCTGTAGTTTATATTTAGGGTTTATAATTATTGTAGAGATTTTTATATTTAGGGTTTATAATTATTGTAGAGATGTTTATAAAATTAGGGTTTGTAATTATTGTAAATATTGAAAGTGATATGAACAAAAGCGATTATAATTTCCGTGTTTTATTCTTTAAAAGTTTTATATCCGTAAATAAAATATTTGTTATAGAATATATAAATAATACATAGATATACGAAATTTATACAGAGAACGAATTATTTGTTAAGATTTATTAGTATATATATGATTTATATTATTAATATATTTGAGTAAAATATTTATAATAAGATACATATTAATATATAATATATTAATAAATATTAATATATTAATTTTAGTAGGGATTCATATTATAATATATTTTACGTATTAATATTATAGTATTTATTTATATTATATTATAGTATGTTTTAAATTAAATATAAATATATATAATACGGATATTATTTGACGTATTTTAATATATTTTTAATGTATTAATGTATTATTTTACATATAAATTAATAATATATTTTAATGAAATACGGAATTTATATATAAATTAATAATATATATAATACGGAATTTATATATATAATTTTGTATTTACAATATATTTTAATGAGATATTAATAGATATAATACGGTATTTTACAATTTATATATAAAATATATTATAATACGGAATTTATATATATAATTTAGTATTTATTTATATTATATTATAAAATTTTTTTAAATTAAATGTAAATATATATAATACGGATATTATTTGACGTATTTTAATATATTTTTAATGTATTAACGTATTATTTTACATATAAATTAATAATATATTTTAATGAAATACGAAATTTATATATAAATTAATAATATATATAATACGGAATTTATATATATAATTTAGTATTTATAATATATTTTAATGAAATATTAATAGATATAATACAAATTTTATTTTACGCATTTGAATATATTTTAATGTATTAATGTATTATTTTACATATAAATATATATCTAAAATATGTGTTTTAAACGATATAATTTTTTTATATGTTCTAATTAGTCTGTCTCGTAGACAATTATATATCGCTGTGAAATATGTGTTTTAAACGGAGACATTGCACTTATTATGAATATATTTAATTTATTTAGATGTTGTAATTAGTATATGTCTCGTAGAACATTATTATTCGCCGTAACATATTTGTTTGCGTGCATTACAGAGCTATACTACTAAATTATGGTCAACTAATTTTTTATTTTTCGTTCATGCAGAATCAATGGTATTTTTTGAGGTACGTAGCCAGGTCGGCTAAACCTCAAATTATGATTCATTACAAGTGGGATGTGATCCCACTTATCCGCGACACACTCACGGCCGTCGGTGGTGACACCCTATATGTACAATTCTATGAGACTAGCTCTTTCGGCCATTTGATGGAGCATGAGGGGGGGTATGGTTTTGGAAAGTGGGTGGGGGCGGGTCTGTGCGGGCTGTTGTGCGCGGGGTGGCGGTACGGCGGCTCGCCACCACCAACCCTCGGTTTTTAATTTCCGACCGTCGGTCCGTGTTTGGGCGTTGGCGCCGGGAGGGCCCCCGGTGGTGTTGGGTTTTGCTGGTTTGCTTCTACGTGTTCGTGCAAGGGCTGTATTTTGTGGCAATCGGAGATTAAAAATATCCAAGTTGGAGGATATTTTTAGAGAACATGCGGTGAACGGCACTTCGGCAGCCGACTACGTGAAAGTCGCAAATGTGTTGATGCTGCACCTACTTATCTTGGGTGTTCCGAGGCCGAGACTAATCAATGACTTCATTTGGGTGTTAGTGGACAACCTGAACGAATGGAAGGAATTCCCGTGGGGAGCGTATGCATACCGAGCATTACTTCACTACAAGCAATTCATCCCCAACACTCTTGTGGGATGTAAAGTGTCTTATGTATTTGCGGGCCCGTCTGGGCCTTACAAGCATGGGTTTACGATTGCATCCCCGAATTCGGGAGGGCTTGTGCGAACTTGGTGGACCGACATGCGCTTCCACATCTGATGAGGTGGAATTTCCCGAGAGTGAGAGGGACCTTCGCTGGCTTCTTCGACGATGAGGTAAAGAACTATGTTTGTTCACTCCAAACAAAAATATGGTAAAATATATTTATACTGTGAAGAACTATAATCTTCTATTTATTTATATGTCATAAGAAACCATCTCCAATAATATATCTCTATTTATATTATATAGTTCGTTGTTTATATTTTATTATATTATGATTATGTAACATTGGATGTTTTATACATAGTTGGAATGCGGAGCGATGGTGGAGGAGGAAGCAGAGCTCTTGACTGATTATTATGTGAGCACGCTGTCCGGCGAGACACTTGGCGTGCCGTATAGAGAGCCGGTTGTCGTCCAGTTTGGATCTGAGCATGCCAGAGCGATGGGCATTCCTCGTCCACGCGGCCCTGCAGCACCCCACTCTCCGCCTGCATCCCCACCGGGCATGCAAAGACGATCCTGACGAAATCGGGCTCCGGCGACTTCGGAGGGGTCTAGCAGTCTTGATACTCAAGACATGACTCCTCGAGAGAAAATTTTTGGAAGAAGATCAAAAACTTTTTCTCCAAAAATAAGTCGGAGCAGAAGTCAGCGGATGAGGGAGGAGTAGGACAATCGTACCGCCCGGATAGTCATGTCGAGGAGGGTCGTCGACACTCGGTTTCACATAGTCGCGGCATCTCCGATAGTTGCGGCATCTCCGGTCGACATTTAATTTCTGGTACTCGCGGAGCAACTCCGCATGCATCATCTGGTCAGGTCGACCCAGTTGTTGATGCCGTGACTGACAGCAGCGACTCGTCCGTTGCATCCGAGGCCCGCACGAAGAAGTTTCATGATCGACCCGTGTCCACCCAGCCGTTGCTGCTTCCATACCATGAGCCCGCGCAGCCTTCTGCTTCTCCCAGTCCGGCGTCAGAGGTTGGCTTTTACTAATTAATGAACAATATTTCCATACATTTATTTTATTGAGAATTATGTTCTTTTTACGAAGATATGTACATTTATTTAACATAAAAAATACATTTCTAGGAACCGGATGAAGATCACTCGCTATACGGTGATGATTTCCCCGCATCGTGGGCACTTATAGTGTCCCCGATAGAAGTTCAACCGTTGAAAGTTGTGCCGACGGAAGATGCCGGGATCAGCCAGAGAGTCGGAAAGGGAAAAGAGAAGGCCCCCGTGCAAGATGTGCCGAGTAGTCCACGTGGACGTGGAATGCGCAAGAAAAGACCCTCTCGTGCAATTACGTCGCCGTATGTTGCCCCGAAGAGGAATCTCGTCCGTTACCTCGGCGATTAGTCGGTCCTTGGCTTTAAGGAATATCGGGCGTGGCGTCGCGCACACAATGAATTTGGTGACCACGTCTACACAACCACGGGATATCATTTGTCGCACTCGTGGTTTGATATCCTCGAAGATGTTTCCAAGATGCTTACCCATGACATGATCGAATGCTATTTGGGTACGTTGAGGAGGCAATTGACGAGAGGAGACGGTCTACTTCATGGTGTGCGGAGCGGCACAACTCTCATTATTCCCGTACAGTTTTGGGTAAGTAGGTAATGTTTTATACAAAATTGTTTCTTAAAATGCAAACAATATGTATTGTATTAGTCTCAAATGCAACATTCTTGGTCGAACAACAGGATGAACGTGGATGCATGGGAGCTCGCTTAGGCGCCGCAACAAGTCTGCGAGAGAATGGGCACCGGGGCTACAATACGTAAGTTATATCTTCGAATTTAATTAAAATTATTGCGATATATTAGTGTAATGCAGCGAACTAATGTTCTTTTACGGACTGTTATAGCTCATCCTTGTTTGCTTTGTCACCGGAGCTCACTGGGTCACCGTGAGAATCCGTCTGCATACATGGAGTGTCGAGTTGTACGACTCATTATGGGCAATTTCCGACGAATCATATCGGCAGATGCGGAGAGAGAGCATACAACCGATTACACGAATGATGTACAGATTGTTCGATTACAACACGTACTTCGAACGGGTGTATGGGCAACCACGTCAAGAAGCTTGGCGTGATATGCAATTGGAGGTCTTCGAACGAGCACAGTTCGTACAAAGAGACCAAAATAATTGCGGTGTATATGCCCTATTATCCGTGCATCGGTTAATCGATGGTCTGCCGAGGACAGAACTCGTCTAGAATGAGCTCGACATTTGGAGTATTCGGCATATTATGGGGATGCGAATTTGGTTTATGTGCGTCGTGGTAGAACCGGTTGATGATTAGTTTGTTTTTTAAAAAATTCGACATTTATGATTATGTAAGACATTTGATATATCTCTACGAGAGATATATGGTATTTATATTTAGATATATTAAGTTATTGTACTCCGTATATTTATCTATTACGTTCGATATGATAGTTCCGTATATAATATTGCAATTTGTCCATATATGAAGGTAACGAATATAGAGTACTATAAATCCATTTCGAGATAGTACTATTAAAACAACTTTCTTTCAATTTAAACTGAAAGAGTACTATAATTCCAACTTTCTCTCAATTTTTCTCAATTTAAACTGACGAAATTAATTTTTCTCTCAATTTCTCTCAATTTTATCAATTTAAACTGAGAGAGTACTATAAATCCAACTTTATCTCAATCTTTCTCTCAATTTTTTCTCAACTTGCATAAAACAACGTAAAATAAAAAAAAGTTTATCTAAATCTAGCATAAAACAACGTAAAACTATTTCTCTCAATTTTTCGAATATAGAGTACTATAAATCCAACTTTCTCTAAATCTTTCTCTAAATCTTTCTCTCAATTTTTCTCAACTTGCATAAAACAACGTAAAAGCCAGATCTCTCAACTTGCATAAAACACCGTAAAACAATTGCTCTCAATTTTTCGAATATAGAGTACTATAAATCTAACTTTCTCTCAATTTCAACTGACGAAGATTTGTATAACTTTGTACAGAAATATGTAAGTAATATGCTGAGATCTATGACCTAATATACTTTCGAAATTAATTTCAAAACGTAAAAGCGCATAGTTCTCCATACAAATATTATATTTAATATTTAAATGCATAAACGATTGAAATATTATGTATATAGAGATATATAGATATTTTATGGAGAACTATTAATTTGTAGAACTTTAATTGTCATAATAAAATATAGAAAACCAACATTCTTCGCATAAACGTCATATCTCGCGGATATTTAAACATCAAACTTATATAGAGAAACACTGAAAATATATAGAGAAATAAGATCATAGTCCGGTAGACGGATCCTCCTTGTATGCCCATGCTCTTTGCAGAGGCCACACGTCCTAGGTCCTCTAGTTCTTGTACCGGCGCTTGCCTCTAAGCCAGATCTATATCGCCGTGACCTCGGCCGACCGGCGGATCTTCTCGTCAAGGGCGGGAGCACTGTTGGCACATTTGATATTTCTTCGGGCACGGTCCGTAGCCGGAGTGGAGGTAACGAATGAAACCGGTGATCATATAAATCTCTATGAACTTCCGTCATCTAGAGCGCCGATATGAATTCATACATATCGTTGCGGCGTATGTTATCGGTAACTTTTTGTTAGTGTACTTATAACAAAAATAGTCTATAAGGGAATATGTTACTCCCTCCGTCCCATTCCACTTGTCTTGTTTCTTTTGAGCACGGAGATTAAGAAGAGTGGGTGGTTGTGTGATGAGTGTGTGATTGTGTGTAAAGAGGTAGGCCCCACAAAGAAAAAGTGGTAGGTTGTGTAATGATTAGGCTTCCTTTTTTGGAAACTAGACAAGTCGAGCGGGACAGCCCAAAAAGGAAAACTAGACAAGTCGAATGGGACGGAGGGAGTAAAACTAATGAACACTTACATAATAGCGGCTGCAGCATGCTCGCATGGAATAAGATCCAAATCGAATTTCCGACACTGACAGCTCCGTCTTGCTCCTAACCGGACCCCTAAATCGCGTTCTCCATCGTTCACTGTGAAAACGTCCTCGCCAACGATCGTCACTGGATACGTGCGTCCTCGTTCAACCTGCTCGTGCAACTTCATTTTAGCAACCTCGACTAGGCTATGGTCGTGTGCATGCATGTTCGCCCGTCGCTCGTTGAACCAACTCTCCATGATGAACCGCACGGTATCAATTAGGGAACATATCGGCAGATGTTGGGCCCACAATAGCCTCACGTTGAATGACTCGACGCAATTTGACGTCAAAAAACAGTAACGCCGAGAAGTGCAATGCGAGAGGGCCCACCGTTCAGGACCAATGTCCATGATTTTATCGTGTGCCTCCTGACTCTTCGCCTTTAGTGAAGCCATTTTTCTTCGAAACTCCGATTTTGTGTATGCTTTGGCGGCCCTACGGAATATCCTTGCTGGCTGCGCGACCGTAAGGAGCGAGGTTGTTGCTCGATGGACGCAACACGCATACAATGAGTTGCCTCGGGATACACCTCTTCAACGACATGCTTAATACTCGCGTGTTGGTCGACACGATGACTAGGCCCTCGGTCGGTGGGTACACTGTCCCTTAATTTGGTCATAAACCATGTCCACGAATCATTATTCTCTATCGGGCCAATGCCTATCGCAAGCGAGTGCTTGCTCGTTGCGGTCTTTAGTCATCGCTACGAATAGCATGCCGAGATTCTTCCCTTTCGGATGTGTGCCATCAACTATGATGACCTACCTCAAGTTAAACATAAAAGCATTTATGCACGGGCCCTACGCTACGAAAACGTACTCGAACCGATTGTCTTCCCGGTCTTGTAATGGGTTATCGTTCCGGGGTTTAACTCGCTTCAAGATATGGAGGTACTTAGGTAGCGGCTTATAAGAATCGTCGTGGTCGCCGTAAATCATCGTGATGGCCATGTTCCGACCACGAAGTGCCTTGTAGTACTTAACTTCGACACCGAATCTACGACGCAACTCGTCAATGATGTCGCGAGGCCTTATCATGGACCCCTCTCTCCGCATTTGTCGTTTGAAATATACACCGATAGTCTTCGCACTCACGCTCTTGGCACCAATCGTTCGAAGTCGAACTCACATGTGTGCTTCTTGTCCACCTTGTATATTTCCCAAACATCTGCATCCTTTTTCGCACGCAACATAAAAGGACACGACTTCCCGTGCAAACACCCGAACCACGTATATTTCCCCGTCGCCTTTAACACCATAAAAGACCGCCGATGCTCTAAGTGCCACACTCCCACGGCACTCGTAAGCTCGTCCTACTCCAGAAGATCGAATCCACCTCAAGAACGCCGTCGTTAACCGCATCCAAATCAGGACATCCAATGATGTCGGTTTGAGCGATAGAGAAGAATGGAACTGGCCAGTTTGCTATATCCAGAATCGAATCGCCATCTTCCTCCTCCAACGACGAAAAGGTGATGGGTAGGTTACTCGGTTGTTCGAGTAATGTCATTAACCGATTGTAACCACCCTCGTTTCGCATCCACGTTGCAAACTCCAACATGGTACCGTATATGCTTTGATGTTCGCCGTGCTCGTCTTCATCGGACTCCTCTTCGGCAGTGTAATTCGGATCATCCGAATCCGTCGAATCTTCGTTATGTGCTTCTTGTTCTTCTTCCTCCTTCCCTTCCGCCTCCTCCTCCTCCTCCTCAATTAAATTAAATTAAATTTATTAAATAAGATACACAACTTAAATAAGATTAAATCACAAATTCCGAAAATAACATACTTAATTTGAATTGAACTGCTTCAATCAAACTTTGACTCATTTCACTTTTTCAAAATTCAAGATCGTAGAACACGGCTAGGCTTTGGAAAACGTCCTAACCTCGGGCCGACAAGATGGGTGATGTGGGGACAACATGGAACCGACATGCGCAGTCTATGGTCTAGACCTCCTTTTGGAGGGTAAAAAAGAAATTATGAACATTAATGCATTTTTTTGTAGAAAGTTGACTTCAATGCATTTTTCCAAATTGAAAATGAGTATTTCTGCACTTCACCCGAAAATAAAGGAGCAATTTAACTGTCTACTCTAATTTTTAGGTCGGAACAACCTACGGATTCAATTTTGATGAGATGGCCCACTGGACCCAGTAGGGTAAACATAGATTTTTATGTATGCACACACGAACTGACTGACGGGCAATAACAGTTAACACAAAGGGAGAAGTTACCATCCCTAATATTCCCGCCTCTCTTCTTCGCCCTCAACCAAAATCCCGCACAAAACACAAAGTAATGGTGTCGCCGCACGGTATTCAACTCGCCACCCATGCCATCTCCACGTTCTACGGCGATCTCTGCTCGGTAATGCGTTCCTCCTTCTGTTCTTATTAATTCTTCCCGATTTTATTATTTAGATGTTAATTACGAATCTGTGGCTGCAGAAAGTATGCGAGTGTTTGCTCCGCAGAGGAGCCCTAACCCTAGGTCATATTATCGGAAACACAAAGCTTTCCAGAGAAAATGTCGTCAATTGCTTACGGGTTTTAATACACCAAAACTGCGTACAAGCCTTCTCCACTCAGCAGGAAGGTGAATTATTAAATTTAATTGAATTTATGGTTGTGCATATAAAAGTGATTGGTTGCTTGTATTTTGATTCGAGTGGCTAGTTTTCTGGAATTGGGTGGCTGGTTGAACTGATTGAAGCTTGTCTGTTTATAAATCTTTCACGGGCAATATGAATAAGTAATATAGTGATGATTTTTCTATGAGATTGGGTTTCGGAAAAAAATAGTCTTGTGAAAGTTTATTTCGAAAAGACTATTGAGCCCGTATAACTGGTTTTCTTTTGCTGGCGATACAATTGGATTGTAGCTACTTTTGGCGAGGCACCAAGGATTATTACCCATTATATGGCGTTATTCGACAACATTATACACAAATCAAGGGCCCCAAAATTTATTCATATTGTATCAGAGGAGCTCGGTGAAGATGTGAGAATTTTGTCTTAAAATTTCAGTTCGCTGGCTCTTTGTAATTCGTTCACTCGTGATAAAGTTGATTAGCTTTTCTCTCTTTTTATCTTCTTCTTTATTTCCGTATAGTGTCTAGGAATATTTCAGGGGTTGATTCAACATGGGAGGCTTTCGATTGGTCAAATTGTCGATAGAGTAGAGCAGAAAACAGGTATTACTTATATCCACGTGTAACTTTTGCTATATGCAATGCTTTTTTGGTAAAATACGGTGATAACTGAAGCATCTTTTCTGGATCTAGTTTTTCTTTGCTTTGCTTATATTAGTAGTCCTCTCTTCTTCATGATGATGCAGTATTGTAATTGACATTTCAAAGCAATTGGAATGTACTTATTTTCTAATAAATGTTTTTATTGGCGTCATCAAAAGCACAATGTTTGGACATGGGATTTTATGAAATTATGCACAAATATCATGTAATATTTGACTATTAGGGACTAGGAAAGGGTACTACAATCTGGAATAAAAATATTTGAATACATGTTCCTAGAATTCGTGAAACTCTCATTTCGATCGGATCCAGATATGATCAATAGTCTTACATTAAATAGTCTGATTGAGAATAGGTATGTTCAGTAGTCATTAAAGGTCAAAATTTTCTAAATAAATCCAGTTAACTCATCAAATTAGATTATACTATTTGTCATACAACCAGTTCTGTTTATTTGGGATTCACCTTGGTCTGCGTTTGGAAACTCTCAGTGCATTCTTCTTTCCTGTAGGTAGTTTTGATGTTGAAGTTGTGCATAATAGCTTCAGGAGACTTTTGAGTGCCCGTTTTGTTGAGCGTTGTCCTGCGCCTGAGCCATTCCTTCCACCACCTACTGAAGAAGAAACTGCTGCTGCCAAGAAGCGAGGTGCAAAGTCAGCAAAGGTAAAATCTTTCATGCATTTATATTTCTCTTCAGTAATTTAAGTGTATAAACTTTCAGAATTAATAGGACTGATTGCTGGTGTGGTTTCTTAGGTTTGTTTCAATTCTTACTTTTGTTCTTATGATGTACAATTTTAGATGTATGGAGAAATTGGAACCTTTTTCTTTGGGTGGGGTGGGTTCTTGATTAGTATATGACTATGAAGAAGGGGAAAATCTTACTTTTTACCAGGTTTATCTTTTGTTGACTTCCTTATTTGTTACTAGCTCACATATTTCCCTGGTTCTTCAGCCTCTGCTTATGTTATTATCAAATAACTAACTGCACAACTGATCATTCCCTTAATAGATACAACAGCAGACAATAGAGCAGCGCGCTCTGGCAGCTGCTGCTCCGGTGGAGTCAATGAGATTCTTAATGGAAATGGGAGACATCTCTAAGGAAGATGACATGGAATGTAGCCCAAAAGTGGGCAATAAGGTCGGAGCTGCATTTCTTTTGAAGTTTCCTTTCAGCAGAACTATGAGTTTATGGACTCTCTTTTTTTGGATTAATAGCGCAAGCAAGATGTTTCAAAGTCAGATGAAAATGTATTGGATAGAGAGAAAGAGGTTCTTTGGCGTGTTAATTTTGAAGAATTTGTGCGACGCCTGCTACATAAGGTTCAGTATGATAGTTATTTCTGACTGCCTCTGGTTATACCTAGTGTGATTTGATGTGCTGTATTTGATTCCGTGAAAAGCTTTATCTATGACCATGATACAATTTCTTTAATGCAGGCTTGTGTTTCATATGTGAAAACAAGGATTAACAATGAAGCAAGCATTGTGCTGACTGCAATATTGGATTTAAGTCGACAATCAGAGGCTCAAATGAAGGAATATTCTTGTAATGCTTCCCTTCTTTTATACTTTCCTTTTAATTATGAGGTTCTATGGTTGAAACTTGTCACTTCCCAGTGCTTTAGGGGGGCGGGGGGGAATTCTCTTCGGGAAATCTAATCCACCATTTGAATATTTAAGAGGCTTTAGATGGAGATTGATATCAATCTGATGTTTTAGTTCATTTGTGTATTTTTAGATTAATCTACATATTAGATTTTCATCTCGAATTAGTTGATTAGTTTTTCTGAGAGGTGCCATAACTCTTTGATAGAGACACCTGAATAGCTTGAGGGACATTCCAACGAAAAATCTGAACATGAAGGGATTTGTTTACCGGTATAAGCATATTGTTAAACGATTCCTTGTAGACCTATTCTTGTGTAATTCAAATATGTTCTGGTTCATCAACATTTACGTAACTTGCAAATTTTATTTCCAGCTTATCTATCCATAAATGATATATATGATGAAGTCATAAAAAAAGATGGTGGTGTTGGGATGGATCTTGAGCGTGTCAGAACTTCACTTGACCAGATTGGTTGTCAAACCCGATCAACAGAAACCGATGAATGTTATAGTGTTGGTACTTTCATCCTCATGCCTCTTATCTTAATGCAACAGTTAGATGTCAATTTTCCCCCAAGACATCATCCACTTATTGAGTTCTAAACCATACTATTTTCTCTCTCTGTCTCCAGATATGAAGAGCATTATTCAAAGGGCTCAAAATGAAGAGGTTCATACTTTTTCTTACATCTTCTATTGAGCTCTGTTAATGTTTATTTATGCAGCATCTTATTTCAATTGCATTCTATTTAGGTGGAGTCTATGGTTTTGAAAAGGTATGGGAGGGAGGCATACAGGATATTCAGGCTACTGTTAAAGGCTGGTCGTCTTGTTGAGACTGACAAGGTAACACATAGCAGTTCGACAACATTGTGAAAATATATTCTTGCCCTTCTTGTTAGTATTACCTTTCAGCTGATTGTCTTGTAAAATTTAATGAATTTTTTGAAGATGCAGCTTATTATTGAATTACCAGTTCAGGTGCTAGTAATTTTAATTTCCAGTGATGATTACTTCAATTTCCTTGTAATTCAATTTGCCGTGATCACATGATGATGAGTGCAAACAATGAACTCAGAAATTATATTGTAAATAGTGTATATTAACAGTATTGTATTGAATTGCTTTTGTAAATTACCTAAGGTGTCATCTTATTCTTGCAGATTTCAGACACTACATTTGTCGAGAGGACAGAGGCAATCAAGATACTCTTCACGTTCTGGAAAGATGAATATATTCACATGGAGGTATTTCTACTGTATTATCATAGTTCCAAGAACCACGTCGTGTATGGTTGAGTCCGGGATTTTCTCTAACCGTAGTCAGCCCAACTGACTTAGATGTTCATGGATAGACAAAGATTTTTCCTCATAAAACTATCAATGCCCTTAAGGTTGGCATAATCTATATTGATCTAATGAATGTGGTATATTTGTGTAGTGCTTTCAAGTATGTTGTGCAAAGAGCAAAATATGACATGCACATTTAGATCAATAGGTTAAGTATACTATTCATGTAGTGTTGCTGAACTACACGATTAAATGAAAGAATGCCCTAAAAAGTTATGTTATGCTTCTTGCAGAAAGTATTGACAACCGGGGCTAAGCAGGCTACGTTTTTTCTGTGGAAAGTCGAACAGCAGCGCCTCCGACAAACATTTCTTGATGAAATGTACCATGCTGTTCTAAATTTGAAACTGAGAATTCTACACGAGCAAGATATAAGAAAAGAGGTAGCTTTACATGAGTAATTATGCAAAACATTGTAGTATATTTTACCATTACTTGTTTAATGAATCAGCATTAGTGAATCACTATGAATCAATAACAAAACTTATGGCTCTCCTCTGATGGAACAAAGTTTTATACAAGATTCAGAATTTCCTTCATATTAATCTTATTAATTAATTAATTATCCATTTGATGTTTACAGGTTGTTGAGGTACCTGCTAATAAGCTGGTTGGTGAAACAAAAGACAAATATTTGGCCTACAGAATAGTGAGGGCTACTTTGGAACGTTCCTTGATGAATCTAGATGATGCTGTCTTGCTATTTCATCATTTCTGACCTTTGTTTTCTCCAAATTATTCTTGTATTGCTATTTTTATTCATAGTCTCTGTTCATGTTCCTTTTTTTCCTTTCTTTCTTTCCCCGATAGTTGGTGTTTATTTATTGAGGTACCTGTTTCATGTTCCGTATTTCTGCGGTTGTGATCTTTAAATATTATATTATTACTGCTATTAAATCGATCTTAATGGGGATTGATTCAAGATCAACTCTTGTTCAACTGCTAATGCTGAAGTAGAAATACTAATTACACTATATGGTATTTAAAAAAAAATTGGAATATACAATTAGGTCACACTTTCTATTGTATATATGGCTTCCTTCAACATTAAAATTATCTTAATTTTCATCCACAATATCTGGTATATCATATTTACAGTGAGAGCTCCCAATAACAAATGTTCTTCAAGGGAATTATAACAAAGTGACGATGATTTGCAATGCCTTGTCTCTCGTTCTGATCGTGGCTATTCCAGTCGTTTTTCTAGCGATTTGATTCATTTACTTATTTGCCAACGACGGTTGGTGAAGAATTCTTTACAAGCACTTCCTCTCCAACCTCTCAGTCATCATATTTTGAATCTCGTACTGATATTGATAAGTTATATATGTAGGGAAAGTTTGGTGCGGGCTTTTGCCCCAAACATTGTGCGCGTTGGCAGTGTCGTCATCGGGGAAGCGGGTCGTGCTGAACAGCGGGTTCCAATGCACCACGTCGGAGATCGAGGCCAACGACAGATTCAAGAATTGGATCGAGAGCGAAAAATGCGTGAAAACATGCGGACTCCAAAGATATGAAATCGGAATGCCGTATGATTTTCTTTCGGAAGAGTTCTCCGCAGAGCAAAAGTATTGCTCCGACGAGTGTAGCGGCAAATGCCCCAACATACTCGACCACTACTCCGCCCTCGCCGCTCGAAAAAGGTATTACCGTATACCCATATTATTGGGTGGTGATTCAGTCCCCGGCAAAAGCACAAAAAGTTGGGAGATGATTCAGTCTTATCAGTTGAGAACTAACTCAGTAGCCCTGTGCTCTCAAAACTTACTGAAGATTTGAAGATCCCAAAACCCTATCTTGATTGATGAACCATTTAGTTGTAACTTGTTTTGTTCTGTCTCTGAGGTTTCAGACTCAGTAGACACTCTGTATCCGGTTCAGCCTCCGGCTGATTATCCGCCTCGCAGAAGTAGAAGACTCAGTATCTTGGACTCGGCGAGCAAGATATGCGAAAGGAGTTAGTGGAACTGAACTTAGCAGGAGTAGTTCACTGAACTCAGAGCTGATCTTCAGTAAAGCCGACTCAGCAGGAGCATGCTACTGAATCGTAGATCGAACTCAAAGAATGGCCGTACAATCTTCTCGACCGTCGATTCTTTAAAAGTCAAATCAGCAGAGTCAATATGAGGAAGAGAGAAGTCAGCTTCAGATCTCCTTGAAGTCTGTTCCTGTCTCAACCACTTTTCGGAATCTCGACCAATGACAAGCGGCCACTGTCCTATATCTGTTAAAGCTGCAAGTCAACAACTTTCCAGAAATGGAGGGAAAGGACACTGCTACCATTCTTCGAAAGAGCCGTTAGCTACCCAAAAGAGAGAGACAAAGGATCGTCGTCTCCAACGGATCTATCCTAATCTCTGCTCTATAAATAGAGGGATAAAATCAAAATGAAGCTCACGAGAGAACGAGCATACACGAGAACACAAACGAACTCAGAGCATTCAAAGAGCAATTCATACACGCTTAAGTCTTCCGCAAGAAGTTAGAAGAGACAATCTCCGGTGAAAGACTACATTTCTGCTAATAGGGAACCAAGCTAAATTAGAATCATACAGCCTCTAGTATCCAAGCGACTGAACACGAACCCAAAGCTTATACTTAGTCGTTCGTCGCTCTAGAAGCCACTTTCTTGTTCCCTATCCCTCTAACCTAAGCTCAACCGTTCATATCTATAGCTTAGACGAAGGAGTTCACTTCTGAACTGATCCTTATTATAAAGGACTCATTCACTGTTGGAGAGTTTTTCAAACACTTAGTTTGATACCTTGTAACCGAGACTTGCTCGGTATAAATCTCAAGACCAGGTGTTTGTCCAGTGTACAAACCGACCGAGACTATCTCGCATAATACATAGCCTCTCGATCTTTCGGGACAGTCGGACGTAGGATTGTTGGATCCGAACCACTTTAAAAATCGCTGTGTTCTGTGTTCTTTATTTTACTGTTGCATTGATTTACTGTGCATACTGAAAATATTTTTAAATCATTCAACTGTGTTTTAGAAAACTTAATCGACTGCACTAATCTACTGAAACTGTTTTGACAAAAACATTTTCCTAACTCAACTGAATTTGGGCCTACACATTTCCGCACTACTGAACTCTATCTGAACGATACTGAATTCTGACTCTAAGTCAGCTAGCAGGTCTCAGTAGAGTCAGTCACTCTGCCACGCGATTCGAACAACTTATCCGGCTTCGAACTCGTTCAAAGACGACATTCTCCTGAAAAGGACTGTTCACGTTCTAAGTTGAGAAATCGGTTTTCAGGTGTATTCACCCCCCCTCTACATCTGAACGTACTCTCGGGACCAACAATTGGTATCAAAGCAAGAGTTCTCTAAGACTCGTGTTATTCTGAAACTGGTCTACTTGAACGGATCCGGAAAACGTTTTCACTGCATATCATTCTTCATTCATATCACTATCTATCATGTCTGATATGTCAGGAATCAGGATGATACCCATGTTCTCGGTAGAGAACTATGGTGTATGGCGGGTCAGAATGGAGGCACATCTCGACATCCCTCCATGACGAAGCATGGCGAGAGGTTCCCGGAGGACGGACCTATCATTCCAATGGTCGATAGCGTCGTAGCTCAGGATCCAGCACAAGGAGGAGGTATGGTGACCGGGAAGAAGATCCCCAAAGACAGAAGTCTCTTCACCCCTGAGGAGAAGAAGCTTCACAACTTAGACCGCGTCGCCGTAAAATGCCATACTGACCACTCTGAGCGATTCTTATCTCGGAAGAGTTCAGGACTGCAAGTCCGCAGAAGAACTCTGGGACGCTCTAGCGCTACTGAGTCGGGGGACTCAGAAGATCAAAGCGAACAAACTCGAGCTGGAACTTCAGAAGCTGGAGAGATTGTCTCTCATGCCTGGTGACACCATTGAAGATCTTAACGTCAGATTCACGGATCTGATGAACTCTATCAACGGGCTGGGAAAAACGTTCTCCAACCGAGAGATGAATCTCAAAATTTTGAGGGCACTGCTATACGGTCAATGGACTCCCTTTTCTACTTTATTGCGTCATTCTGATTTATATATTGTTACTCCTGACCATATCTTTTCAGAACTTAAAGCTGAGGAGTTCGAGTTCGGCATACCTCAAAGGAAGCAACGAGCTGAAGCTAACACTCAAGTCGACCATACCTTTAAAGCATCGGCAGACAATGACTCCGGCATCTAGCAAGGCCGAACCTTCACTCACCGACATACAAGAAGGAAATCTAGCCAAGAAGTACGCGGCGCTTGCCGGTGAAGTATCGAAGGAGAAGGAGAGGCGCAGGAAGTTCTCAAGAGTCGTCAGAGATTTAAGGGTAAGAATGAATATACACCTAAGCGCACTCCTGACTCACATATTTCTGAGTGCAGGAAATAAGATGACTCAACTCAGTCGAAACACAGTGAAAGCAAAGAAGAAAGAGTCACAACCTCGCTATAATCGCAAGAAGCGGGACACTATCGATGATGGCTCCTGAGCTCAAGACCTGCCGAAAGAGCAGCACGCAAAGCAAGAAGGGAGAAGTTCATCAAGAAGCGACAAGTATATATTGCTGGTGAACTCTTAGACGACTCAGATGAAGTCGATTCCTTCATGGATTCATCAGATGATGAAGCAGCATTCATGGCCATAGAGCTTGAAGCTGAAGAAGACGCTGAAAAGTGTCTCATGGCAGGAGAAGAGGATGAGGTAAACTCTCACACACCATTTAATTCCTCTTCACACTGCACACACGACACCATTTCAGGTGCAGATGAGAATCTAGATGTCGTGATTGCATACGAAGAACAACTCGACGAGCAGATTCAGATGAGTCTGCAGCTCAGTAAGACTCTTCAGGAGTTGGATACCCTGAAAGTGGAGAATTAGAGACTTTCTCAGGAAAGTCAGGTTGCTACTGAGTCAGAAGGACTTGTGTTGAGACTCAGGGAGGAGATAAACTCTCTGATGGCCAAGTCTCAGCATCAAGAAGATCAGATCTCAGTACTGACCAATGACTTGACTCAGAAAGATACTGAACTGAGTCTACTGAAGTAAGAGTTGTCAGGACTTCAGACTGAGCATGAACTGCTGAAGAAAAGTGATGATATCTGGAGGAACTTGATGACAGAGTGGTGCATGGGCGCTGAAAATAAACTTGAAGCTATGCTAGCAAGCAACAAGCCCAAGCATTGTAAGGAGGGACTTGGATTCAGACATGGAGCCTCCTCATCTGCCCCCGTACGCTCAGAAAACCGGCTAGCCGTTAGGTTTGTTCAAGGGGAGACCATCAATGCAGAGATACTGAACCCCCTAGCCAAGAATAAATAGAAGATGAAGGCACCTCATCCTAGTTATCAGCACTCTGACAAGAAGATCAGCACCAGATCACCCTAGTTCGGTCAAGGGGGGGAACCAAAGAAAGTAAAATGGGCCGATCAGTATAGACCTCCGCAGTTGACGCATCCAACTCAAGATATGGGTCATATTACTATGATCCTATAGTTAGGAGAGGATCAAAAAGTCGAAGAAGAAGAAGAAAGCCGTACAGAAGGCAAAGGTCAGCAGTCCACCCACTCAGAAGATCAGGACTCCAGAACATGAAAAGGCTCAGAAGTCAGCATCGACCAGTCCAGTGGTCAAATATGTTGACAAAAGTCGAAAGAAACTGTCTGAGACCACCAGGGTCGTGAGACGAGATTTGGGTTTCCAAAACTAACATCTAAGGACCCAAAATCAAAAATAAAGGGTACCTAAATATAATTCTGTTTTGCAGGTACACAAAGACCCTTGGTATGTGGACAGCGGATGCTCAAGACATATAACGTACCAAAAGGACCTACTGAAGAATTATACTACTGAAGAAGGACCCCGAATCGAGTTTGGAGACAACGCAAAAGGCTATACCGCAGGAGGCTATGGAACACTCAAAGATTGGAACAACAACGGTTCCAAGAGTATCATATGTTGAAGGACTTCAGCATAATCTTCTCATGGTTAGTCAATTTTGTGATAACTCGAATAGAGTGATTTTTGACGCTGGTTTCTATGATGTCATTGATAAATCTACAGGGAAAACAGTGTTATCAGGTTCGCGCAAAAAGAATATATATGTAGCTGACTGGAACTCAGTTGAACCTGAAGCTTGTTTGTTGGCGAAAAATGACAAAAGAACGGGATAGCTCTGGCATAGAAGACTCAGCCATCTCAACTTCAAGACGCTCAACAAATTAGCTAGAAACACTCTAGCAAGAGGACTGCCGAATGAAGTATTCAGCAAAGACACTCAGTGTGAAGCATGTCTGAAGGTAAAGCAACCAAGGAATCAAAATCCACCTGTTCCATCTCCTTCCACTGATGGAATCCTTCAGCTGCTACATATGGATTTGTTCGGTCCAGTCACTCCGGTGACGATCAGAGGTAAGAAATATGCATTAGTAGTCATTGATGACTACTCGCGCTACACATGGGTTATCTTTATTGCCAACAAGTCTGACGTCAAAACAGAGTTACCAAGGCTTCTGAAAAGGCTCAGTGTCGAGAAGAACACCAAGATCATCAAGATACGTTCAGACAGAGGAACTGAGTTCCTGAATTTTATGGTAGAGGAGTTCTGCAAAGCAGAAGGCATAGAGCATGAGACGTCTGCCGCGCGCACGCCTCAACAAAATGGGGTTGCTGAGAGGAAGAATCGAACACTCAAAGAAGCAAGAAGAACCCCCGCTCGCAGATTCGGGACTCCCAACCAAATTCCAGGCGTAAGCTACCGATACCGCATGTTATACTCGGGAATAGATCTCTACCGACAAAGCAAAGATAAGAAAACACCATATGAATTATGGAACGACAGAAAGCCTTCTTTATCTTATTTCCATATTTTTGGATGTTCGTGCTTTATCCACAATAATGGGAAAGATCAGCTGAAGACTTTTGATAGCAAGTCAGATCGTGGAGTGTTCTTAGGATACTCCCGGTCAAGTAAAGCTTTCGTGAGTCTTTAACTATCGAACTCTTTGCGTGGAGGAAAGCCCTCGTATTGTTTTTAATGAGTTTGCCACTGAAGACAGGAGCAGAAACTCTAAACCTGAATCCGAGGACATCAGTAAACAGCTACAAGATCTGAGCTTAAAGACAAAGTTGAAAAGATCCAGCAATGTTGGGATGATGATTCAGATGAAGAAACCGAAGACAGGTCTACTGAATCTCAACCAACAGCAGAAGTAGCTGAACAGATTGACTCTACTGAACAGAGTCAATCCCAGGTAACTTAGGTCGATGAAGAAACCCAAGTGGTAACTGAGACCTCTACTGAGGATAATAATTCAGGGGGAACTAATGATGTTCCTGAGCTAAATGCCCCTGAACCTGGTGACTCAGTAGATCACACTCTTGTGACTGAACTGCTTCAATCTCAGAATTGTACAACTGAAATGCCTAACTCACCTACTATCTATGTTGAACAAATTTCAAATGAAGAGTTAAAACATCGTAGATCGTGGCTGGACGCTCACACTTCTGATTTGATTATTAGAGATCCTTCAGCAAGCGTAAAGACAAGATCCAGATTCTGTCAGGGAGAAAGCGCCTTATATTCCTGCTTCTTGTCTACTGAAGAACCTCAGTCAATTGAGGATGAACTTAAGGACGCTAACTGGATCATAGCTATGCAGGAGGAGCTGAATCAGTTCACGAGAAACGAAGTTTGGGAACTTGTTGATGCACCCGGCATCAACTTGTGATCGGAACCAAATGGGTCTTCAAGAACAAGCGAGATGAAAACGTCATAGTAAGGAACAAAGCAAGGCTCGTGGCAAAAGGCTACCGTCAGTCAAGGAATAGATTTCGACGAAACATTCGCTCCGGTTGCAAGATTGGAGGCAATCGACTATTCCTAGCCTACGCAACACATCGAGATTCGAGTCTATCAAATGGATGTGAAGTCCCGCTTTCCCGAACGGCGCATCGAAAGAAGAAGTCTATGTAGAACAGCCTCCCGGCTTTCAGCAGAGACATCGGGTTTATAGAATCGAAAAGGCTCTGTATGGGTTAAAACAAGCACCCGTGGGATTGGGTACGATATCCTGCTCGAGTTTCTTCTTCGTAAAGGTTTTCGAAGGGCACATGAGACCGCACATTATTCAAAGATACGACCGGAAGATGATATTTTACTTATTCGTATCTATGTAGATGACATCATCTTCACCTCGAAGAACGTCATCATGTGTCGCCAGCTTGAGAAAATGATGAAGGACAAGTTCGAGATGTCAATGATGGGAGAGATGAACTATTTCCTCGGATTTCAAGTCAAGCAATCTGAGAAGGGAACATTCATCAATAAAAGGCAAATACACTCGAGACCTCATCAAGAAATTCGGTTGCACATCCGGCAAACCAATCAAGATCCCGATGAACACGAATATGAAAATTGATCTTGATAAAGAGGGAGTATCGATAGACTAAACCGAATTTCGTGCTATAATTGGTTCTTTATTATACTTAACAGCCTACTCGTCCCGACATAACTTATGATGTAGGTGTATGCGCTCGATTTCGTGCGAATCCGGGCGAGTCACATGGACTCAAAGAAAGAAGATTCTCCGCTATCTCGAAGGAACACCCGACATGGGTTTATGGTATCCAATGATGATAATATTGAAGTAACCGGGTTATTCTGATGCCGACTATGCAAGATGTAGAATTGACCGAAAGTTAACTTTGGAACGTGTCGGTTCCTTGGCGCAAGCCGATCTCATGGTTTTCAAAGAAACAAGCACTCGCAGCTACGTCAACTCACCGAAGCCGAATACATGATCGCCGGAAGTTGTTGTGCCCAAATCCTTTGGTCGAGACGGCAGCTACGCGGACTATGACGTCATTCGTAATGAAGTGCCGATCTTCTCGCGACGAATAGGTGCTATTGCAATCACTCGTAATCCCGTACTTCATACGAGATGCAAGCACGTGGACATCGACACCACTTCATTCGTGACCATGTCGAAAAGAAGGATATCAGGATGGAAAAGATCCATACTGACCATCAAAGGGCTTATATACTGACCAAGCCTCTAGCAGAAGCCAGATTCAGAGAACTTTTAGTAGAGCTAGGTCTGTTGGACCCTACTGACTCCAGTCAGTAAGTGGATTCAGGAGAGGAGCATTCAGTAAGGGGGAATGTTCACTCTCAGTACTGAGTAAAATCAGTACGTAGAGACTCAACAACCATCTACACGAGGTATCAACTGACTGCGATGTTCAGCTGACAGGTTTGCGTATCTCTACTCAGTAGCCAATAGAACAGTTCTATGCATTTATGAATCAGATTCAGCATCGTATTCAATGCCTTAGAAAATGTCATTTAATATTAACGGTTTACATTTAATACACGACATTCTATGTAAAAGCATGCTGAACTCTGCAACGCATTAACTACATGTCGTATCAAGTTACTTCTTTGGCTATATACAACTGTATTTTGACTTAGGCGGCTAATATGATCATTGCCTATTTTATAAAACTTAATCCTAGCCGTCCATCTCAAAAAGCGCATTCAAACTGAACCATTGATATTTAACTGTTTATCTTCCTTAAGATATATATACACGTTCAAATGTTTGAAACCGCCATTTCTACTCTGCAAATATCCCGCGGACCCTAGATTTTCTGAGAATATCTCCTACTCCGTTACAAAAACTTACCTTTTAAAACTGCTCAGAAAAATCTTTGGTAACTTTCAATGATCATTCAGTACCATATACGTTTATTCCTCTTGTATTTTATTGGATACTGATATATACTGTGTTTGCAGATTACGAAAATGACAAGAAACGTTGTGTATGCTCCGGCTGATATGCAAGAGATCATTGAAAAGGATCGGGTCTGGTGCGAACCAGTTATGAAGTTCGACGCCTGCGACCTGGATTACATGGAGGAGATCTTCTTCGCCCTTCGAGAGACCGGGCTTGAAGGTTGCCTAACAAGGAAGCCGACGTTCTTCCTTCCGCGCCAAGTTGCTGAGGTCTACCTGAACTCAAACTCAGTAGACGGAGACATCTGAGGCTGCTTTGTTGTTCATTCAGTAGGCGACCCCTCGCGTACTGCTATTGAGGTCAAGCAGATGTCCATCCGCGAAGCTCTCCAGAAAAGCTTCAATCTACCCAACGAAGGATTCACCACTGTTGCATACAAGGATGATCTTATGGATGAATACCTGACTGAATTTTGTGGGAAGCCGACGACCTTCAGAGCTACATTTCCTAAGAATGCCATGCTCCCACAATACAGAGCCTTGGCCTACGTAGTGACTCAGCTTCTGACGAGTCAGGCCGACTCCTTCGATCAAGTATCTAGGCCCAAGATCCAGCTGATGATGGCCATACATGACAGAGCGAAGATCAATTGGACGGAATTCTTTCTTAAAGAATTCATGACGCAGTCAGCCAAGTTCGACAAGTCAACCAGACGGCTGAGCGTCAAAGGCAAGCTTCTGTATGGTCTGAAGATTTCCGTAATGATCGAAGACTTCTGCGATCGGACAGCATTACCTTCGCTGACAAGCAATACTTCAATGTGAAGAAAGTTTGATTCCGGAACGGGCGGCGCCCTTCGGCCAGACGGTTCGGGGCCCGCCGTTACCAAGACCGGGACTCGAAGACCTCCACTCCAACCAAGAAGAGGTCCCCTCCCAAATATACTCCTAAAACACCGACCAAGAAGTCGAAGAAAGTCAGTGAGGTCGTGCAGTTGTTGATGAGCTTCCTCTGCAACTGAGGGATGAACCTTAGTCGTCTGAGAAAACACCATCACTGGAGAAGGCAGTCTCCGCTGAGCGTGGTGAAACCGTGGACCAAGGGGTCCAAGCTGAAGTTGTCCAAACTTTGGAAAGCCCCTTGGATGTTCCACCACTCAGCAGTATTCCATCTGCTGAGAAACAGTCGTCTCCGATAGAGGTAGAAGACTCGGAGACAGCCTCAGAATCAGAATCGATCGGGATGGAGGCCTCAGCTCTCAAATCACGAGCCTCCCGAGAGATAGCTGAACTGATTCCGGAGATCGCCAACCACAACGATCTGGTATTACTTGCAAAGCGTGACGAGACTCCACATGTTGATCCGATTTCAGGAGTGGCACAACCTGAAACGACTTATCATCCACCACTCCTGCGAACAACTTCATGAAGAGGAGCTGATAATCAGGGGGAAGATTGGCTACTCAGAGCCATCTGACCTCGGTACTCTAGAAGATCTGAGGGCAGCAATGCTCGTAATGCTGAATGACAGACAACCGCTCGGCATGTCGCTCCCTCGGATGGGTCTCGAGCCCGACTTGGCCGGACCCACCCCGTGATTCAGGCCCTGAGAAGCCTGATGAGGGATCTCAACTGGACAAGGATGCTCCTACATCAACTGTTGAACCGCCGCTCAGCTTCCTTGGTCCAAGGCAGTCGGCAGCTGGTACTTCGAAGGCAGTTGAACCCTCTCAGCTCCTTCTAGAATCTGCCTTTGAAGTAGCACCTAGCCCGAAGAGCCGACGATCAAAGTCAGTGGCCAGGGCGCTGAGGAATCAAGGTACACAGAACCGTCTACTCGCCCGCACCGTCCACAATATGTGGAGGCAAACCACTGAGGCTCAAAGCGCTGAACTCCAGGGACTCAGAACTGCCATTCAGACATCTCCAGTCCCTCGACTTCTCCAAAGATTCGACAAATGCACTTGCAGCACAGAGAGCTGACTTTGATGAATAGTTGAAGACGATTTAGGCTGGCCAAGCTCAATTGCTAAAAGACTATAAGGCCGCACAGATAGCACATACTGAATCTGTCACCTCTATCTCTCAAGCCGCAGACCTCAGACTCCAAACTATTCAGAAGGCGATCGAAGAGAGAGTGGAGAAACAATTGAAAAGAGTTCCGGACAGCAACCGATGCCTCTCACAAGAAATATAGTGCTCAGCTCCCTGAGGAGAGGAACGAGCTACATGAGAAGCTGACTAAGCTGCACGAAGCCTTAGATGATCGAGCTGAAGCTTACAAAAGTCTGGACAGCAAGGTATCGGTTCCCCCCGAGTAAATTTGCTGATGCCAAAAAGGGGGAAGGAATAAGAGAAGGAAAAGCAGCTAAGGAACTGGTACTGAAAGCACCAAAGAGAGCAAGGTCAGTAGCACGGGCAACTTAGACTCAGACATCTGCCCCCACTGGACCCACTCAGACTGGCGAGGCCCAAGGTGTCTCAGCAGCAGGAGTTGTAGTGCCTGCTGAGACTGGCCCAAGCGGCTCAGGACCCAAGGAAGTCGCGACTCAGGCAACCCAGACACCCTATGACATTATCAAAGAGGTTGCTGACTACGCTGATGAGGAGTCAGAAGAGGAAGAAGCTCCTCTACCTTCTCCAGTTGCCGGGAAAGGCAAGAAGGTTCTGAAGTTTCCTACCCCTCCCTCCAAGAAGAAAGGACCCAGGAGGTATATTACTCCGGAGGAGGAAGCTCAGATAGCTGCTGACGAAAAGTTAGCAAGAGAAATAGATGAAGCTGAAGCTGCGAACAAGCCCAAGAAGAAGCCTGCTAAAGGCAAGACAAAGTTTGGTGCGGGATTTTGCCCCAAACGTTATGCGCGCTGGCAGTGTCATCGTCGGGGAAGCGGGCCGTGCTGGACAGCGGGTTCCAATGCACCACGTCAGAGATCGAGGCCGACGATAGATTCAAGAACTGAATCGAGAGCAAAAATGCGTGAAAACATGCGGACTCCAAAGATATGAAATCGGAATGCCGTATGATTTTCTTTTGGAAGAGTTCTCCGCAGAGCAAAAGTATTGCTCCGACGAGTGTAGCGACAAATGCCCCAACATACTCGACCACTACTCCGCCCTCGCCGCCCGAAAAAGGTATTACCGTATACCCATATTGTTGGGTGATGATTCAGTCCCCGACAAAAGCACAAAAAGTTGGGAGATGACTCAGTCTTATCAGTTGAGAACTAACTCAGTAGCCTTGTGCTCTGAAAACTTACTGAAGATTTGAAGATCCCAAAATCCTATCTTGATTGATGAACCATTCAGTTGTAACTTGTTGTGTTCTGTCTCTGAGGTTTCAGACTCAGTAGACACTCTGCATCTGGTTCAGGCGCTCGGTTGATTACTCGCCTCGGTCTTAGAAGTAGAAGACTCGTAACACGGGACTCGAGCAGAGCAGATATACTAAAAGGAGTCGAGTGGGACCGAACTCGGCAGAGTAGTTCATTGAACTCGAGCTGATCTTCAGTAGAGCCGACTCAGCAGGAGCATGCTATTGAATCAGAGATCAGACTCAGCAACGGCCAGACAGTCTTCTGACTGTCGATTCTCTAAAAGTCAAATCAGCAGAGTCAATACGAGGAAGAGAGAAGTCAGCTTCCAGATCTCCTTGAAGTCTGTTCTGTCTCAACCACTTTTCTGAACCTCGACCAATGACAAGCAGCCACCTGTATAATATCTGTTAAAGCTGCAAGTCAACAACTTTCCAGAAATGGAGGGAAAGGACACTGCTACCATTCTTCGAAAGAGTCGTTAGCTACCCAAAAGAGTGAGACAAAGGATCGTCGTCTCCAACGGATCTATCCTAATCTCTGCTCTATAAATAGAGGGATAAAATCAAATTGAAGCTCACGAGAGAACGAGCATACCCGAGAACACAAACGAACTCAGAGCATTCAAAGAGCAATTCATTAACGCTTAAGTCTTCCGCAAGAAGTTAGAAGAGACAGTCTCCGGCGAAAGACTACATTTCTGCTCATAGGGAACCAAGCTGAATTAGAATCATACAGCCTCTAGTATCCAAGCGACTGAACACGAACCCAAAGCTTATACTTAGCCGTTCGTCGCTCTAGAAGCTACTTTCTTGTTCCCTATCCCTCTAACCTAAGCTCAACCGTTCATATCTATAGCTTAGACGAATGAGTTCACTTCGAACCGATTCTTATTATAAAGGACTCATTCACCTTGTTGGAGAGTTTTTCAAACACTTAGTTTGATACCTTGTAAGCGAGACTTGCTCGGTATAAATCTCAAGACCAGTGTTTGTCCGGTGTACAAACCGACCGAGACTATCTCGAGTATAATACATAGCCTCCCGATCTTTCGGGACAAGTGGACGTAGGATTGTTGGATTCGAACAACTTTAAAAATTGTTGTGTTCTGTGTTCTCTATTTTACTTTTGCATTGATTTACTGTGCATACTGAAAATATCTTTTAAATCATTCAACTGAGTTTCAGAAAACTTAATCGACTGCACTAATCTACTGAAAATGTTTTGACAAAAATATTTTCCTAACTCAACTGAATTTGGGCCTACACATTTCCGCACTCATCGAACTCTATCCGAACGATACTGAATTCGACTCTAAGTCGCCTAGCGGGTCTCGGTAGAGTCGGTCGCTCTACGCCGATTCGTAACAACTTATCGGTTTGTTGAACTCGTTCAAGATCGACATTCTCCTGAAAAGGACTGTTCGCGTTTTAAGTTGAGAAATCGGTTTTTAGGTATATTCACCCCCCTCCCCCCTCTACACCCGAACGTACTCTCGAGGCCAACACATATAATCTTTACGTGTAAATCAATTTTATGCACTTTCTTCTTAAATTGTGAACATGTACAACTTACTTCTAGATTATCTAATTATAATTTGTCAAATAATGAATAGTCCATCGGGCATGCACAACTATGCTGAACATATTCGATTGAAATTTTAGACAAATTGCATCTTTTCATAATTAGGAACCAAGCGCACCAAACTAATATATAAATCAGGGGTAAAAAACACGTTTTGATAATTTAGGGGTAAAATTCAACAAAGCTAATAGTTTGGAGGTTTAAAGCTTTTAACTCTAATTATGTGCGTCATATTTTCCTAAATCTTGGTTGTTAATATATTTGTTTGTGATGACAGGCTTGGATTTTCCAAAATTTTGTAAAGTAAACCGAGAAAAAAGAAAGGCAGGAATTAAAAGCTCGGATTTTGCGATACCTACCGCAGAGTCGCCGGAATATGCTTATGCCGGCCGATCCATGGCCCCGAGCTGAGAGATGGTGATTATCATATAATATGGGTTATTCTCTTCTAAATTCATCATTTTTTTTTTCAAAATTCATTTTTGCACGCAAACTTTCAAGTTACCATAAATACTCCAACTCTTGATTTATTTCAAATTGCACACCGTTCCAGAATCCGACAAAATCAAATCTGACGTGGCATTTTCCGGCGTGACGTGGTTGCTGACATGTCGGTTGAATCATAATCGATCTCATTTGCTTTTTCAATAAATACACAAACTCTTTACAATCTCCCTTTTCACACAAACTTTAAATTTAATTTATTTTTGTACACAATCGAAATTTAGAATTTTTTAATATTTATTTATTTCTAATAAGATTATTATAATGAATGACCGAATTAAGTTGAAAAAATTGATTAAAATATATTTTTTATATATTAAATAGACAATTAATCAAGCAAAGCTTAACCCTAATTCTCTTATTATGTTCGTTTGGATTTTTATAGTGAGTTTCTTTTCTTTGCTTTTGATTCTCTCATTTTTCGTTGCCCAATGACCACATGGATTTGAATTTTATTGTGAATTCTTGATTCTAAACCTCATTTTTTGACCAAATAGTCACCAAAAGAATAACGGAGATTCGATTCCCTCATGATTCTAAACCAAACAAATTACTCTCTTCTTCCCGCTTGACTTATCTTGTTTTTTTTGTTATCCCACTTGACTTGTCCTGTTTCCTAAAATATAAAATAATTACTACACAAACTCTCACTTTTTTCTTTGTGGGACATACCTCTCTACATGCAATCAACCACCCATCTTAATCTCCGTGCCGAAAGAAACAAGTCAAGCGGACGAAGAGAGTAGAAAATAAGAATTGATTCCATTTCTTGAATCATTGCAATTTCTCAATTTGTTCCATTCCATTTCACCGAATCGACACGTTAGATTCGATGATTTTGTCTTCTTCCCTTTCCATGATCTCTTAATCATCATTAAAAATTTTATTTTAATCAGCTTGTTCAACTTAATTCGGTCATTCATTATTAAAATCTTATTAGAAATAAATAATAATTAAAAAATTCTAAATATAATTTGTGTGAAAAAAACATGGAGCAGAGTCGCCGGAATATGCTTATGCCGGCCCATGAATGGCCCCGAACTAAGAGAGATGGCGTTTATTAATATTGACCTTTAAATGTTCATAGATTTACATAAGTTTCGGATTTTGTTTACATGTATTATTTTACTATTGGTTTATTTATTGGTTTATTTAATTAGGGTATGTTTTTGTTATCCTCACATAAAATATAGCATGCGAAATTGCGAATATTCAAGTTGAATTCGATTCACTTAATTTCTTTGATGTTTGGATTACATGCTTATATTTTCTCAAATTAAATTTGAACTCAACCTATAATGTATAACAACATGAAAGTCAAATTTTTACAATTTGTACACCGATAAAATTAAATCTGACATGGCTAGATTGAATTTGATTTGGCGACCAACATGACACGTAAAAGTTTATATGACTGAAATTATAAAGTAACGTTGTAAATAATTTGATTTTGCAAATAAAATTTTAAATTTTAATTGAATATCTAAACAATTTTAAATCATAAAGTTTATTTTATTCCTTCTATCTTTAATGCTACCATAACGTAAAATTTCCAATTTTTTTCTCTCTTTGTTTTTGTACTAGAAGGTTGTTAGTGTTACCAACACTACTTTATAACATCGATTAATTTAATATTATAATGTAATTTATGTTATGATAGCACTAAAAAATAAAAAGGAAATAATAAACTTTATTAATTAAATTGTGTACAAATTTAATTAAAATTCAAAAAATTCATGTGTAAAATCCGATTATATATAAAGTTTGTGTTTTTACAAACTACTCAAACTTTATAATTTTGCCACGTAAGCTTTCATGTGTTACGTTGGTTGCCAAATCAGATTCAATTTAATCAAATTATTTGCCAATGTACAAATTTTAAAAAAATTGAAAGTTAATGTATTTAATGAAGCATTTTAAAGTTCGTGTGCAAAACAAAAATTCTCAAAAAATACGTGTATTTTTGGAGCTAATAGCCCTTTTTAGTTTTTGTATGTTTCTATTCTTTAAGTATTAACCGTGTGCCTGTTCACCCCATTATCATCCGTTCCAAGGATTGATGTTCGATTATGATCATATCAATGAATTAATGAAAATCAATTTTTGGGATATATTCGGGTGTACGGATTTAATATTGTTGCATGTAATGTCTCCCATACTTAACATTATTGTTTATTTAAAAACTTATGTGATAATTAAACATTATATTTCCTACAAGTTACAGAACATACAAATTCACCAATTGAAAATTAGGGAAGATCACCAAAAATAGTGTCGGATATATTTTGTTGGCCTCGTGTATATCAATTAGCTCTACCTATAAGTTCCCAATTGATCTCCTTTTCCTTTTATGATTAGGTCACACTTTCTACTACATATACGCCTTCCCTCAACCTTAAAATAATTTTAATTTTCAACCATAGTATCTGGTATCTATTTTACAAGTAATAATGGACCCTTCCATTAAAGAAAATTCTTCCATGGAATTATCACCAAGTGAAGATAAGTGCCTTTGCTACACTACCGCTATGTTCTTGATTATTCCACTTATTTTTCTATCGCTTTTCTATCGTCACTTCGATAATTGTCAATTACGGTTGGTGAACAATTTTTCTACTCCAAAATCCCAATTATCATACTTTTAGAAACGGAGAATCTCACGCATATTGATATCGCTAACTTATGCATAATGCAGGGAAAGTTGAGTGCTGGGGTTTGCATGAATCACGGTGCGCGTTCGCAGTGTCGTCCGCGGGGAAGCGATGCGTGCTGGACAGCAGGCTCTGCTGCACCGAGTCGGAGGTCAAGGCCGACCACAAATTCAAGAACTGGCTCGAGAGCGAAGCATGCATAAAAACGTGCGGGCTCCAGAGATACGAGTTCGGAATACCGTACGATTTTTTTTCGGAAGAGTTCTCTGCGGAGCAAAAGTATTGCTCGAACGAGTGTCGCCACAACTGCCCAAACATCCTCGACCTCTACTCCACTCTCGCCGCCCGGAAAGGTATTTAGCCTTTTACTCCTAAACTATGAAAATAGACAATTTGCTCTTAAATTATTTAATTTACTTTAAAATTGAGGTCACCTATATAAAATTAGGAGTAATATAGTCCTCAATTATCACATAGGAGTAATAAATAATCGATTGGGTAAATCACACAAAACTATGCCAAAAAATTTCTAGTAAAATTTTATTATTTGCTACAAATTAGATTATTCAAAAGACAAATTAATATTTTAGAGTAAAGCGCACCAAACTAATAGTTTAGGGACGACATCACATACTTTAATAATTTAGGGAGCAAAACACAACAAAGTGAGATTCAAAGCTTTTACCCTAGTACGTTTTTCCTAAATGTGGCTGTTAATATTAATATATTAAATTGTTTGTGATATGGCAGGCGTGGATTTTCCTAAATTTTGTGAAGTAAATAGAGAAAAGAGAAAGGCGGGAATTAAAAGCTCGGATTTTGCGAGACCTGTCGCAGAGTCGCCGGAATATGCTTATGCCGGCCCATCAATGGTCCCAAGCTGAGAGATGGTGTTCATTATTATGACATTTAAATGTTCATAAACTAATTTCGTGATTTATATATTCTTTTAGGTTTGGATTCTTTAATTAGCTAGGGTGTTTTCTTAACCTCAGATAATATATTGCATGTGATTATTCGAGTTTAATTGGATTCACATAATTTTCTTAGAGGGTTTAGATTATGTAATGTGTACATGTTCATATTCGAATTAAATTGAACTCAAACTATAACATATAAGAAGACGAAAATCATGTTACGACTGGAATATAATTTAGAGATTTTATAGATTCAACCAAACTAAATTTTTATTCATTATTAAGATCCACTACAATCTAGCCCGATTTGAGTTCAAGCTTGATAACTACTACATAAGCCACCCAATAAACCGTTGGGGGTCTAAAAAATGAATATGAAAGTCAGTACAATGTTCACAATACACGTCTTTCAATGAAGTAATGACATGTGTATTTTTAAGAATTATGATGTTGTATTTGATTAAAAATTATATAAATTGATTACTTTAATTAATGATTTTCCTGGATTAAAACTACACAAGTCATCATCTTATTAGTGGGACATGGATTGTGATACAAAAAGTGGAATAGATTATTCTTATTTTTATTGGTTTTAAAGAAATACAAGTAATGTGGACTCTAATCAAGAGACGAATAATTAAACGTTATATTTCCTATAAGTTTTAGAAAATTCAAATTCATCGACTGAAAATTTCAGAGCGTCACACATATGTGTTGATCACCATTATAAGCCCCCGTAGTTATCCCTCCAATCTACCTATATATATATATATATATATATATATATATATATATATCCCAATTGATCTCATTTTCCTTCTATATATGATTAATTAGGTCACACTTTCTACTATATATACCATTACTTGACAAACCGAAGCAGTAACAAAATCTCTTCTATGACATCACCACGTCAAAAATACTGTAGCAGATAATGTAGTTTATCTTTTTCTGGCGGTTGGTAGTTTAATCACATTCGGCATCGTGGTATTCTTTGGAATCGATTGGTGTCTTTGGTGAATGATTTTTTACATAAGCACTTTTACGGGTTGAAATCTATGTTCCAAAATCTCATGTCATAATTTTGATTGAGATACAAATTTTTGGAACAACAGACTTTTACTCCAAATCATTTATATATCGTAGACTAACTGACTAACCTCTCTTACTGAATCCCTAGCTTCTATAGGGAAGTGCAGCAGCTTGAGCGAGAAACGGCGCGCGTTTGCGGTGTCGAAAGCGGGGCACCGGTGCATGCTTTTGAGGAGCAAAAGAGCAAGCGGGTTCGACTGCGCCGCGACGAACATGGAGGCCGACAGATTCAAGAACTGGGTCGAGAGCGACGTATGCATAGAAGCGTGCGGACTCGACAGGCTCACAATCGGAATGTCGTATGATCCAATTTCCGCGGAACAAGTTTGCTCCGACGACTGCTACGGCAACTGCCCCAACATCGTCGACCTCTACTCCAATGTAACAGATTCGATTTCTGTGTACGTCTGCCGGCGTTAATGGAATATTTTTTTGATTTTCTGGGTTTATGAAGAAAGGTAATTGTAACAAGATGAGAAATAAACAAGAAGATAAAAGCTGGGTCAATTTTCTAGTTGTATTCACCTTCCCGATTCAACAGATAAATACAAGAGATAAAGCGTGTTCTTCACATTGACAACTTAACTAAACCAACATAAATAAAAGATAATTTCGTGAACTAATCCCAGCCGTCCACGGTGACTTATGATCCTACGATCTCGACCGTTAGCCACTAACATCATCAACGTCTCCAAAATCGCCACATGCGTCCACATACTTGTCCTCCCCTGTCGTCATCAAATCCAGCATTTCTTCTTCCACCTCACAAAGAATGCACAGTAAGCCCTCCCCATTCTCTCCAGCTCCAACTCCATCGAACTCCCCCATCTTCACCTCATCATTTGCTCCGCCCTTAGATCGGGGTGTGACATTGTCTCCTCCTTCAATTGAGCCTTGACCCCAAGGCTGGAAATCCAGAATCAGTTTTCTCAGGTAAGTCCCCTCTGTCCAAATTTCCACAGTAGCTCCATTGTTACTCCACTCGACTAAGAACGAGTGGATCTCCCTCCCTCATCTATTCAACTTACTCCTCTTTCCCTTGACATGTGGCGTGAGGATAAATTCTCCTAAATCATCGATGGCTAGAAGTATTGGAGAGTGGAACCTCCCCGGCTTGACCAAGCGTTTTAGCAAGGACACGTGAAAGACAGACTAGATTTTGGCCCCCGGAGGCAATTCTAGACGGTAAGTTACTTCCCATGTCTTCTCTGTGATTAAATAAAGCCCATAGTACCTAGGAGCAAGCTTTTGATTGTTTCGCATGGCTACTGTATTCTGTCCGAACGGTTGTAGTTTAGGGAAAACATACTCCCCGACCTCAAATTGTCTTTCAATCCTCTTTCTGTTTGCATACTTCTCCATTCTTTGTTGGGCATACTTTAGATTCTCCCTGAAGGTCTGTTGCATCTCCTGTCTCCTCTTTAGGATTAAGGTCTCACTCTCTATATTATCTGTATTTGGGAATGGTCCCATGAATAGGATAGGAGGGGAGTATCCATACATGGCCTCGAAATGGGACATTTTAAGACTAGTATGATAATTGGTGTTGTACCAATGTTCAGCGAGTGGCAGCCACTGGAACCAATTCCTCTGATTTTGCTTCACCATGCACCTTAAATAAGTTTCCAAACATTGATTCAATCTTTCTGTTTGTCCATCCGTTTGAGGATGATAGGCAAAGGATAACTCTAACTTAACTCCCATTAATTTAAACATTTCATCCCAAAAATGTTGGTAAATATAGGATCTCTGTCTGTAACTATACTTATTGGCTGGCCATGTAGCTTAACAATGTTATCCAAGAAAACCTGAGCAACTGTGAGAGCAGTGTAGGGGTGGCTTAAGCCAATGAAATGCCCAAGTTTAGTGTATCTGTCCACTACCACTAATATCACCCTTCTTCCTTGTGACTTAGGAAGTCCTTCTATGAAATCCATGGTGATATGAGTCCAGGGTTGTTGGGGAATTGGTAAGGGTTGTAACATACTAGGGTAACCCCTTCTCTCTACCTTGCTTTTACTGCAAACCTCGCAAGCATTTATCCATTCTGCAACTTCCTTCTTCAGTCATGGCCAATAAAAATACCTCCTTAGTCTCTGGTAGGTGCCATCTGCCCCAGAATGCCTCCCTGTAGCTGAATCATGAAGCTCCCTTGTAATGCTACTTCTCAGCTGCTTATGCTTACCCACTGCTATCCTTCCCTTATACCTCAAAACTCCCCCTTGCATGGTGTAATCAGGGTATTCCTGTCCCCCCATTATCTTGACTGCCACAATTTTAGCCATCTCATCATCTTGATGATAGCTATCCACAACCTTCTGCACCCAAGTGGGACAACCCGAAAAGGAAAATGTTGCAAGATGAGTGGAACAGAGGGAGTATTAGAATTATGTAGGGTTTGCAGTTCTCATGTTAAGGATGAGTTCTCATCAAATCTACACCCTATATATATATATATATTTAAATGAAAAATCTTTTGAGCACTCCTTCCATTGTATGGATGTGTGGTCAAGATTGTAGGAGAGTTATCTAGGTTAGAAAGCTTTATTTATTTTCATTAACGGTATAAATGTCATTTTAGCATTTCTTTTCTTATTAATTTATTTAATGGATTTTATTTTTCTTGATAGTGGAGAGAATACGTTTTCTGATCCTTCTCACTATCCGTATTTGTCAAAATAAAGTTATTTATTTTATATTAAATTCTTTTTATGTATTTTACTTTAATTAATTAATCAAATCACAACAGTTTACGTAATTCTTCATTTTTCTTCTCATTTTGCACAATAATATGGAGAATCAACCAAAGTGCATACATTTAGTAATCAAAGTGTATATATTTTTTTAATCAAAGTCCATACAATTTTTTCAATTGGGACAAGAAATAAGAACTTTAACTTGAAGAATAAAATTCATTAACTTGAGCAAAGAAACACGACCAAAATTTTCAAAATATGGATTTCTTTAGATCTACATTGCGGCGGCAACAATGAAGGACGGCAGCGGCATATCTGGTAGGATATCTATAGATCTGTAGATCGGAGGACAATGGCGACAAATCTGATCGGATCTGTACAGATTTGCAAATAGGAGGACGACGTCGGAGACTACTTCCGAGTACCGGAGGTCAGAGCCAGAGCTAGGCGCCGGGATGAGCAAGCATAAAGAAGGGTCCCGGTCAGCCCTACAGTACTCTCAATCTACGGTAAGTCTCATTTTAATAAGTTTTTAGTTGAAAAGTCTTTGTTTTCACACAATTTTGTTTATGCATGTGATGAATAGGTTTCCGAGAGGGGATGCTCCTTAGAATCCACCGCGTTTGACACTTTCCAGAGTCTCCATTACAAAGGTGGAGACTTCTCGAACATGAAGGCGGCGAGACTTCACGTAAGCACCCAATTACAATATATAGTATATTATTTTAGAGTTGTTAGTTTGACTTTGTTCAGCTTTTATGTTGTATTAGACAGAGGTTGAGCGGATTGCTGGTGAAGAAGGCCCCAACGCGGATAAAAACGCGATTTATTTGCGGTTGGAATGGGTTCGGGACAAGAAGCAGCGGTTGTACGGTCTCGAGAACGCCGCCATCCGCTCTTCTACTTTTTCACTTAGCCCATCCCAGAACAACCTCGAGATTTTGCGCCGGCTGGAGGAGGAGTCGGCAGCTAGGAGGGACCTTCAACAGCAGATGGCTCTCATGCATGAGAAGATGGAGCAGATGATGGCGATGATGGATTCCTCTAGCCGACGAGACCCTTCTGACGACAACCAATCCCCTCCTCCCGCCTCTTTATGATTTACTTTATGATGACGGAATAATTCTTGTTGTGATGCGTGATTTGAGTTGAAGTTATAAATATACCGTTTAGTGTAGCTTTCATTCTTTAACTAAGTCTAACTGGAAAGTTTGAATTTCAATTGGTAAAACCATACTTGTTAATTAGTGCTTATGCAAAATGATTACTACACAAAATGATGAAACCCAACCCATTTTATTTGGATATAATACTTATACCGACAACTCCACCAACTAAAATTATTTATCACTACCTCCGTCCAATTATTTTTAGGTCATTTATTTTCAGCACGGAGTAAGAGAATAGATGATAAAGTATGAGAGATTGGTAGATGATAAAGTATGAAAGAGAAGATGAGTGAGAGTAGATGATAAAGTAAGAGAGAATAGATAATAAAATAGAGGAGAGAAAATGATAAAGTATAAGAGATGTTGATAATTATTTATCAAATTCGAAAGATAGTCAATATTAGTCGGACGTCTCAATCGAGAAAGGTGGTCAATAATAGTGGGACGGAGGTAGTTTTTTTTTTCTAGAACGAGAAAAAATCGTAATTGTATTAGTAGTGTGCATTAAGTAAAACTTACTCATATGCAATAACCTACAATTATATGCAAAACCGAAACCACAATTAGACAAACATCTCAACCACCCAATAGAAAATAATTTTTTTCCATCCCATGCATTTCAATTATTATTCCTTATTATTTTTAGATATCTTAAATATATAATACGTCTTACATGTCACTATTTTTACATTTATTTATGATATCCTTCTAGAATCTTTTTTCTTGGAGACTTTAGAACAATGTAGTTTACATTTAATCAGTATAATTTTCAGTCTTCTTCTGTAGTTTATTTGTAATCCATGTGAAAAGTCATCGTGGGCTTTATTCTCCTTGTCCCCAAATATTAAGATTTCTGAACTCTCGAACAGATTAAAAATTGTTGTAATATAATGAATAATTGAAGTGGTCATTTAATGAGATTCAAAGCATATAATATAATATTTTAGTGTTGTTAATTACAAAGATCATAAGAGGACAAACAAAGTACAAAACCAATATTAATTAATTAAATATTAACAAACTAGCTTTGGTCAGTTTTTAATACTAGCGATCTTGATCATGTATTGTCATATTAAAAGTTATTGAACCGAATGTCATATTAAAAGTTATTGAACTGAAATCGATGATATTAAAAAGTTACGAAATTAAAACCGACTCAACAAAAGTTACGATATCAATAAAATCACAAGTAAATGAAAATACAGGAACAAAATTGCTGGTATTAAAAAATTATAAGACTAAAATCACTGGATTAAAAGTGATTAGACAAAACTTGTTAGTAACTGAAAAAATTACAAGATTAAAACCATCATATTGAAAATTACTGAACTAAATTTGCAAGTAAATGAAAAAATGCGAGCCTAATATACGCGACAAACTGCTTTACAATGCTGGTCCCCCGCCATTCGAAGAGTCAGGTCCCATTTCCGTCTCGTACGAGGATTTGAAGGTCGGCACGATGAAGGGAGAAAAGAAAGGAAAAAAAAAAGGAAAAAAGATTATCATTGCTGAAAAATTATATATACGTGACCCCATTAACCAATGTCGACCGATTAAACAAATGAGTCGCATGATGAAAAATATGGATCCTCCATTAGGAGCATGACGCGTGTCTTTGTGCAGTGCATTATATTTTTTATTTTGTGAAAGCACTATTTTATTTAATCTTATGTTTTTTGTATTATTGTGCGTTAGAACTAGAAGAGCTGACGCAAAGACCTACAAACCATTGAAAATCAGACGCGTAATTACATTATTAGTATTATTTATTTATTACTATGTATAAAGTATTAAGATGACCCACGTATCACGCTGCATTAATTTGCAATACAATTCGACATGTGGAAAGTCCCAACCTTTCCTGCAAAAATATCATATAGTTTAATTTGTGATTGGGAATGAGAAGAAGAGAAGATTGTGTTCTGGGGTAAATAAAATATGATAAATAAATAAATAAATTGATGATCATTTTAATTGTATATATTCTCTCCTTTTTATAGAAAACATCATAATTTTTTTTTGGAGCAATAATTTAAAAGAGTTGATTTTAGTTAATGAAGATGCGAGATATATACATATCATTAATTATTTAAAATTTATATGTGAGGTAAAGTTGTGGAACCCGTATAATTATTTTTAAATTAATTTGAATTAATAAATATATGAGACCAATTTTTATTTTTTTTAAAATAGTATACTTTTTATTAAACACCCAAAAAACATGACATTTATTATGGGAAGAGAGAGTATTTGATTAATTGTGATTGGTTTTTTCTAGTGTATGTAAAACCAAATAAGCCCGCCCCGGTCGTGCTCTTCCCACCCCTAAAACCGACATGGAATGGTTTACCCGCCACATCCACAAACTAGCAAAATCCTAATTGGCTACAAACCTTCAAATTATAAATACTTTTTTTTTCTGGTCAATATCGGATCCTAAGTTGTTACTCTCTCTGTCTCACAGAAAATGTCCTTTTTCTATGAGTACGGAGATTAAAAAACTTATATTATATGGTGCGTGTTATTTGATTTTTGGGTTATTAATTTTTATACATATATTATTTGTTTTTTTAGAAACAAAACACTTTCTATGGGACAACCCAAAAAGGAAAATAAAATATTTTTTATGAGACGGAGGGAGTACAATTCTCATTAATAATATTCTCGATATCGCATTATTTTTATCTTAATTGTATTAGACTTAGAGTTTAAGAAAATGGATAGAGGTGTGTTAAAGTATGTACAAAGTGTATTAAAATGATAGTATCTACTATTTAAATTTATTGTGGTTCATAAATTATTTTTATTTTTCAAAATACAAAATTAGCGTAACAGTCCAAGAGGGAAACTAAGATAATAATAACAAGGCGGAAGAAGTATTTCCTAAGGAATGTCAATGCGCGTAGGTTACACCTCGCTTATGATTAATGCAATTCATTCGTCTTTGTCATATCGAAAAACATATCCGAATTTTTATTTTGCAAAAAAAGTTGAAGGGAAGGGCAAGTAAAGAAAAAGACAAACAGTTGGCAGACAACACGGCAGCGGTGCCACGTATACGAACATATGGTTGCAGAGATGAAAGAGGCTCGTGTGTGGGTGCTCTCTCCAAGAACCTGCAAAAGAGATTAGATTCCCTACTACGCAACGAAATTTTGCGCTTAAGAAATTTTGATTTCAGTGTTCCTATTGAAGTTGAAATAGAGACGCCGATATCGGATGTCGAAATGGTGACAAATAAATTATCGTTAAAAGACTTTATTGATCGACATAACAAAATAAGAAACTACGCTGCTCATGACGAACTTAAAGATGCGGTAATTGAGTATTTGTGGAATGAATATACTAATTCTGAATCTTGAGTTTATGTGTAATTTTTTAGTTTGTTTGTTTGTTTTATGTAATGTCTTTTTTTTATTCTCGTAATTTGAGTACTCTTTTCACTCATTTGGAGGTTTTGACAAGGTTCGGCCCTTGAGTTTTCGCTATGTGATCTCCAAGGGTTTTTATGATTTTTTTTGTTCTTCTTTTTAATAATATAACTCTATTTTATCATTATATGATTTAAATATTATTTTTTATAAAATTGTGTAATTAATAATTATCTAATACATCATTTAATTATTAATTTTATTTATTAATTATCAAGTTATTTTAGATATATTAAATTTGTATCCAATGTTTTAGTAGTAGGAAAGTGGAATGTACCAATGTGTAATTAAGAAAAATATGTAGGTAGAATTGAAAGGTATTTTGTGAAATGATATAAAGAGAATATTATTTTGGGTTTGGATTTGGGTTTAATGGTCGGAGATAAATTACTGTTTGATGTGACAGAAACTGAAAAATGAGTATTGATTTTTGGTTTTAGGTTGGAGATGCTCTAATCACCAAACACATCGCGATTTTTGTCACATTATTTGTAGATATCACACGCTTTATACGTCTTAATTATCATAATTTTAGAAGTTGAAGTATGTAATATTACTATTAAAAGCGAATTTTTTCTTTTTAACACAGATAAAAATATATATATATATATTATGTAATAAATATTATTTGATTTTTGAATATTTGATATATATTCATATATTCTTTGATTTTTTTAGAAAGAAAATATTTTTAGTAAGACAATTAAATTAAGAAAGAATGACGACATACATTAAAAATCGATTTGTATTGCTTACTGTTAGGTTTACCCAATTGACAGCAGACAGAAGATTGAAGTGGTAATAAGTAAACATTTGTCAGTTCTCGTTATTATGTTTTTTTATATTATAAGTGAAAATGAAAGTATGACTTTACGTGTTAGTTACTAGACCTGGATTATATTATTCCAAAAATATTAATATTAACACATCCAGATATTAAAATATTAAAATACGAAAATGTGGATTAAAATACTGAGTAAATTCCACGTGGCATATACCTCCCCCAGTTCCGCCTCCACGCCAAATATGACCAAAAAACCCCAACTCCTTTCCTCCGCCCCACCCCCTCAACCCCGCCACGTTCCTTCTCACTCCTGTATATATATATCATCCCTACGCAAATAACCTCCTCACTCAAATTTCCTCTCTAAAAAGAAAATTTATTCACGTATCATCATCTTCTTCAGATATTTAGCTATACAAATTTCATCCGCATCCTTATCTTTACACATTACCGTTTTTTTTTTTTCATAGAGATTTCCGATGGCTATAACCACTCTCACCGCCTTGTTAAACCATGTCGCCGCAACATTTCCCTCCCGTCGCGCCATCAGCGTCTCCGGAAAGTTTGACCTCACACATGCACGCCTCAATCAACTCGTCGACGGCGCCGCAGCTCAACTCGTCGCCGCTGGCGTCAAGCCTGGCGATGTTGTCGCGCTCACCTTCCCCAACACCGTTGAGGTAGGATCTGTTCGCTTTTCTGCGAATCTTCGGTTGTTGATTTGTAGTTTATGTCTGAATTTGTCTCCGTCAAATTCGAATTCAACTTATTACTTGGAATTTTCTCTTTACAAATAGTGTTCGAGAGGATCAATGCGATTTTTCTTGTTTTTGACGGTCTTATTTGCGCGTGTTTTTGCGCGAGTGCAGGCGTTTTCAACGCCGAGTTAATTCAATAGCTCTAAATCAGTAAATGTTCTGACGAAAAAGTTGTGATTACGACTAATCTAAAAATTTGCTTTAATTCGATTGCAGTTTGTTATAATGTTTCTGGCCGTGATACGAGTCCGAGCCACGGCGGCGCCGCTTAATGCCGCCTACACATTTGATGAGTTCGAGTTCTACTTGTCGGACTCAGAGTCGAAACTCCTACTCACTTCAAAAGAAGGCAACGAGCAGGCACAGGCGGCCGCCGCGAAGCTCAATATTCCTCATCTTTCCGCGGCTCTGCCAGACGGCGACTCGGAAATCGTACTATCTCCAACTCCGGCGGACATCGACTTGGACTCGCTCTCGAAACTCGCCAATGACCCATCCGATGAAGCACTTTTCCTCCACACGTCCGGGACCACGAGTCGTCCCAAAGGCGTACCCCTGACTCAGCAGAATCTGTATTCCTCTGTTCAAAACATCAAATCCGTGTATAAATTAACCGAATCAGACTCGACCGTGATTGTCCTTCCCCTGTTCCACGTCCACGGCTTGCTAGCATGCCTATTGAGCTCACTTGGAGCCGGCGCAGCTGTAGCTCTACCAGCCGCCGGTAGGTTCTCAGCGTCGACGTTTTGGTCCGATATGAAGAAATACAACGCGACCTGGTACAGCGCCGTGCCAACAGTCCATCAAATCGTGCTCGATCGCCACTTCAGCAAACCCGAACAGGTTTATCCGAAGCTCCGGTTCATCCGAGCTGCAGCGCATCGTTAGCCCCTGCTATAATGGCTCGGTTGGAGGAGGCTTTCGGCGCTCCAGTGCTGGAGGCGTATGCGATGACCGAAGCTACACATTTGATGGCATCGAATCCGTTGCCTGAGGTAGGGCCGCATAAACCTAGTTCGGTTGGTAAGCCTGTGGGACAGGAGATGGCTATTTTGAATGAGAGTGGAGTTGTGCAAGGGCCTAAGGCCACTGGAGAGGTTTGCATAAGGGGGGCCTAATGTGACCAAAGGCTACAAGAATAATCCGGAGGCGAATAAATCTGCTTTCCTATTCGGATGGTTCCACACCGGAGACTTGGGATACTTGGACGAAGATGGTTATTTGCATCTTGTTGGCAGAATCAAAGAATTGATTAACCGCGGAGGTAACTTTTGTGATTATTGATAAGTCCTTTACCGTTCTTTTACGATTTTTTTGTCATTTTATGTCTCAACATAATCGAGTTAGCATGTTAACAATATGCATCATAACATGCTTCACTTGTCTATTTATTCAAAAAAGTTCAGAAAAAATAATTGACATTGCACTACACGTGTTCTGATGCTAGAGGAATACCTACCTATTTGTTTGGCATGCCATTATTGATTTTCTTGATCCATACTGTGATTTAGTTCCCAAGTTTAAGATATGGCCTTATTAGCTGTCGGCCTACTGATTGCATTTGAACTGTATCGCGAAGTTACTTCGATTTTCTTTGGCATTTCAATTATTGATGGTGAAGCGATTTGTTTATACAGGGGAAAAGATTTCGCCAATTGAAGTAGACGCGGTCCTGTTGTCCCATCCCGATATTGCTCAAGCTGTCGCCTTTGGTGTCCCGGATGATAAATATGGCGAAGAGGTAACTGATCCTCTTCTCACATGTGTTCTTGTTTTCTTTCATCATGCATCTCCTTCCATGTAAATTGTCTCGTGTTCATTGGAAAGTTAAATTTGCGGTTTTCCATTTAGTTGGTTGTCCAACTCACTGACTGTTTTATTATCGTCATTTTGTGCACTGAATCTGTGACATATACCAACCCAGCTGTAAAGAGATTAGACAAAGTAATCTACCAGTTTATTTAAATCTTCATGCCGAATTATATTATTCTCACGCCTGCCTTCTTTTATGCAAGTTTAACCAATCACTTTCTACCAATCTAGCTTCACCCGGTGGCTGAGTTTTCAACTTTTATTACCAACTTAATTGTATTTGTCACTTTGTAGCTTTTTATATGGTGCTCCGAATTTTAAACTCGAATATTCCTCACCGTTAAGTTTTGCAACAGCGATAATGTTTTTAAAACCTATGTGTATCTAATAAATGTATTTTCTCTATGTTTTATCAGATTAATTGCGCGGTTATTCCAAGGGAGGGATCAAACCTTGATGAGGAAGAGGTTACGAGGTTCTGCAAGAAAAATCTGGCTGCGTTTAAGGTTCCGAAGAAGGTGTTCTTAACTGATTCTCTCCCTAAAACTGCTTCTGGTAAAATCCAGAGGCGGATTGTTTCGGAGCACTTCCTTGCGCAGATATCTACTGCTAAGGTCCCCAAGTTTGGAGCCTAAGCTGCTTTTCACTAATTGATCAACAGCTTTAAGCTCTAGATAATATTATCACAACTTCTATTTACTACAACCATATTAATGATTTATAAACTTTGTTTCTCTTCGTTTGGACAAGAAAATGAAGGTTTTTCCGAGACTGGCAGATTTGTACGTCGTCCATATTTGGTGTAAATCATAGTTTTGTTACTACTGTTTATGTATTCTTTAGTTTCTTCATTAAATTTCAAATATTACTATACTTCCTAGTATAAAAGTATAAAAATAGTGAGGCCCATTAAATTATATTAGATGATTATTTTAAGTATGAGCCACCTATAACGAGATGAAGGTAATACAAGCTAGCGGCAAAGATATGTAGCCCCAACCGAATTGATCAATACTCTGACGCTACTCTGAAGACGTAACACAATCTCAAAAGGCATAAAGATATAATAAATCATGTGCGTATATCTGGGGTGAAGAAGACTAATGTAGGAAATGGAGTTTATACGGTTAGGTCAAAAATGTTACAATCCCAACAAAACTGAATTACAAGTATCAGAATCATCAAGCAACAAAATCAACAACTTTGGGTCCTTGCCTTTTCTTCTTTGTATCTTCGTCTTTGGCAGCGACCGGAACCACAGAACCGAAGTCATCTTCGAGGTCATCGCCGCTCGAAAACTTGGTTATCCGGTTAGGCCTTTCATAAGCTGAAGCAAAATGGGAATCACTTTATCAGTAAAGAAGTTGATCTAAATGACTCTTGATAGATCTCGTTGGGCAATATCATCGAATCATCAGTTGACAAGTAATTCTTGTCAATGAACAGAACTTACATGATTGACCAGCCGTACCAGCTGAACCAAAGGTTCTGCTGCTGCTTTTATTGGGACAATCTCTTGCAAGGTGCGTTACGCCTCCACAAATTTTGCAGCACCCTCCCTGAGACATTTACATACCGTATCACGTGAACGTTCTTTCTAGCCGTATAAACTCCAAATGTGAAGAGCAAAATAAGTGACCAAATTGAAAAAGGAATCAAGCAGAAGAGTAACTGCGAACGTAATGAGGACTGAGTTTGGCCTCTTCCAGTTTGCCACAAAACCTAATTTCTATCCTATATAAGTTTTAGTACACAAATTGATGTCCAATTAAGACATCTTCAAGGATGATTTAATCTAAAGTTCTGAAGAATGATCTCGTTCATGTTGAAAATCAATAAGATTTGTAGTTTTGCTATAATGCCTCAGCATAAGAGACTCGGTGAGAATGTAAAATTCTGTAACAGCGTACCTTTGGATAAACTCCATGGGTATTCTTGGGACAATCTTTACTCAAGTGACCAGTTTGATTACATATAAAACAATTGGCATAAGCCGTTCCTCCTGCACCACGAAAACAGAACAGCTCATTAACAGAATCCCAAGTACCATGAATTTTAGTTCCTATTGACGATTTGGCATGCATGGTACAAGATTCACAATTTCAAGACTAAATAGCAGTAAGAATCCAGTATCACATGAGTCCAGGAAACCACTACAGTCCCAAAAATGAACGTGGAACTACCAAAGAAGCACCGCCTAAGTGTCGGCCACCTCACCTTGAGCAGTTTTATGTATCAGAGTACATTGTTATTGCTTCTGTTACATCGAATAATGTGGGAAAAGGCTACCAAGTGAGGACTGAGGTGGTTATTAAGCAACTTCTACAATCATCGGAAGACAATTGAATCTTTGTTTTACAAATTACACCTAGAAAGAGTTCCCCACTGACACAACCATACCACATTAATGTAGACTGTTTTGGGGCTACAACCAGAAAATGGTACTCAAATAAAGATGACAGATAATGAAGCATACAAATGTAAAGATTGCAAACAAAAAGAAAAAGATAAAAGATACCATCTTGGAGAGGTTGGGGACATCTAGAGAGCGAATGTCCCATTTCTCCACAATTGTAACACAATTTCACATCGGCGGACTCCTCATTCTTGTTAGGGCAATTCTTAAGACTGTGGCCGCGTTGCCGGCAAGACAAACAGATCTATAAACATCATACCAACAACACAATCATTATCAACAAGATAATCATTATCAAAAACATCTCGTGCTTTCTCAAGCAAACATAGAAAATCAGATTATCTTAAAATGGAATCAAATGCAAGCTTCACAAGAAAATTGTATTCATCTTCCAAAACTTGTATGTAAAAATGCTGAGAAATCAGTATAAACTTCTTCCGTACACTTATTAAACAAATTCTTTTACCAGAATGAAACCCTAAACCCTAATAAAATAACCAAGACCCAAGAAGAAGAAGCACAAACAAAAATCTCTATCAATTCAATTCGTTATCAAGATTATGAAGGGGAGGCTTCAATAAAATCAAACAGCAAAACAAACATATAATCCAAATTCATTTTAAGCTAACCAAACTGTAGAAACCCAACCTTGTTCCTCTCCCACTCAGATTTCTTGGGGCAATTCTTGGCAATGTGGTCGGGCGCTTTGCATATGTAGCAGCTCTCGCCGGGCTTCATCCCGGCGACCCTGAGCGGATGCTTCTTGCCCGACGGTTTCTTGAACTTTTTGGATTGCTGGGGTCTAGTTTTTTGCGTTTAGAAGTGCTTTTCTTCTTCTTTTTGTTTGGGTCCGCCGGTGGCGGCGGCGGGAAAAGCTCCGGGTTAGCTTCTTTAAATCGTTTTTTTGCCAATTTTTGCCTTTTACTCACCATCTTCTCTCTCCTCTCGCGTTTGAGTTACCGGAGATTTTCGAAAATAGAGGCGCAAAGAAAGCAGCGGATGACTGCAAATGTTTTGGAGAAGAAGGGTTTAGGCAGAGAGAGGTATTACTCTTTAACGCTTCTCTTTTGGCATAAAAGTCGCGTTTATAATTAATTATAGTAGTACTATAATTAAATTGTAAAATGAAAACAACAAACTCAAAATAAATAAAATAACAACTGAAATTGCATAAACATATTCTACATGTTGGTGGTTGCATATTTGATTGTCGGACAGTGTTATATCGTGTTGGAGTGTCCGATACGATATGTAATATCATATTTGATTCTGTAATGTTTGATATAATATATTGAGATTCCAATTGTGTCGGTGATTTAAAATCATATATCCTCTATTTGATGATAAAACTACTTGCAATGTTTCTAAAATTTCTCGACTTTCTTTTTTGGAAAATTTTCAACTTTTTCAATGTGCGAATCTATATCTTAACATTTCAAAAATAATTAAAGTAGACATATAAATTTACTGATGTTGTTTTCATTCGTACATTACAAATTTACAAGATGATGGATGGAGTGCAAGAATGGTTGAAAATTATGAGACAAACCAAGTGAGAGACAATAATGAGCACAGAAGCCGAGTAAGTGTATCATATAAAAATCAACCCCATTTATATGTTTATGCAATTTCATGTATCTATGCAACACTTAGACCAGCAAGACTAAAGCTGGTATGGTTCCACTTCTTTCTTCTTTGGTGGAGAGAGAGAGAGAGAGAGAGAGAGAGAGAGATGGTGATGCTTTGGGGAGTGGGGAAAATTGTGCGTGAAGCTCTGCCTTTCCTCGTATCAAACCCCAATGCCTTCACCCTTCATATATATATCCAAAGGGAGAACAGAACTCTTAGCTAACTAGAGATTTTCAAAAATTCCAAAAATCAAACACCAACATTCATTTAAAGGAAAATTAATTTCTACTCCAGTTTCTGAGCTATCAACATGTCTGTAAGTTGTTCTGCTCTATCCATCTCCATTTTCTTATTTGCATGTACGTACATATAGGATTAGTGGATTATGTTTGAGCGTGTTAGAGAGGGGAAAAGATTTTGTATGAAAATATATATGTAAAGAACAAAAAAATTGCAGGTGGTGGAGGTGAGGGTTCCTAACTTGGACTGTGAGGGCTGTGCTGGGAAGCTTAGAAAAGCTTTATTCACGCTCAAAGGTACTTCTAACTCTCTCTCATTTCAGATTTCGGTATAGTCTACCTTGAGCTTCTGATTATGGATTATTTTCATTATTATTTAGATTTATTAGTATGATTTATAGTTTATATTGTTCGTTTGTCTACATTGATAGCTATCTGTTTAGGCCTTATTTAGTTTTTGTATAGTTCATTTAAATTATTATGGAAAAGTCACTTTTAAACTGTTCTTAAATTTGTACTTTTTAACATTTTATAATATAGACTGATACCCTCCGTCCCGCTATTACTGTCATACTTGCCTAATCGGGCTGTCCCGCTATTACTGTCCTCTTTCCTAAAATAGTAAAAGTTACTTTTAAACATAAAATGAAGTGGGTCCCCCTTACTCACTACTCAACCCCCACATTCTTATACTCTCTCTCTTCAAAAATCTATCTCCCACTCGATTATGTTCCGCTCCGAACTCAGAAAATTATGATTTTTATCTTTTTGAAAACTTTAGATTATTTCTTCAAATACAATATAAAAAAATATAAAAAATAAAAATCGATTGCCTTTTACTAGTCTTGCAAAAATTTGGATAATTCTCATTTCTTTTCACCAACCACTCCTCGAAAACTGTGTCAATTTCTTTATACAATTAAAACTCATAAAATAAACACTAAACTAAAATTTCTTAATCTCCGTGCCGAAGTCAACTGGGACATAATTAGCGGGACGGAGGGAGTATATTCTATATCTCAATTTTTAATCTAATATGTCTAAAATGGGAAATTAATGGTAGGGGTGGAGGAGGTGGAGGTGGGTGGAGATGGAGGAGCAGAAGATAACGGTGAGAGGCTACGCATTGGAGGAGAAGAAGGTAGTGAAGGCCATCAAGCGTGCCGGCAAAGCAGCCGAGCCATGGCCTTATCCGGCCGGTCAATCGTACTTGTCCTCATTCTACAAATACCCTTCTCAGATCATCAACCATTACTACTACGACGCACCCACGAATGTGGCCGCGCCGAGCGTTCATGCCTTCTTCCACACCCCCGCAGTCTACTCCGTCGCCGTTGCTTCCGACGAAGCTGTAGCGTCGCTCTTTAGCGACGAAAAAATCCGCATGCATGCTCCGTTATGTAAATAATGATTTTAGGATGTAAATTATTTGATGTCTTTCTTTTTCAAGAAAAGTTTGTGAATCTTGAGATGGAAAAGGTTATAAAGTAAATCTAAAGTGGCCCTTTTCAAGATTTCTAGCCTAAAAAAGACTTGCACCATCATCCATAAAATTCCAACAATTCTCAATTGAAATTTTCAGAAGTGGCTTTTGTTTTCTGTCTCTTCTCTCACTCGTATCGACAAAGAATTTATCAATCTTTGTCTTATTGTAAAATTATTCATATCTCATACTAATGTATACGCAATCTTGCTGAATTTCCTACCTTTTTTAAGAAGGTCTCTTTAAATATTGTCAACCTAAATTAAAATAATATGTAAAGCAATTATAATGCCTTAAATCCGTTCACACATATATATCTTTCGAAGGAAACATTATTTTGGGTTTACACAAGTGGAGAAAAGAGAAAAATTATCACTTCTTCACCTCTTCTTCTCTAATGGCTCAGGTATGATGCATATTTAGGGTATACAATTTATTTAATTTGTTTCTTCTTTTATTTAATGGTTATGATTATATGGGGTTTTGTATTGATGATAGCAGAAGGTGGTGGTGAAAGTTTTGATCATGACTGATGAGAAAACAAAGCAGAAAGCCATGGAAGCAGTTGCTGATATTCTTGGTAAGTATATTCCTTCTTCATGAAACTATATTCATGGGAGATCTCTAATATATATATCTCTCTCTCTAAAATAGGGGTGGACTACATTGGTGCTGATATGAGCAGCCAGAAGCTGACAGTGGTGGGAGAAATGGATGCAGTTGCAGTAGTCAAGAAATTGAAGAAAGTGGGGAAGGTGGAGATATTGTCGGTGGGGCCTGCAAAAGAAGAGAAAAAGGAGGAGGGAAAGAAGGAAGAGAAGAAAGATGAAAATAAAGAGGAGGCCAAGAAGGAGGAGAAGAAACCAGAGGAAAAGAAGCCTGAAGAAAAGAAGTGATCAAATTAAACATTTTTCTGGGAGTTCAATTCTTTTTTGTTTCATTTACTGCAATTATAAATAAGTTATTCAGATTTTTACCAAGAATTGAAAACAATGAGCATCACTGTGTTGGATGACATTCTGTTCAAGAATTCTCTCTCCATTGAGATCAAGATTTCAAATTTCTCAAAATAGACATTGATTGCAAATCATTTTTTTTGGGATGACGATTGTAACCCGCAGCAAAGAATTAAAATGAGTACTATGGATAAACCCCGTTCCTAAAATAAGATGATTGCAGATCATCTTATTCGTTGTCGGTGGAAACTGGAAAAATATAATACGAAATCACCTAAGAAAATTATATCATGCTTAACTCGGGGGTAAGAAAAGTTGGTTAGATTGTTGGGTCAAAATGCAGCAAAATCCACGTCGACTACACGTAGATTACTAATGCAATATACATATATAACGGTTATATGACGCGGGACTGAGCATATAAAACACGCCTAGAAGCCTTCACCAAGCAACCACTAACCCTTCATTTTATAATTCTAATTATTTGATTCTACAAAGTCTAATCTAAATGTTCATACGTTTCTTCAAATGCATTAATTAATGGTTGACAAAATACTTAAAGCTGCTGTATTATACCATGCGCAGATAGCAAAGTCAATCATACATTTGAAGCTGCAATTTAACCACGAACCATCAACCTTTCACGAGATGGTTCATAGAGAAGTCATCAATCATAATACAGAAATCACAAAAGAATGCGTCAAATCGCCTACCGAAGTCAGTCTCTAACATGTTCTGTTACTACTTACTAGGGTAACAAATGTACATAATAGCAACCTCTCCTATCAGTAGTTCGCATAAAATCTCATGAATGATTAATCTTGGTCTAAATATGCATGCTCAATGAAACCTCAGAATGCCAAGTAAGTAATTATGAAGGATTTAACTATTACGGTGTTAAACAATTCTAGGTGAATACCATGAGATCTCCAGAGGCAGAGGCACATGGTGTGGAGTCAAAGACGAGCAAAGGGCAGATATCCTTAGTTATAGATAAGACATGGGCAGCTAATTTGGAAGGTTAAGTGAGAGAGTAATCACTAATCCAACAAGGTTCAAGAGCATAACATAACTACTCAATTATTCCCCTTTCCTAATGCTCAAAAGGCACATTGGAAAGAAGTCAAACAGGAGCAAAGGCAGCCAAGAAGTTACACTTAGTTAACTAAGACGTGATCAGCTAATAAGGACGCTAAGTCAGTCTATAATTAATAATCCAACAAGGTACAAGTGAATAACTACTCAATTATTTCTCTTTCCCAGTGTTTCTACTACAAGCAGCTAAGCATAAATAACCATTTCAATTCACAAAGTGCATTCTCTAATCAAGCCTTTCGCCATAGTTTGCAGTAGCAAAAACTGAACCGTGGGATTTTTATTAATGTAAAGCCCACATGAATCGAGATACAGTTCTGCTGATAAGTAAAACTACGCCAACATCTCTATCGTTATCACAAAAAAGCCACTTATAGATGCCAAAACTGGGAGACTTACAGGCTTGTAAAGTACAGGAGGAGAATATATTAGTACCTCAACGAATGAACACAATTCAATAAAAAATGTTACAAAGGATATTCTCCTGTATAGATACCTCACCTACTTAGCATCTCCTGTATCTTTTAATTTTTGACAGCAGATGAGTATAATGCCCCTTTTCCATCATATGTTTTATAACTCGGTGAGCTTCAAATAATCTGCCAGCATTGCGAAGATAACCTACCAAGGTAGTGTACACAAGAAAATTGGGATTACAACCTTTTGACTCCATTTCATTTAACATCAACCAAGCTTCCTCAAACTTTCTGTTGATACAAAATCCGCGGATCATGGAATTGTATGTAAACACATTAGGCAACTGACCCTTGTTAGTCATCTCAGAGAACATCTCCTGAGCTTTATCAAACTGACCTGCCACAACATAGCCAGTTATCATGACAGTATAACAGACAACATCAGGCATCAACTCATGCTTTGCCATTTGATGAAAGAAAAAATGGCAAGCTTCCATGTTACCGGCCCGGCTGAGCCCATCAATTAACGTGGTGAAGTGGAGAACAGTCGGTTCAACACCAACTTCCTTCATGTGGTTTAAAAGCTTCATAGCTGCTAATGGTTTGTCACCCTTACCGAGGACACATAGAAGGAGATTAAATGTGTGAAAATCGGGTGAAAACCCACTTGGCCCATTTCATCAAGTAATCCATGAAAGTGCTCCAATTTCCCAAGCCTAAACTTTGCACACATGATAATGTTGTAGGTTAACACATCAGGAGAGTGACCATTAACCAACATCTGCTGATACACCCACTCAATTAATTTGTACTGGTTTAGTGTCAAAAGAGAATGCAGAATTGCGTTGAATGAATGTTTAAACGGCCTATAATTGAATGTCTTCGACTTGATAAACCTCTCTACGATTTTTCTAGCTAATCCAGCCCCACCACAGGTGCATATCAATAAATTGAATGTTCTTGCAGTAGTTGGGTACCCTTTCTCTATCATCTCATCAAGTAACCTCCACATCGCCTTAAATTCCTCGCACTGTGCAAAGATATCCATCATCAAGTTGTAGATATCCGTTGTATGTTTGTAATTCTCCTGTTCGCCAGACCACACAAAAAACTTGTACCCCAACTTCGCGCATCTATTTTTGTTGGCTTGATTTATTGTCTTCATGATTCCAGTAAGAACTTCCCTCACAAGAAGACCGGAAACCTTCAAACCCAAACCATTAAGGACGGGCTTCACATCGAAACCAGGTCCATCCTGATGAAGAATTTCAAAAATCCTTTCAGCATTGCTCCTTGTTTCATCAATAAAACCTCGTCTTGCAGAGAAATTTCCCTTATCATATATTCCTTCAAAAGAATTATCTGAAGTTGAAGTACTCCCCTCCGAACTGCACTTATTTTTCGAACTTTTCCACGATTCATTGAGAAAATCCTCAATCCGCACAAAACCATTTTCGGCATTATCACCACTAAACATACGACTACATATATTACGGGAAACTAAACCAAAAGCATAAAATCCCTTGAACTTTCTGCAACCGGAAAGAGCTACAGAGTACATGGCATGTGTAAATAAAATTTGGGGAAAAATCCATTATACCAGCAAGTCATTAGCTCCAGAAAAAGCTAGGAAATCCAACGAATTATGGCTGGACCAATCCACAACAAATTCAGCTACGTATTCAAGAAACGAAAAACTTCCCATCAAATAAACAAATTAGAGGTCGCATACTACTTTCATTTGAGTTTCAATAACTCCACAGTATCTTACTTCATAACATTACAATGTCGGCTTCCTGTTGTACAACGAATATGAATAAGCGTTTACTATTTGATTGCTGATGAAATCTTAGAGAAAACAAAAAATCGAAATAAGCATAGAGGTTGGAGTGAGGGTTTTACCGTGTAGTTTGGGAAATTAGAAGCAATTGAGACGGTGTTGGTAGGGTTTTGTGAGCAAGAACTACTGCGACCACTGCTGGGGTCCCTCCACTTAGCGCGCCGGCGGCGGATTAGGAGTTATTGAGGGAGGAAGATGAATGGAGATGGCGGCGGATCAACGGGCAGGCTTAAGAATTAGGAGGTGTAGTATAAACGTTAATTTTTCAAAGGATATAAATATTTTTGTATTTTCCTAAAAAAGAAATATAATTTCATAATGCTAATAAATCATTTAACTATTTTAATCTGCAAAATGATTAAAATCCAAAGCACTCCCCTCTCTCTTTCCCTCTCCCTCTCCCTCTCCCTCTCCCTCATTCTGCTGCAAGCCTCAGCCTGCAATCGCTACCGACCGTCTTCCTCAGATCCACCACTAGCTCAGAGCTTATCAAATCCGATCAACAATACAAGTTTGAGTTTTTTCTACTTAAAAGTTTAGGGCTTAATTATTCGTTTAACTTGGAGCAGTTGCTCGATAGCTTTGAGCCTTCGACGGCTACAATTCTGTCATCGTAATAGTCTCCGATTTCTCTCTACTGTTTTGATGCTTTGTTCGATGAACTATTTGATCTTCTTCATGTTTTTTTTTTTTTTAACTTCGATTTTTCTGCGTTAGTTTGATCGCGAATATCTGTTCCTTTAGTTAAATTTGTGGTCATTGTTACTTGTTTGATGATTGAAGGTTCCGCCGCGTCGGAACTCGGATGATGTTTAAGCTCGAATAGTTTAAATTTGTCAGTTCTCTTCCTGTTCGTTTTCTGTGCTGAGAAAATGAGTCCTAGAGTTAATCTAGAGGTAGTATGATACCTGGAACTGGAAGCCTGTTATAACTTTTGTTAGTTTATTTATGACTTATTTGTTTGGCTAAAAATAAATTTAGATTTTTAGGGTTCTGGAGTTTAGTGAGCTAGGCACTACAGTCTAAGGATTAAAGGATGTGTTTGGATGGAAAGACTCGGTTTTAGAAGAGAATTTCATGAATTGATTTCAAATACATCAATCTAAGGGAAAACAATTTCATGCTTGAAATAAGGTAATAATATCTTGATGTATTTTAGGGATCTTGTTTTTTGCCTACTCCTTACTTTAGAACCATTTGTTTGGTTTGATGACTCTAACATGTTCTGTTTCTTTGAATCGTGTAACAAACTGGCCTTTGGTTTTCCAAATGACAATATTAGCACTGCTTGATTCATCTATCCAGCAAATAGTTTTGAGTTTTTTCAGACTTGCAGGTAATTGGATTTTGTCTCTATATCAAGCTATCTGCAAGCAATTTAGTCTGATTCATGTATAATGAATGATTGAATGTCAAATGACATGACAAATTACGCCTTTTTATATTCTATTTCGTTATACATCCCAGCTTATATTTATCTTCTTCATTCCGTTGAGATCTGTTCATGTTACATGATATGGAATGTTTATATGTAAATAGCAGTTTTTGGTAGACCATTACAAAATCCTCAATAATGGTTTTATCTTTTTTCTGAAGCTTAGTCTAGGATGGCCCTTGTCACCGCAGCTGAAGTGTGTGATGCAAATCCACAGCTCATAGCAAGCGGTGAGCTCCGTGCACTCCATCCAGTCTTCCAGATATACGGTAGGCGCCAAGTCTTCTCCGGCCCAGCTGTTACTCTGAAAGTGTTCGAAGACAATGGTCTGATCCGCCCGTTTCTTGAGGAGAAGGGCAACGGAAGGGTTCTTGTTGTCGACGGTGGTGGTAGTTTGAGATGCGCAATATTGGGTGGTAACCCTGTTGTCCAAGCTCAGAACAATGGCTGGGCTGGTATAATAGTGAATGGCTGCATAAGGGATGTGGATGAGATCAATGGTTGTGATATTGGGGTGAGAGCTCTGGCCTCACATCCAATGAAAGCTAGCAAGAAAGGGATTGGAGAGAAGCATGTTGCTGTTAATATTGCTGGGACTAGAATCTGTGATGGAGAATGGATTTATGCAGATACTGATGGTATCTTGGTCTCTAAAACAGAGCTCTCGGTGTGAAAACAGTTTTCTTCTGTTCTATTCAGGGTTATACTATTACTGGTATGTACTGTTGGGTACCATTTCTGTGTTCTATTGTATCGAGTTCATCAGAAGCCTATGATACTCTGTGCTTGTATTTCGAACTTGCATTCCAGATTTCATGTCCAATTTGTGGTCTGATCTTTACTTCATTCCTGTATAATGGGGAGAAGAATTTCGATTTTGGTCATGTAATATGAGCAATTGTCCCTTTTTGGTCATCTGATAGAGAGTTCACTCACGCGGCCCTTTTTCGTTTTGTTGAACGTTGTGTGTCTAACGTTGCCATTCAAGTTAACGGCAATGCAAATGAATTGTCGGTAAATAGGCTATGCCAAAGGGGTAAGTAAAGTAAACTCACCGTTGGAAGACCAAAAACGGATGTTTCAAAGTAACGGGATAAAAAAGGATGCAGCCACATTACATGATCAAAAACTGTTGGAGACCACATTACATGTTCAAAATCGAAACTTTTTTGTGTCCAGGTGTTTTCTTGTTTTGGTCCACTCATGTTGTTTTCGTAAGATTATTGAGTTGCTAGGCAAGCAAGAATAAGATTGGTTTAAGCAATACACTGTTCCAGTATTAAATATTATTACCATTATTGATAATATTGTTTATAACATAGAGAGGGACCCGATTAAAGGCATTGCCAACTAAGTACAACTGAACATCCTTGAGTATTGGTTATGACAACGTTAACAAGAAGTTTGGGAGGTGCCAGCAAGAGACAGACAGGAAAACCTCGCCAGTTATGGTTGCCAGGTATGTGTGTTTTTGCGTTGTTTAATCCTTGAAAAGTTTTATGGATTTCGAAAATCTGTGGGTATGGCGTATATTATGCCAGCTGACGATAGGCCAAAATATCTCTACTACATATACCATTCAACCAGCCAACCAACACTTTACCTTCCAACAAACTTTTCTCTCTCTAGATTCTCTCCTGCTGTCCATAACTCTATATAGTAACATACTGTTCATTCAACTTTCCTATTTCAAAAGTGAAAACGTAGCTGAACTTCTCACCAGTCATGACAAAGGAGGAAGTAGCCGAGACTGTCGAGGCAACGCCTTGCGCCGATGCTACGCCGGTTGAGCCGCCGAAAGATGTGGCGGAAGAGAAACCTGACGACAGCAAAGCTCTTGTCATAGTTGAAAGTAATTCTCTCTCTCTCTCTCTCTCTCTTGTGTTCTTTTTAGGATAGTTTTTCTCTGCCTCTTCGGGAAAAAGCATGGTTTCGATCAACATATTTTAGCATAATTTTCTGTAAGTGTTTGTGTGTTTGATTTTTAGGTGGTTTTCTGATCTATTTATGTAAAGCAGGAGTGGGTTCTTTTTGTTTTTCTTTCTTGTTTAATATCTTTCTTCTTCCAAAAATCTGAAATTGGCCAATCAGAATCCTTGAGAAGAAAACTGAAATTCTCAATCTTATGCTTCTTGAAGCTGGAAGGTAGTGAATATCTTATTGATTGTTGTCTGCAAAAGGTTGTATCTGGTATGAGATTGGATCGCAGAAGGTTGGAGCTTTATTTTGAATAATTCTTTAAACAAGTAGTGTCCAAGATTTAGGAATTGAAAATCAAATTTTGTTTTGTCTTTATCAAAGCCCTCCATCTCTGGTGTTTGTTCCTAACTTCCTAGTCAACAAGAGCACGAAAACAAGCACTGGCGTAAAATCGAAGTAGTAGCTTCGTGTAAAGTTACTTCTATTTTATGCACACATCTAACTTGTGGGACGTTCTATGTCCGCAGCAAAAGAAGCAGAAGCTGTTGAGGAAAAGAAGCCGGAGGGCTCCATAGACAGAGGTGTAAAGACTACCTCTAAAGCTATATATACTTACTTTGAATAGGTAATGTATATGATAAGGTCTGAAAAGATACTTAACTCCTCTGGTATATATGCAGATGTCGTGCTTTCCCGATTAACAACAGAGAAGAGATTGTCTTTGATTAAAGCATGGGAAGAAAGTGAGAAATCTAAAGCTGAGAACAAGTAAGCATTTCTTGATCATATTTGATTTTAGACTATGATACACTATCTGAAGGGATCTAAGAATGTTTGAACTTACAGGGCTGAGAAGAAAGTATCTACTGTCTTAACTTGGGAGAACAGCAAGAAAGCGAGTCTAGACGCAGAGCTGAAGAAGATAGAGGTAACGATTTTTGAGTATGATCTGTTAAGCCACCTACTCTGTGAGACTCTGTTATCACTCTATATAATAAACTTGGCTAATAGGAGCAACTGGAGAAGAAGAAGGCCAAATACATTGAGAAGACGAAGAACAAGTTTGCTTATGTCCACAAGGAGGCAGAGGAGAAAAGAGCAATGATAGAGGCAAAGCGCGGAGAAGATCTTCTCAAAGCGGAGGGAGATATCAGCAAAATATCGCGCCACCGGAACTGGTCCAAAGAAACTACTTGGCTGTTTCTGAAGCTGGAGAAACTGATGTTGATTTGTACATTTGCTCTGTTTTGGATTTCTATTTATTTGTTGCCAGGTATGGTGTGTGGTGTTTTCTTGTAGGATTGTTATTTTTTATCCCATCTGATTGATAAGGTGGAGGAATGAATATCTTTTAAGCTGCAGTTTTCACATGATTCTTTTGCTGTGAACACCCAAAACATATTAATGGAGATTACTTGTAACCTAAAGAAGCTCTCATATATATGATAGTAGACAAACAGAAAAAGGCGTTACAACGTAGATGTTTCTTGATAAAAAAGGCTCAAACTACAAAACCTAAGCAGCTCTTAGATCAAAATGAAGTTAGTTTATGTAAACTATAGACACCATACTAGGGAGCTTCGAGAAACGCCATGTCGTTGCCACCAACAGGGAAATCTAGCAACATCTTCATCATTGCATCTGATGAATCATCAACCTCATATGATTTTGATGTGTCTGAGAAAGCAGCAGCCTCCTCTTCTTCCTTCTTGCATCTCCAAACCTCCACTACTTTCTTGTCATTCATTTGTTCAACTTTGGTTAATGATGATGACTGTGAAGTTGGGCTGTGGGATGCAGCTCTGTTACATTCATTGATGTTTCTAAATGCCTCACCAACTTCGGAGTTCCACAGGTGTATGAAGTAGTCGCCTCTGGTGTCGTTGCCTGCCCTAGAGAGACGGGACTCTGCCTCAAGCCTCACGCTCTCCCACTGAACCACGTGATAGTTGGAGGAACCGGATTTGGTATCAACCGACTTTGAAGATGAAGATAGCTGATCAAGAACTTTGCTGTCGAACCGCTTCCTCAAATGTGAGTTCCAGAAGTTCTTCACATCATTATCTGTTCTTCCTGCTAGGTGGGAAGCTATGGCAGCCCACCTAAACAAACCAGAAATACATCAAATTCTAATAAAACAAATACTAAGTCACATGTTTGCTTCTTATTTGCATTTAACCAGCCATACACATGTAAGAATGAATTAAATTTGAGCAACTAAGGGCCCTACTACTACAGTCCTACTAAGGTTGTTTCACCATGATATCTCATGAATTAAGCAGTACAAGGAATCATTCACCACCAAGCATGTTTAGCTACTTATATCATAGTACATGAGAAGTGTAATAAATATACTTGTTACCAAGCTCCCTATGGAGATGAACAATCATACTCTCTTCCTCAGGCGTAAAGGGACCACGCCTAATGTCAGGTCGGAGATAGTTGGTCCAGCGAAGACGACAGCTCTTCCCACACCGGAGGAGACCTGTAATTGTCACAACCCGAAGATTCCTCTTACTTTCCTTTTCAAAGGGAAGGTTTCTGCAGAGTTCATAACTCTGATTGTGCATATCCTCATCGGTATAATGCATTGAACATGAGAATCACTGGTAAGATTTTGAAAGAACAATCCTAGGCATATGTCTGTACCATGATAGTTCTTTATTATCTCCTCATTATACACTGCACAAGATTGCCAATTCTTGAACCTTTTTTCCTCTTTTATGGAAAGGACTAATAGAAGCTTGCTTTTCTATGTACAAGTAATCAAACAAATGCTAATCTATACAGTTTTTTCACACTCTAAATGCAGAATGCAGGGTATACTTAAACACGCTTCTTAGAAACAAGAATGTCATCAAGCACAAAGTAGCATCAAGATTCAAACCCCAGTTGAACATGGTATGCAATTTTGACTATGAGGTTGTAGCATTTCAATTAGGGCAATCATTTTTAAGGATAAGATTTACAAAACAGACAGCATTTACAAATCTACATCTGCAAACAGCAAGAAACTTCAAAAGGCCTAAAAGATGCCAACACCATAGATAGGGTGCAAAATAATTAGTAAAAAACTGTGGAAAAGGGGAGTATTGATTTATCAAGAAGAAAACCTGCAAGTTGAGGGAGATTTCTCCAAGTCCCATGGCCATTCTTTGTAATGAAGTCAACTAGGATCTTGTCCTCATCAGCAGTCCAAGCTCCTTTAGTCACTCCCTCTTGCACACAGCATGGCCTTCTACCCTTCTTCTTCCTCCCCTCCCTCCTCCTCCTTCTCTCTCTTCCTCCCCATCTTGAAGCAATTTTCAGAATAAACTGCAAAAAGGTACAACAAGAAAAGAAAAGGAAAAAGGAAGCTAAAAACAAGAAATTAAACTTCAGGTTTCTTGGATAGGTCTATCTGCCTAGAATAGATCTAAGTATGAGAGAGAGAGAGAGAGAGGGGAGGGGATGGGAGGGAGGATAAGGCGGGAGGGAGGAAGAGAATATGAAGGCAATAAATGCATGGGGATTACACTAAACAAGAGTGAAAGCTTTATCACGGATATTCAAGCCATGAGCCATCCCCCCAATTTTCATTTGCTTGCATCTCTGCTACTGCTGCTTCCATGCATTAAATATTTGTACTCTCCCCTGATTCTGACATTTTTCTTAAGAGATAAAGTTCCCATCTTTTTTACTCCCATAAAAAAAAAAGAAAAAAAAAAGAGGGAGCTTCTTCAAGAGTCCCACAAATTAATTCCAGAACCAAAAACAAAGAAAGATTAAGCACTCATGTCTGGCTGTGTGTGAGTTGCACGCAGCAATTACAGAATAAGTTCAGAGAGAGAGAGAGAGATGGGGCTTACCAGAAAATGAAGAGCGAGAAGGTGAGGGAAGAAAGTGGGCAACTGATGGGCTTTTTCTGTTGGTGCGTTGTTTGTGATGTTTTCATTTTAGTTGATTTCATGCCATCTTTTGCTCTTATAATAATATAAATATATGACGAAAGATTGTGATTTTTTTTTTTTAATAATAATTAAATGTAGCTTTCATCGGATCAACGAAATCTGCTTCGTTTTTCATGCACACTGCATTGGGCTACTGGCTGTGGTTATACTGATCAGAATATTAAAAATGAGTCCCCTGGGGATAGCAGAGTGGTAGAGGTGAGGCGCCGGACCGAGCGGTCGTAGGTTCAATCCATTTTCTAATTATACACGGGTGGTTGAACCTCTTGTGTGGTTTGAGGCTTCGACAAGGAGTTGAGTTTTAGGCCTTGCGCAAGGTAAGCGGAGCGGGTTCCTCAAATCAAAAAAAAAAAAAAAAAAGAATATTAAAAATGAAATTTATTTATATTTTCTAATATACACGTATACTGTATTGTTACCGTAATACATGCTCACATTGAAATAGAACTAAAATTGTGACGGACTGTCCCCTTGGGATGACAAAGTTGGTAAGGTGGGTTGTCGGGGACCGATAGGTCCCCGGGTTCAAATCCCACTGGAAGCAACTTTGTGGAGCCTGTCACCTATGGTTAGCCTAGGGTGGTTGAACTCTCTTGTGTGGCACAAGGAGCGGGATTTAGTTTAGGGTGGTTGAACTCTCCTGTGTGGCACAAGGAGCGGGGTTTAGCCTAGGGTGGGTGAACTCTCCTATGTGGTACAAGGAGCGGGGTTTACCCAAGTCTGAACGAATGTAGGCATGCGGGTTCCACGTATCAAAAAAAAATTGTGACGGACCTTTTTTTCATCGCGGCGTGTTCTAAAAGAAATTCGATATTATCTACACGAAATGATGGTTCGTTGGCTCATGTATATTGATCGTTTATTTATTTGATTCACGTGAAAAAAGTGACGATGAAGTACATGTTTATTGTTTGTTCCACAACAACTAGATATTGATATGTTGCCAGGGACGGAGGTATATGCAGGCAAGGGATGCCATCCCTTAATTTTTTAAGTGAAATTACATATATACCCTTATAACTTAAAAATTAATATAGTATAATTTAAGCCCAAATCCTTTCCACTTTAGAATCCAATCGGTCTTGACAAAATACGGCCCCAAGATTCCAACAGTCCAGAATCCCACAAGTTTCTACCGAAAACCTCGTTCTCTCCATTAAAATCGTGCACTGGAAGTTTGCTGAAATTCCCCCTAAAAACCAAGAGCTCTTAAATCCCTAAAATCAAACTTTCTCATTCTCTACTTGTTGAAGACATATTGAAGTAATTAGTAGCAAAATTCAAGAAGCCCACAAGTTTTTGGTGATTATTGAAAGAAGATTGAAGAAGCCCACAAGTTTCTAGTTATTTGAAGGTAATATTTGGATGAATTTTCAAGTCTACTTAACATTTGTTTGATTTTTTCCTTGAAGAAAGAATTATTGAATCGGATTATTGATTGTGAAACCGAGGTTGATTGTGATTTTGTGAACTATTCGTTTATTGAATCCGAGGTTGATTGTGAAAGTGAAACTATTTGTTTATTGAAAGAATTTCACTTCTCCTTTGTTTATTGAATCCGAGGTAGCATTTGTTTAATTTTTTATGCTTTAGGAATAGGTTAAACATACTGCTTTATCTTTTATATTCTTATTATTTGGAGTTTGGACAGTATGTTGAAGTATTTCAAAAAGGTTGATAAGAAGTCATTGTCCGATGCCAATCCAAAAGAAAGTGTAGAATTGGAAACAAGTGACATTTTAGAGGACAATGATTTATCAGTTACTATAGAAAATCAAGCTGAAATAGTTCAGGAAGACTCTGACAAAACTACTTTCAATGTATGGAATGCTAATGCAGAGAAAACTACTTGACAACTTAGAATTAAAATGCTAATGCAGAGAAAAATACTTTCAATGTATGGAATGCAAGTGAAGCCCGTCTATTTATAGGTTCTTCCGCTCAAGCGAAGAGTTACTGGCCATCAATACAACCCATTCAAGCAGGGGCGGAGGGAGAGGTGAGCTTACCTGGGCTCAAGTCTAGTGCAAAAATCTCAACCCATCTATTTTTTTTAGTTAAAGAAAGAGCCCAATAGTTTTTGTATTTAATACTCCCTCTGTCCCAACGAGCTGTGCTCGTTTTCCTTTTTAGTTTGTCCCACTCATCTGTTCCTGTTTCCAAAAAAACAAATTTTTACACACAATTACTCACTCTCTTTTTATGGGACCCACCACTTCACTCACATCTAACAACTCTCCTTAATCTACGTGTAAAAAAGAAATGAGCACAGCTCAATGGGACGGAGGGAGTATAATATATAAGAAAGAACTCAATAGTTTTTGTATCTATTAAAATAAATTGAATAATTAATAAAATGTAAAATTACCCACAAATCGTATGCCTATGGTACAGCCTACGGCTCTGACGCTTCTATTTATCTTCATCCCTTTCTCTTCCCCAATTTCTACATTCTAACGTCTTTCTCTTCTCCAATTTCTAAGGGCTCTATATTCCACAATTTCTTATAGCAAGATTCAATAACCAAATCCAATTTCTTATCACATAATCACAATTTAATATTTGTTGTTGATTGCTTGTTGGTGGCTTTGCTCTTGTAAATTTGTGTTGGGCGTGCAATCGTCAAGGGAAGGGAGCATTAGTAATTTAGTCATAATCCGTGATTTTCTAAACTAAATAATTTTTGTTTGCTTTTGAAGTTGAGTATGAAGCATCCGTCTCGAATATCATCTTGTGTTATGTTTGGTGTTAACTTTCTAAGAATATCGTTCTTTTTTTACGGGATTGGGATTTAAGTTTGGAAAGAGTTAAAAAATTCCCTAATCTGGTCGGCACTCTCGGCAACAGCAAGGAGACAACCTAAGGCCCATTAATTATTTTATTTACAATTGGTTTACTTATTTGATTTATGAGGTCTTACTATTTTAAATATATGTGAGTGACGGTATGTATATTTGTGTTTGTTGTTTCTATTTTTTAGTTCCTAAACCAATTGATTATTGATAGCAAGTTTGTATTTTTTGTTGTATTTAAATGGATCAACATGTTTCAAAGAAAGGGAAAGGACTTATATCATCATTCTTTAAGAAACGTGATCTTCGGAACAATGAAAGTAGCTCGGAACCGTTATCCACAACCACCCTAGATCAATCTCACTCAACACCAATGGAGCAAAGTCCCTCTATTTCACATGGACAATCAGATAAACGCGTTGAGCCCGATATAGGGAAAAGGAAGTCATTGTGTGAATATCATGTAACATCATGTGATGAAATAAGACGTGAGTATCTAAGAGATGGGTCTTATCAACCGAAAATGGATGTGTATCCTTTAACAAAGTTTGGCTCTCAAAATCGGAGTTTTCAGAAGACATGGTTTGACAAGTTCGATTGGTTGGAGTATTCGCCTTCCTTGGATAAGGCTTGTTGTTTTTATTGCTTTCTTTTTGTCGGTGATGTCGTGCCTAGTTCTTCTGCATTAGTGAAGGAATGATTTAACAATTGGAAAAGGATAAGCCAAGGAAAAAAGTGTGCATTTCTTACTCATGTTGGCTCGGCAGCTACATCACCACGCTCTATGTGTGTAAGACGTGCAGAAGACTTAAAGAATCCAGTTGGACATATAGATAAAGTTATGCATGCTCAAACAAACATTGAGAAAAAGAGAAATCGCCTGGGCATAAAAACCTCAATAATAAGCCTCAAGTGGCTTGCACTTCAAGGTTGTGCTTATAGAGGTCATGATGAGTCACAGTCTTCATCAAATCGTGGAAATCTCATTGAGTTGGTGAAGGCTTTTCCAAACATGAATTCGGAAATTGATGAAGTTGTTCTTGGAAATGCTCCAAAAAAAGCCCAATACACTTCTCAGGATATTCAAAAGGAAATTATGAATATTATGGCCAATAGAGTACGTCGAATGATTCGTAAAGAAGTTGGAGATGGACATTTTAGTATTCTTGTTGATGAAGCACAAGATATCTCCAAGCAAAAACAAATGACCATTATCTTAAGGTTTGTAGATGATAATGGAATTTTGATTGAACGTTTCTTTGCAATAAAAAGTGTTAGTGACACCACTTCATCAAACTTGAAAAAAGAGATATGTGGTGTTTTTTCTCATAATGATCTTCGGGTTGAGAAAATGAGAGGTCAAGTGTATGATGGTGCTAGTAATATCAATATGAGTGGTTCATGGAATGGACTTCCGGCATTATTTCTTAAAGATTGTCCTTATGCCTATTATGTTCATTGTTTTGCGCATCGTCTACAGCTTGCTTTAGTTTATGCAGTTAAGGATATCACTATTGTTTGGGAATTCATTTCACATTTGGATAATGTTGTTAATATCATAACTTCTTCACCAAGGCGTGTCTCTTATCTGCATGTAGCTCAAATACATGAAATCCAAAGTTTATTAGCAGTAAATGAGCTTGATTCTGGACGTGGTGCCAATCAAATTGGTAATTTGCAGCGAGCTGGAGCTACTCATTGGGGTTCACACTACAAATCTGTAAAAAGTTTGATAGGTATGTATGCTGCAACTTGCAAAGTGTTTGAATATCTCATTGAACATTCTCAAAATGGAAGATCTAAGGCCGAAGTTCAAGGAGTTTACAAGAATATGACAAACTTTGAATTTGTATTCACTTTACACTTGATACATAAAATTGTGAGTATTACAGATTCTCTTTGTCAAATTCTTCAAAGAAAAGATATTCTGAATGCTATTGCATTTGTCTCTACAACTAAAGCTATTCTTCAGGAATTGAGAGAGTGTGGTTGGGAAGAACTTCTTGAAGAAGTTAAAGTTTTTTGCTTAAAGAATGATATTGATGTCCCCATTTTGGATTCTCCATATAAGGTTGGTCATTCTTGTGGGCAAACTACAATTGAACATCATTATCATTTTGATGTTTTCAATGGTGCAATAGATCACGTCTTGATGGAGCTTAATTCAAGATTTAATGACGTGTCTATTGAATTGCTTTCTCTCAGTGTGGCCTTAGATCCTAGAAATTCTTTCGAATCATTCAACAGTAATGATATTTGCATGCTTGCAAGGAAATTCTATCCTGAAGATTTCACTCATCAAGATGTTGTTACATTAGAGTATGAGTTGAGACATTATAAGAATGATGTGATGTTAAAGCAAGAGTTTCAAGTTTCTACACTTGTTGAGTTAAGCCAACTACTTACCAAGAGTGACAGATCGAAGACTTATCGTATCTTAACTAGACTAATTCATCTAGTTTTGACTTTACCGGTTTCCACTGCTACAACTGAAAGATCATTTTCTGCAATGAAGCATGTGAAGACGGCACTTCGTAACAAGATGGGAGACGATTTACTTGAGGATTCATTGATGCTTTATATTGAAAGAGATTTTGCTAAAGATATAGATGTAGACTCAGTTATTGATGAGTTTTACGTATTGAAGTCTCGTAGGGCACAACTGATGTAAACATTGATATATTTTGATATATATATTAAATTTAGTAAGTGGAAGTGTTACGATCCAGCCCACCCCACTATGAATTTCTGGCTCCGCCCCTGCATTCAAGCCTGCACCAACGTGGGAGAGGAGTGGAGAGGGATTAGTCTCTATTCCAGACTCTTCAAAAAGATAGGATCCAGTGGAGCACGGATGTGGGCGCGAGTCGTAGGAGCCGGGCTCAGTCATGGTGTGGGTGAGGCAGTCGGCGAAATGGCTCACGCGCATGAACATGAGAGCATCTGTGGCCCAACCATCACATGTCAATTTGTTATTTCCTACTAAGTGGCATAGACTTAAATACCACAACAATCAATACTAATTAATTAATGTGGGATATTGATTAATTCATTAAATTGGTCAACACTCCAAAAACCATACAAGGTATGTAAGTTACTCCCACATTAGGTAACAATTCAGTTTGCATGATAAACTTAGAGCCGTTATTTATCACTCACCAAAAATTATAATCGAGAAATAGAACATACTACGATCATCTACTCGGAATATAGTTTGACGTTGTATATTTCAATTCATAAATCAGATACGTTTCGAGGCTCGAAATTGCGAGTTGATTGATTTATAATTAAGTCAACTTAGCATTAAATGCTTGATTTATTTTCTTGTTTTTCCTTCAAATTCAAATGATCTTCCAACAATCTCCACGTGAATGGAAATAGTCACACACAGTTATATCCTCAAAAGACAATAAAATATCAGGATAGGTGGTTTGTGACCTTAAACCTCCTTAGACAGTGTTATCGAGCATACCGGAGGACTAGTGGATATGTGGCCTTGAACTATTCATTCACATGGTATACTAAGACAATAGCCCTAACGCAATAAAGTTTCAACCTCATCCGCGTTTGTGTCCTTTACAGGTCATGACAACTTCCTTGGATTCATAAGTATCACTTAGAACCAGCTTTCACTTCTTACTTACATAGATGATTATGTCTCGAATATCCTGCCACACTTTACCTCCTGTAGGCATTCAAAAATTATTAAAAGTCAAAGGCTTAACCTCACTGCTTGACAGGTCACCAATACTCTGGAGCTCTTTAGTGAATAGTCTATTTATGTCAGATTCCAAAAATAAACACAAACAAGTCGACCACAATCACTTAAATCAAATGGATTTCACTATTTTGTACATTTACATCACTACTTTATACTTTTATACAAGCCGTTTTAATCTCCAAATCCCCTCACAATGGAACATAAATGATGGACCGAAGAGAGTATTTTTTATTTTATTTACCACTCCTATAAAAGTGAAAAACAATACTGCATCCGTCCCGTGCGACTTGTCTTATTTCTTTTCGGTACGGAGATTAAGATGAGTGGGTGGTTGTGTGTAGATGAGTGGATGATTGTGTGTAAAGAGGTAGTTCCCACAAATAAAAATATTATGTAGCAATTACTTTCCATTTTTAAAAAAAAACAAGACAAGTCAAGCGAGACCGAGTTAATAATATTAACTAAAATACATGCTTAGGATTTCACATATAATTTGCATTAATATTATTACTCTCTGTCCCGCTTGACTTATTCTTGTTTTCTTTTTTGAATTATTTCATTTAACTTATTTTTATTATTTAAAATAAAAAAATAATTGCTATATTAAACTCCCATCTCTATATATATACAAATTGACAGGATGAAGTGGAGAACCTTTTTACAACGGGGATGAAGTTTCTCCAATGGCTTACCCAATAGGGTGACGGTTGACCATGGGGCCCACAAACCTTTTGCTTTGCTGAACCGCGTCAAACCAATACAGAATAACTTGGTCGCTAAGTTGCTTTTGTCCTATAATAATAAAATTTGTAATAAATAAATACTACTCCCTCCGTTCCATTGGAAGCGTCCTGTTTCCAATGGACACGGATGTTAAGAAAATGAAAATGTGTGGTGTATGTTGTTTGACTTTTGGATAGTTAAATCTTGTCCACATATTCTTGCATTTTTTAGAAACAAGACGCTTCCAATGGGACGCCCAAAATGAAAAACAATAATATAACAAGTATTAAAGTAATAGTTAAATATTACGACCTCCGCCTCATAATTTTTGTCTCACTTTTTTTAGCTGTCACAATTCTTGTTCTATTTTTTAAAATAATAAATTATTACAAAAACTTTATTTGAGGTTCAATATTTTTACTCACAACTACAACTCTCTTAAATTACGTGTGCAAAAAAAATGAGATAATAATTATGGAATTGAGGGAGTAAAAAAACTATATTCCTTTTCTTGAACGACAACATCTAGCAATTAAATCATTCCTTTCACTTGTAGTTGTCTCCTTTTTTATTCATTTTTCGGCTTCTTATTATTATATTATTATAAATAAACTCACCTCGCCTATTCAAAGACAAACAAAAGTAGCAAAACACCCATCCATAATCAAGAAAATCAGCCTAACTTTTTTCCCTTTCTCCCTCTTCCATAATTTGAAATGTTGACTAGTTGGAAGGATTAGTGATGGGCTACCTTTAGCCCAAGGTCCAAGATCTATCAATGATGATGATACCTCTGCTGAAAAGCAGCAAGCTGAGTTCTTGCTCCAAGAAGTTTCTAGAAGAGCATTGCCACCTTACAACATGACCATTTTCTTGGATCATCATAACTTCAAGTAATATTTTCTTTTTCCGGTTTAAATTCTCTCTTTATATATATGTATAATTTTGAATGTGGGCAGTGGGATCATGCATTTTTTTTTGTATGCTCTGTTTTTCAGTTACATTGTTGAGGATGAAATTTGCTTCATGGCACTCTGTGTGTCAACCTATCCAAGAGAGCTGGTTTTTTATTACTTACAAGATTTGCATAAGGAGTTTATGAAGTTTGGCGATGTGGGACTGGTTGAGAAAATTATGAGCCCTTATGGCTTTGTTCAATTTGGTAAAAATAAATTCTGTTACTGCAATCAATTGTATGAAATTGACCTTAAAAAATGTTGTATTAAGAATATTTAGAATGGGATGCAGATGGTATAATTGGAAATGTTAGAAGGAAATATATTGATACAAGAACACAGGCCAACTTATCAAAGATTAGTTCTGATTCTTCCCAAGATGTAGATATAATGTCTGAGAGTTTCTCACTAATTGTACAACCAAGGCGAAAATCGGGTATGAATTTGGATTTTCATTGAGTCCTAATTCTTTATTTATCATGTCAAATACGTAATGAAAAGGGTGTATTTTAATTTCAATATTTTTCAATTTTCAGAACTGTTTGCAAGTATTAGTAAAGCACATTTACATGCTTCTCCAATCTGCGGTTCCAGAAGGATTGAGGTATGTATGAAGTATGGTTAATTGAAAAAGATAAGAACTTTTACTTGTTATTATGCTTCTTGGAGTGAGAAATAGACTTATCATGGGAGAGGCTGCTTATGATTTGCATCTTTGTTATGATTTATAGCAGATAATTGCTGTGAAATGGATTCCAGTAGCACTAGTGCTTGTTGTTACAACTGTACTCATATGGGCTAGCCTTAGTAGTTAGTAGAGATGACTTATTGTATGGTTTCTTGTTCTTCGGACAGTCGGTTTTCTTGTTGTACATCTAGCTCGAGTTGTATTACCTGAGGTTAAATTTATGATTCTCTTAGTGAAGTTAAGATCACTTGTTAAAGAATAACATAGCTGCTTTTCTCTAATGGAAGTCTAGTCTTGGTACAACAAATTTGTTTGCATTGATATCAGGAATAGTATAATGAGAGAACATCTTCTCATTTGTTTAGCTTGTTACAGAATGAAGATTTGTAGCTTACAGTTCAGACAAGAAAAAGGTTCCTCTGTAAAAGCATCTTCACATGAATAGAAACCACTCATTATGCACACCTTGTTTTTCTCCTATGCTAATTTTATTATTACAGCAATTAGAACTTAAGAGTTGCTTGATTAGCACCCTTCATATATATACAAGTCATCACAGTATATGTTGAACTCTCCCGGAAAAGAATCGACCAGACTCTTATCCTCGAAGCCAAACGGTGATTGAAGGATATCCTCAATAGAAATCAAGTTTGATCTAGTCTCAAGTTCATTTCCAATCACCTCTTCATTGAACTGTTGCCCATGAACTGAAGATTCTTCAGAATTTGCAGCTCCATAGGAATCGGTTACAACGCTTGAAGACACCTGGTTCGGACCATTAAAGCTGTCTAGAGACAGCCATTCAGCAAAGAGGACTTTTGGTAAGCTGCACTTCTGAGCTTCTTGTATTTGTTGCATGGACTGATATGTGTCTATTAGTGATGCTTCTGAAGATCCGAAGCTCGTGTCTTGGGGAGTCGACTTGGAAGAAGAAGGTGAGCAACTTTTGCCCTCAACTTCTTCAACCATATTTGACACTCTTTTCTTTAGGTTAGAATGCCAGTGGTTCTTTATCTCATTATCACTTCTTCCAGGTAAGTGGTGTGATATCTGAGACCACCTGATTTATACAAAAATTAAATTTCTGAGATCAATTTATGCCTTAAGAGGGTACCGTTCCATTTATTACCATTTCATCCAAGAATGAAGAAGCATGCCTAGACATATATGTCGAAGAAGTCATGAGTTTCTTACTTGTTGCCTAATACGCGATGAAGGGTCAAAATCGCCTCCTCCTCTTCTAAGCTAAACGCCTCTCGCTTTAACCCTGGCCTTAAATAATTAATCCACCTTAGTCTGCAGCTCTTCCCATTCCTTTGTAGACCTGCCAAGAATAAATAATGTAGGCTGATCAGACTTTTATATTTCTGATAAAAAGGGTTGATCACAATTTGTATCCTTTAGCATATGCGACTTTAACATTATATTCTTCTATAATTGACTTCTACTCTCAATCCCACTGGTCCAATAAATTGACTAATTCATGTGAGATGGAGAGAAATCATTGGCCTAATTATATCTTCCCATTGGACCAATGCTTGTTCAAAGTCATAAGCAAGCTTTTGCTTTTATGCTCATTTTGTTCAAATCAATTAACTAATCATGGGGGTAAAGTTGACTCACCAAGGTTTGTTGCTGTAATAAAATGATGTTTTACTACAATGGCATGGTAATATTCTTACATTTACAAAGCTTGGAAACTCGTTAATTATCTCAAAACTAGACAAAACTAACACTTTATATTCACATTGCAGGCGGAGTAGGTGAGTAACTGCAGAAGAAGTTACCGGCATTGATAGGAACAGAGCTCCAGCAGCCATGGCCATACTTGGTGATGTGGTTTTTCAGCTTCATGTCTTCATCTGGAGACCAGAGCCCTTTCTTGTGCTTCTGCTTCGTCTTCTCCGACTTGCACCCCATTTTCGGATAGCTACAGCTCTAGGGTATGCATGTATTTCTTGTTATGTTCTGCCAAGATTGATGAATTTGGGAGCAATATATGTAATCTGCACAAGAATTTTGGACAGAAGGTGTTTTTGAATTTGAGGTAGTGTCTGCCTTAGTATTTAAAGAAGGGTTAGTTAGCTAAGTTCTCTTTTAATTATTTAGTGTAATAGAATAAAGTTTTGGCATCTACTAACTCTCATTCTTGCTTAAAGAATTAGGACTAAAACAAATTATATTAAAAACTTGAGTCTTTTATAACTCATTCTATTTGACATTTTAATTTGCTTCTAGAGGTCCCCCAAGGGAGAGTTTCTTGAAAAACTAATATAAAAAGTGGTATATAGTTAAGGTATAATAATTATTCAGAAAAAAAAAGCGGTAAATTAATATAGATTTATCATTTAACAACTCATGCATTACATTAATTAGCATTGCTACTTATGTGGTGAGGGTGTTTCTTCTAGTGTAGGCGAAAACACGTTCCGTATTACATTCATATTTCATCTCGATCTCGTATTTCATTTCATTCGTATTACTCAATATGTTAGAAATGTTCGAGCAATAATTCAGTTGACAAAATCCAATCATATATGATTTAACCAATCATTAGAAGTAAACTGTCCGTTGGTTTTACATTTGAATAAAAAACAAGCTAAAAAGAAATGCTGAATTAGGTTGTTCAAACTATGTTTATATTTGATTTGTTGGACAGATGACACAGATTGTATGTTTGATTACAGTATTATTTATTAGTTGGTGTTTTTGATATACGGTGCAATTACATCCTCGTGCCTTGTCCTAACCCTTAAATATTTCTTAGAATAACAAGTAATATTTCTGATTCGTTCAAAAAGAATTAATAAATTCCTAATCGTCAAATTGTTGGACAACCCCTACACATACTTTTCCCTTTGTTCAAAAGCAAATGAATTTGCAACCATAAAAATCTTTACGTATCTGACAGATTTCATTAATAAAGTTACCTGTCCTAACGTTGTCGATGTGTCATATGTATTGTCACATGTATTGTGGTAAGGAATTAAATCTCGTTTAGAAGAGTTTATAGACAATTTATTCGAGTTATTTGGAGAATTTATAAAATGTATTTGTAAGATCATTTTGAATTACAGCATTTGTAAGCAGATAATAATAGCTTAACTGTAGCTATTGTTAGACATGATCATCTCATCTAATCTTCATCCCTCCCATGTTTTTATATTCTTTTGTAATGAACTATTCTCATTATGTGCATTCAAAATGCAAATAGTTTATTTAAATTAAACGCTGGGATTAGATACCCCAATATTCCTAATAGATATTAGGCGCTATGCGTATCGATTAGTGTTGTAGCTAACGCGTTAAGTATCATGTTCGGGGAGTACGTTCGCAAGAATGAAACTTAAAGGAATTGACGGGGGAGCGCACAAGCGGTGGAGCATGTGGTTTAATTCGATGCAAAGTGAAGAACCTTATCGTGGCTTGACATGCCGGGAATCCTCTTGAAAGATAGGGGTGCCTTCGGGAACGCGGGACACGTGTGGTGCATGGTCGTCGTCGCTCGTGCCGTAAAGTGTTTGGGTTAAGTCCCGCAACGAGTGCAAATTATTAATTATTTCAAAATAATTAATAAACTTTGTAAGTTTCGGTGAATTGGTTCTCGAAAATATCTATTCTGAAAATGTCATTCGAATATTTTATTAATTATTTTAAAATATCATTGACTAACGTTGATTACACAAAAAAATTAATGAACATAAAAACTAAAATATAAAATTAGAGATAATTCAGCTAAAAATACAAAGATTAAGAATTATTTAGGCTAATTTGCCATATTAAAATGAAAATAATGTTCACACAAATGAGTAGGCTATAATGTTTATCGCGTCCAAGAATATGGGAGTATTCATAATTATATATTTTTAATGTTTCTGCTTAATATTGAGCATCTATTGACCAACTACCTCAAAAATTACTGAATTTTCGTTCATTGAACTTAAATTAATACTACTATTATTTTAAATATTTATATCATTTTTCCTGTTTGCAGAATCGCAGTTACTCTTTCAGTCACGCAAAACAAGTTGATTACTAATTTTACAAAATAGATCAAAGTTCCATAGTCACATTTAAATAGTTTATCTTGTATAATAAATAGTCTATTTTTTGCCAGCTTTATAATAAATATTAATTAATTCATTGACCTTACAATAATTTTTGTATTAAATAGAATACTTCAGAAATTGATCGCCGTCAATCTATTGGTTAATTGGCACCTCTTAGGTTTCTGAATAGTACGTCTCTTTCGGACTCTTTTAATCTTTTCTCGACTTTAATTTACATTATTTTGTTCTACATTAATCTTAACGACGTTTTATTTTTAATCGTTAAACTGTCGGGAATTCTATGCTTTAAATTTAACTCGTAACATTCGTATTTTGTTGCTTTCTAATGATGGAAGTTGTTTCCATCGCTATTTTGAATATTTCTTGATTAACTTCTTCTAATTAAAAAACATGTTTAGCTTTTTTAGGACGAACAAGTTAAACCAAATTTTATTACAACTAGAGCCTTAGTGATATTACTTTGTCCTCATCAATAATGACAGACCGACAGAACATATAATAATTGAACTAATAAATAAATAAAAGTTATATAGGCTAGATTTTGAGGAAGGAAAACTAAATTAATCCTTAAACTGTCGTCATTTAGTTTACATCAGTGTTAGTAAATTGGGACGACAGTCAAACAAATGATTAGATACTTAAAACGCAACACGTACTTAAAGTCGAAATAATTTTATTTATCATTTTTGTAACATATTGTTCACCTAGTATGGTTTACACTTTTCCTATGATTTGCAATCTATTAAGCATCACTTGAGTTTATATATTGAACTATTATATATGTACATTAATAGCTACGAGTTTTTCTAATCATACAAATAAGGTTATTTTCAATTCCTTTAATGATGATCTAGTGTTAGAATGAATTTTGATCATAAGCTCAAAAGGCACCAATATCATTAAGTCGGGTTTATTTTATATGATTAATTAGTTTAGTGTAATTTATCTTACTGCAATCAAGAAAAATGAAGTAAATCTAAAACTAATTACTCATGAGAAGAAAACAATTGTGAAATAAGGGGATGAGATCTATTGTCCCAAAAATCATGTCTTCAAGTATGTCTCAGTCAAAACTACGTAATTTTGATAAAAATAAAGGGTAAAATGTTAAATGATTAATTGGATTGTGTTATCAAAACTATGTAGTTTTAGTTTTGAGTGATATATGATTGGGACATAAAAATTTTGGACAATTGATCTCAACCGTAAAATAAGAGACGATTATAAAGCGGTTACAGAGCAACTAATGATTATTATTACAAAGATTAATTAGCAAGCATGAGATTAATTATATTTAAAACTATGTAATTTTGATAAAAACAAAGGGTAAAATGTTAAATGATTAATTGGATTGTTATCAAAACTATGTAGTTTTAGTTTTGAGTGATATATGATTGGGACATGAAATTTTTGGGACAACTGATCTCAACCCGTAAAATAAGAGATGATTATAAAGCGGTTACAGAGCAATTAATGATTATTATTACAAAGATTAATTAGCAAGCATGAGATTAATTATATTGATTCTCTTTATAATAATTTAGGAAATAACAACTGACGTGTCTTTGCCACGCGATGCCGTTCAATAAACATCTTTTGACCTAATGACAAAACTAAAGTATCGAATGAAATTAACAGAAATCATATTAAATGCAAATAAAGCTTAATTTACTTTTAGATTCCATACAGCTTGTGTAAGATTGAAAAAAACAAGTATATTAAAGAATATTATTAAAGCTATATAAAAACCTAATAAAGTAAGGTATGAGAATTATAGATAAAATAAATAAGAAATTGTATAAAATAAAGTACTACTACAATAAAACGTAATATTTTAAGACATTTGAAAATATCAAAAACGTCGGTAGAGAGAAGCATAGTGAATAGTGTGACCTGCTATTTATTATGTTTACTCTAAATTTTATAAGATTTTAAGAATTCTTCACTAATACAATAACTATTTTTCTTACTCAATTAAAAGTCATATACCAAAGTATTCTTAAATATTTATTTAACTACCATATGTTTTTTTAATTATAATTTCTCTTCAATCGGAATTGTCTAAAATTCCAGGCCAATCAGCTGCAAATTTAGTACAAGTTCAAAAGTCATGCGCACATAGTAGAATTGATCTTCCAATAGCTTCATTTCCAAGATATATTATATATCTATATATATGTATATATGTATTCAATTAATTTATTTTGCTAAGTCAAGCACTCAACTCCACAAATAAAAGTTTTTTAAATTTTGACGAACTTAATCCACTACAAACTAAATAATTCACTTTTATCATCACTAAATCCATCATAATTTTTTAAATTTATAATTAACGATCGAATCTTTCATCGATAAATATCCATCGGTATTCTGTAGCTAAGCCATGGTAAATTTTGAAAAATAAATTTACCGAAATATCGGGTTGTTAAATATTCCGTACCTAACAAGTTGGTAATTTTAGGATTATTTTTTTATGTCAATCCTTCGGATTTCTATCGCTAAATAATGATAGAGTTGGTTTCAGTCTATATTTTCACGATATTTTGTAGTGATCTGGCCAATTTAAATGAGATTAAGTAAAGCAAACATGCAAAAATGTTACTAATCACTACATAAATCATTATATATATATAGGGTAGGGTTCCCATGAGAACCAATCCCTATATGAGAATTAGGAATCATTATAGATCGTAGATGTTATTTCAATCTACGGTTAAATTTACACTAAAATCTAAAATATTAAATTAAATTTTAATTACATAAGGGCAAATCTGTACAAAAAAATATGGGTAAAATTGAAACATTCCATTTGTGAAAACATTAATTACAATCATATTAATTTCGAAACATTAATATGGGTAAAATTGAAACATTAATTTGTGAAACATTCCATTTGTGAAAAGTTTTCTAAAATCACCGATCTCAACTACTCAATCATATTAATTTCGAAACCCTAATGTTATTATCACTTATTTAATACGATTCATTCATGTGTATGCATAAGCTTTTACATACCATTTAATGCATAATTAGATTACATGAATGCAACACGATATATTATTTGATGCATAATAGCTTGTCAATCCAACAACACGATATATTATTTGATGCATAATAAACTGACACTATTTGATGCATAATAACTCGGTAATAAAATATATTTTTGATGCATAATCTATCAGCAAGTTGATGCATGAAAATAGATGAATAATTAATTCGATAATGCATCTACGCACAATGAAATATGCCTCTACATATAATAAAATATGCATCATTTAAACAACATTATTACTCAAATTTTTATAAGAAAAAAAACAAATGAAAATTTATGATTCATGAACTACATTATCTCTACTTATTTTAATTGAATCGTAATAAATCTTTAATAAAATATTATCTTTAGATTGATTAATTAAATATAAAAAATACTATAATTACAATATTATTTATGGTAAACCGTGATTAGTATATAATCTCTAATTAATGTAAAGCAATATCTAGGGAAATTAAAGATAATCATCATAGAAAAAATTAGATATCCAAAAATAAAAGATAGACTAGTTACTGTATATAATGTAAATTAAAAAATTGTTCATGTGATGCATATGTATGCATTGTTCGATGCATACTTATTCATAATGTGATGCATATTCCCGTAAATCAATCTAATAGCTTGAAAAAGGTTCATCGACACAATTATTACTTTGATGCATATATATGCATTATTAATGCATAAGTATTCCTAACTTATGCATTTGAATAACAATTCCCATGAGAAGTACCAACTCCTATATAAGAACTAAGAACTAATCAGGATCAATAATCAAAAAGTAATATGCAATACTATTTAGAGAATATTAAAATGAATCAATGCATAACTTCGAATGATGCATTATTTTTTTTTCTTGTGCATAAATTTATTCAATTTGATGCATATGTATAAAGTGTTTAATGCATATTTTCATTTAGTTTGATGCATAAGTTTTAAAAATATATCTTCTTCTCCGCCAACAATGAAAATAATGCATAGATAGTAATTGTTTAATGCATATGCATAAAGTGTTTGATGCATATATTCTTTTAGTTTGATGCATAAGTTTTAAGAATATATCTTCTTCTCCGCCAATAATGAAAATAATGCATAGATAATAATTGTTTAGTGCATATGTATAAAGTGTTTGATGCATAAATTCGAATATTTTGATGCATTAATGAATATGTACCTACTTTTTTATGCATAAATTTATCAAATTTGATGCATATTTATGAAGAGTTTGATGCATAAGTTTATTAAGGTTGATATATATGTTTAAAACAAACATTCTTATAACATCTATATTTATTAATGAAGAATTATACTTCTTAGATGCTACTAAACACGTAATTTTGTTGAATTAGTAATTACGTTTTGTTTCATTTTGTTTCATCTGTTATATTTAATATATATTGTCATTTCCTAAAATTAATTGATTAATTCTCGGACTAATAGTTATATAAGGTAATAAATTAAAGTATTAATGTATTTGATGATATGAAAACATTAATGATCACATTAAAGGTATTGATAAATACATGAGATAATGGAACAAAATATGTTAATCTTCTTGAATTGAGTAATTATGATATTAATTAATGGAAAAGTTTCGAACCGTCCAATTATAGTGAATCAAAATTAATAATGTGAAATGAAACATAAGGAAACGAAAATGAAATATTTCCATGTCTATAAAACACATTAATTATGAAATGTAAAACAAATTACAACAATAACCTTCTCTTATTGTTTAATAAATAAAAAAGCATTGAATGATAGCTTTAAAAATAACCATAGATCAAAGAATATAAATGGTTAAGATTGGTTCTTAGTTCTCATATGGGAGTTGGTTCTCATTTGATCCTTCCTTATGTGATGATTTTAGAAAGTATGAAATTAAAGTAGGTGGGATTCATCAAACATTAACCGACACCATTTCTGCAGTATTTGGTTGGGCTTGTGGCAATTAAAAGTGTCAACCCACCACCAAATTAGATATTTTTGCCTTCCACAAAATTCAGTTTAATTTCACGACTTCCACTTGGTTAATTGCCGACAAATCAAATTCTTCTAACAATCGGATTTGGATCGAGCCCACACTATCAATTGAGACTATTGTGATCAGAAGACTAGATTAATACAAACAAGCCCACACAAGACACACATAGACGTAATTAATTAGCACATTAATTAGAGATTGTTTTCTCCATTAAAAAAGTTTTTTTTTTAAAAAGAGTAAATAAAATACTAATTCTAAAGAGAGAAAAAAAAAATCCTTTCTTAATGGACTGTTCCAAGAAAGACATCATCTCTATCATCATCTTTATCTTTATCATCTCTCTTGTTCTGAAATTCTGGGACCACCTATACACATGCAAAATAATTTCCATAAAAATCATTAACAGTACAATAATATTTTATAATAATAATAATATTATATTGATTAAGCTTATCTAATAGATTGTTCAAGTTTTTTTTTATATGATACGGGTAATCCGCAATTGCTACTAAAATGCATGCGTATTGGGTAAAATCCCGCTTTTGTACACTAGTCTGCACAAAGCGGCCTTGATGGATTTAAATCCATAAACTTTCGGCCACGTATTGAACACCTTAACCGTTATATCATCACAAAAGTATAGTCTTGATGAATTTTGTAATTAGTAAATGAAATAATGTTACAGCCCCAAAACATTTCGAAAAATTATATATTGATCGATGCTAGCACTGTGAGAGATTAGAGGAAAGACAAACCTGATCTTGAGAAGATTTTTGACAAGCTAAATTTCTGGTCTTTCTCTCTGTCCTCCTCCCTCTTGAATCTACATTATCTACAAGGTTTTAATTTCTACATTTATTACACCATAAGCTATAATAATATAATTCAAGATATCAACTAATATATTGCCCTCATAAACTAGATATTAATTAATTATACATTCTGAGTTTAAAATTTATCATAATATATGAATAATGATACCTTGTTCTTTTGACAAATTCATCCATTAGCCCCATTTAACAATTCCATCCTAACCCTAATTTTCAAAGTATTTCTCTAAATTAGGGCAATAAATCCATATCATGTTACCTGTAACGTTGGACCTTCGTCGTCGATCCTTCCCCAAATCCTGGGTAGAATCGGCGGTGTCCGGTAAATAACGATCGAGAGGCGGAAATCCGTCGTGATTTGCGAGCATGGAGTGAACAAAAGAGGCCTCCATGGAGTTTAAGAAATTTACGTGCCTCTCGTTCGTCCATTGCCGGTTTGATCCCCTAGGATTCTCATTGTTTCTCGACATCGGAAAAAATGGCCGTCGTCGTCGGCGAGAGGTTGTCTCCGGTGGAGGATTTTTTGTTTGTTTATTCTTTTTTTTTTTCCGAGTAATTGTAGTATGCGAGTGAGTGCTCACGTGTTTTATAGCGTGGAGTTGGTTGGTTGTGTCAACATTTTCAGCCTGCTCGAACTGCATAAGAATTTGTGAAAGTATCATTTGGAGCTCTACGCGCGCGTTAGAGCGCGTGCCTTTCCTATTCATTACCTTCTTTCTTTCATCCTTTGCGAATATGGTGGAATGATTTTGTGTGTGTGTTAATATCGAGTTTAATTTTTATGTTATAAATTGGATGATTTTGCTTGGAGTGAAAAAAAATGCAAAGATGTGGAAGTTCTAGAGCTAATAATCCATGTTAAGTGTGACATTATTCTTTCATGTTTAGAATGATGTGGAAATTTATTTACCTAAATAATGTACTTGACATTAAATATATTCACGAGGTGGTGCTAGACATGTTTGCAGTCCCTTAAGTCAGCCACATTAATGGAACTACAAGGGGGTCGGAGGGCCCGCCGGAATTTTGCTTCTATATAGGGTTGAAAGTTCTTGTTCTGCCTAAGGGTGTTACGGTATATCGAAAAACCGTACATACTGTATCGAAAAAATACAAAAAATATTGAATTTTCGGTATACCGTAATTTTTGGTACGGTATCATACCGAATCAAAGTTTTTCGGTACGACAACGATATGAGATTTTCCATACTGATGTATATCGCATATCGAAGTTCATAACGCATCTTGTAGAAAAGAGTGCAAAATGTTGGTTTCAGGGTTAGAACACGGGTTGTTACAAAATTATTACAAATATGTTACTCATATCAATCATATTACTTATCTATTAAATCATGAAATGGATAAAAAACTGATACCTTCAAGTTATAAACATTAATCTGTAATATTAACACATTCATACAAAATATATAAATTAATTTTATTGGAAAATAATATTACTAATTTTCTTGGCTTTTATTAAAAAAAAAATATAGACCAAGTTTAACCATTACATATTCAGTATATTTTATCTTTTTGATATACCGAAAGAGCGGTATGACAACGGTATGAAGATTTGCTTATACCAAATTACAGTATACCGAAATGACCATTGCTTAACCATATTAATAGATAAATTTTATATTATTGTATCACATAACCTCCAAAATGCCTGAATCGAAAATGGGTAACAAAAAGTCAATAAGATGTTTCAAAATCTCCAAGTAGAGGTGCGTGCGAGACACGCTCTAGTGGTGCGAGTATCAGTAGAAGAAAAGGGCGGTGAAAATATCTGGAGTTCGAGAGATTATTTCTTGCGGGATGGGGATTGCTGAGAGATATTTTTTCGGTTGGGTCAGATTGAATAATTCTTCTTTTTAAAAAATGGAAAAAAAAAAAAAGAAAAAGCACAATTTCTTTCTCTTTTTGGAATTCATATAAAAAGAAAAAATAAGAAAAAAAATGTGGTCATTGATTTTTCTGCTTATTATGTATTTTAAAATTTTCTTATTCCCGAAATTATATATTTGCACATCATAAGACTTTTCAGCTCTTCCATTCTAAATTCTGGCTTTGCACATAGTTTGTCACAGAATTTTCTGTATTAAAATAATTATGAGAATTTGGTATTAATGTCAATCTTCCATAAATCGAGAGAAATGCCTAGAAAGAAGGTAGATTAAAAAGTCAGAAGAGATACCTGCTTAAAAGTTATATTAGTATTTCTCCTTTTCGAAAACTTACACCAACAAATAACGATTCTCGGTTACCTCTTGGTGTAAAAACAGTCTACTAATAAATTGTCAACTTACGGTTTTAGGATATTTGATGTATAAAAAAAATCAATAAATTTGATGAAAAAGCTAAAAAGATATATGTGAAAAGTCAAATAGATATTTGTTTAAAAGTTTGTTAAATGTATAAGCATTGATTCTTATCAGCGACATGATGATTAGGACAAGAGCAAACATGAAACACAGTTTCTGTCCAATTCTTCTTATTTAGTTATATTATTATTATTACACCTTCCAATTATTATTCACTATAATATTATATTATTATACTTCTATATACACTATTGTTTGTATGAAAAATAACATGAGCCCAACAAGAACCCAATGATGGGCTTGTAAAGTTTTAACTCTGTGTCACATGGGCTGCAATGCAAAATGCATTTATTATTTTGAATTTATTTTATATATCTCGAATGTCTCTTAATTCTGGATGGGCCTCTTGTAGTGCAGCATTATTGATTCTAGTTTACGCCTTATTACACAAAACACAAGTCATTTTCATTTTGTCTGGACTATCATTGTACATTTCTCCCTCTAAGATAAGCTATGGGATTTTATCCAACATATGTTGATCTATCCATCAGATTTTTGGCTGCCCACAATCCTCTCTCTCTATTTTGGATCACAATTTATTTTCTTTCTCCACCACTCAAAGTTCAGCTGGTCCCGCCTCCCATAAGACTACCTTTACCGCAGTATTTTTTATTTGGTGGGCTGAACGTTAGTGAATAAAATTAAAAGAAAATACGGTTAAATTTAATTGTCATACGCAGACCATCTTCGGCGACAACGAATCGGGCAAAAACTTGCCCCAAACAACTTCATCCAATGAGATGGCGCCATGTGGCACTTTCTCATTAGTTGGCTATTTTTTTTTTGTTGCAGCGGATAAAATCGGGTATATTCGTAAAAAAATTAAACATTATACCAAAATTCGTGTATTTTTTCTCTATAAAAAGAGATCAATTTTGTCATATTTCTTCACACGCTCAAATCCTACAACTTCTCTCATTTTGTATCATTCTACAAAATTTCTTATTTTTAGCCATTGATCCAAACAATTACAATTCTCAAAACTTCCCTTACTCGCAGGCTATTATCCTAGCTTCGAAAATTTTCAAAACTCCGACGATTTCACACAAGATTTTTGTATGAATTCTCAATTTTCACCTAATCCTATCTATTCTAAATATCACCAAACTTCTCAAAACACTCCCTCAAGCTCCTTTGAAAATGCTTAAAAATCTTGTAACAATCCACAAAGTTGAAATGTGCACAAAAATATTACACTAATGTCTGCTTGATGTCGTATTAGTGTAAATCCGGTTGTTGACACCAACCAAAATGTTAATACATTATGGAAAAAAATTCATAAATATTATGAACAAGCTCGAGTTAAAAACAAAATAGGCTATCAAAGGTCTGTTGAGTTACTCAAACAGCGTTATAAACACATGAATACAAATGTTATGAAGTGGATTGGTGCATATAACGAAGCGTACAAGCGTAAAAGAAATGAAATGTCCCCAGATGATATTAAAAAAGAAGCTGAACTTATCTACGGTAAAATAAAGTTTACTCACCACGAGGTCTTTGAAAAAATATTGAGTAGGAATCCCAAATGGCAGTTGAAGTTGGATTCAACTAGCTTTACACGTAATGTGGATCAAAGTGAAGACACTACTGAAAAAGTTGTGGTAGCTCAAAAAGAAACAGGACCAATGAAGATGATGATCCTCCAACCGAGTCCACTCCAGAAACTCCTAGGAGTAAAGGTTCAACATTACGTCGTCCTATGGGGAGAGATACTGCGAAAGCTCTTGCAAAAATGAAAGGCAAATTGGTAGCATCACAATCTTCTATTATCTCTGATGATTTCACTGCGGAACTTTGTGCATTGAGGATCCATCGTGAGAAGGAGCTTGAGGCCCGACACCAGGAGAATGGACTACGCCAACAAGAGATTGAGACACGTCAACAGGAAATGCAGATGATGGAGGATGAAAATAGTTGTCTGGAATGCACTGACCATGAAAGCAATATTAACTCCAGAAGAATAGTCGCTGAAATTGCGTCTGATGGCAGAATTATTTTCCGATTGAAATCGAATCCTATCTATGTGTTATTTTAATTATCGCGTTATTTTCCATTAAGTCATTTTTATTGTACTTTTTATTGTTTATTAGCATTTCCGTCATTGTGGTTTATGTAATATGTTTCTACGTGTTAAGTGGACTATGAAAGTGTTAATCACTCATCTTACCAAACTGCAATTTTAAATTAAAATGTCAAATTTAAAATTTAAAAAAACGACATTTAACCTACAAAGAAAAAGAAACCAATTTGAAAAAAAACATTTTACCTACAAAGATTCAAAATCATACGCCTTGCAAATGAGCAGATTCAAGAATTGCAGTGGTGAGAGAGAGAGAGAGAGAGAGAGAGAGAGAGTTGGAGAAGAGTACTAGAAATAAATGACTTGGAGAGAGAGAAGATAAGGGAATGAGTTGGAGTGAGAGAGGAGTGGTGAGAGAGAGAGATGATAAGGGAATGGGTTGGAGAGAGAGAGAGAGAGAGAGAGGAGTGGCATGTAAAAAATTATTAAACCATGGTCTCTCAAGAAGACAGAAGATGAGTGGCATGTCAGAAATTATTGTTGTAAACCCGTGACTCGCTTTTATTTTCGCTTCAAAAAAAGGAATGGTCGTGGATAATTGATGTCAGGAAATTGATAATACCCGTGACGAACAATTGTATTTCTATCACTATAATTGCTACGAAATCAAAACTGAAATATCACTACAATCTTTTCCATAAATTCCCTCTTCTACAAAAAAAATGGCATGAGGTTCTAATTGGGATATTTCAAATATCCTCGAATATGATCATTGGCCACAACGAAATGAAGGTTGGAAAGATCAGCAGGCTGGAGAAAATCGCATTGTTGACGACATGGTTGACGAGGTGGTCATTCGAGCACATTCTCTGTCACTACAGCCAACTGATCATACTATTAGACAAATGAGACGATTTATTGAACGAGGACGTGAGATGGGTCATGCGAATGTGTTTGAGCAGTATTTTTCAGAAAATTCAATATGTCCTGAAGAATATTTTTGAACAAGGTATCGCATGCAAAAGTCATTGTTCGAACGTATAATGAATCAGTTGGTTGCCACCGATGAATTTCTCCAACAAAAAAGGGATGACATTGGCCGTCAAGGTATGTCTTCTATTCAGAACTGCACTGCAGTCATGCTGGTATTGACGTATGGCACAGCAGTCGACTTGCATGACGAATACTTACGAATGAGCGGTCAACTCATAAGGAAATCGCTCATTAAATTCGTTGAAGGTGTATTTTCCAACTTCGGTGATGAATACTTGAGAAAGCATTCTCAAGAAGACATGACATATCTTTTGCAGGTAGGAGAACGACGCGGTTTTCCAGGTATGTTAGGAAGTATTGACTGGATGCCTTGGGAATGGAAAAATTGTCCAACTAGTTGGGCGAGGCAATTTAGGGGAAGAAGCGGTAAACCAATAATTATTTTAGAAGCAGTTGTATCCCAAGATTTGTGGATTTGACATTAATTTTTTGGAACCCCAGGTTCCAGAAATAATACCAATGTATTCGATCAATCTCCTCTCTTTAAAGATATCATCGAAGGTCGCGCACCTAAGGTCAGTTATGTCGTAAATGGTAATATGCACAACATGGGATATTATCTCACAGATGACATATATCCTGAGCATTTTTCAAATCTATTAGAGTTCCTCTCCTTCGAAAGGAAAAATTGGTTGTTCTATATCAAGAGGCTGGTCGCAAAGATATTGAATGAGCATTTGGCGTTTTACAAGCTCGTTTTGCTTTTATCAAGCAAACTGTGTCTTATTTGGGATCGTGATATTATGGGGAAAATACTGAGAGCATGCATCATTACCCAATACGATAGTGGAAGATGAAAGAAGCTCCTATCTGAATTATCAAGATCCCACATAATTTACACAAGACCGTGGTGGTCAAAACAATCAACAAAGTGGAGATGGAGAAACAAATAATTTGTTATACTCTACAAAGAGGATTGCAAACCTAAGCAATTATATGAGAAATAGGGAACAAGTTCGAAATAGAGAAAAGCACAAGGCTCTTCAAGGCGACTTGATCGAGCACATATGGCAAAAATTCGGCAAAGATAACTGAACTTTTTCTCTTTCGTCATTTGTAATTTCAATTTTTTGTTGATTTAATTTCGCTTTCCACTTTCAATTATTATTTTGTATTTTATTGATATTAATTTATATAAGTTTTACATTTTTTCTATAATTTTAGTTAATTTTAATTATTATTATTATTATTATTAAAAATAATAATATTATAATTACGAATATAAAAATAATTAAAAATATATAATTTGATAATTGAGTGATTGATTGTTTGGGTGTTTGGGGTGGTCAGAGATAAATGATAAAAGTGGAAGTGGTTGGATTTAGTTAAAATTGGTAGTATATAGAGGAGTGAGAAAATAATTAAATATTGAGAGGATTGAGTGTTTGGGGATAAAAGTAGTCTAAATAAATAGTTCTGTGCATTGGCTGATGATACATCACACCTGCCACGTGTACATTATCACACCCTACTTTCTTCGTTCTGTTGTTAGTGTCTTCCTTTCCAGAACGGACTTTTACATAATTATTATCCCCTTCTAAAATGGAAAATATAACTTATGGATCACATCAATCTAAATAATGGGATCCACCACTTTAACACACTTAAATACATTTTTGTAGCACCAATTTATGAAAAGACAACAATAGTGAAGAATATATAAGAACAATATGTTAGATGAGAGTAAACAGTGTAAGAATTGTATTTTACATATGAACCAATCTACGTATTCATTTACTCATTGAATGACTCAGATTAAATATACTCTGAAATATCAAGCATAATGTATATATGTATTATGGAGAAGATTAAAGTGTAAAGTTACAGTTTATGTATAAAAAAATACAAATTATTCTACATTAAAAAATACTACTATAAAAATTATGCAGAAATTCATAATCAATGGATGTAAGTTCCTACTAAAGTCACACATATGTTATACTACATACAGTTAAACCGTAATATTTATTAAAGTAATAATTTCGTTTAGATAATAATTTTTTTCAATCCTAACTTAATATACTAATATAATATTGAAAAAGTAATAACATTGTTAAATGAATATTTTTTTGGATCTTAAAATTATTACTTTATCGAGATTTAACTTATTAAGTGTAAATTAAGTTGCAACCTATTGTCTTGATTGTAGTCTTAACACACAAAACGAAAGCATTTCTCAGAAAGAAATCATTATAAAGAAAAAAAGGGATAAAAATTCCAAAAATTCCAGAAACAAATCAATAATGCACAAAAAGCTTCTTTTCGGTTCTCAAACTTATACTCCTTTTTATATTAATAATATTTGCTCCGTCTCAATAATGTCTTGTTTTTTTAAGCCGTCTCACAAAAAATATCTTATTTTTACAAAAAATAAATAATATATAAACTAAAATTGATTTATTAAAAATTAAATAATCTCTACTCTACAATACAAGTTTCTTATATAAGATGGAGAGTAATGCATAATTAACTATTAGAAAATGCACAAGAAATTTCAACACCACTTTAATTGAGTTGTCTAACCTATCCTTCGACCGGCACGTGTCACGCCCCACTGAAACTTCTCGTGGTTTCATTCCCTCACACTTTTCTCTCTCTTGCCCCTCCCTTCAATATTTGGTAACTGTCTCTCTCTCTATCTATTCATTTTGTTATCAGAACCTTCTGGAATTACACACCTTGCGCTTTCTCTTTCTGGCAAATAGATTTTCAACTGGATTAACTTCTGTGAGTATAATTTCTTCTTTTTGTAAATACTAGGTTTTCCGTTTTTTGGTATTCATGATTCTGGTGCGGTGCAGGCCGGCGCCTTTATGTCTGCGCCACCGTTGGATCGGAACGGAAGCGGTGAAACGGCGGCCGGCGATGCACCGAGGTCACTTCCGACGCCGTTTCTGACCAAGACCTATCAGCTCGTGGACGACCACGCGATCGATGACGTCATATCGTGGAACGAAGACGGATCTACTTTCATCGTTTGGAATCCGACGGAGTTCGCCAGAGATCTGCTGCCCAAGTATTTCAAGCACAACAATTTCTCTAGCTTTGTTCGCCAGTTGAACACCTACGTAAGCTTCGATTTACGGCTAATCTGAATTTGTTTGAACGAATTTGTGTTCTTTTTGGTCGTTGATGGAGTTGTTCGGTTGAATTCTTAGGGATTCAGGAAAGTTATGCCGGATCGATGGGAATTCTCCAACGACTGCTTTCGGAAAGGTGAGAAGAAACTTCTGTGCGACATTCAGCGCCGGAAACTTGCACCAACGCCATCAGTTTCACCGCCGGCGGTTTCAGCCGCCGCTGCGGTCGCGGTGGTGTTGCCATCTCCACACGAGACGCTACCGACAGTGTCTCCGTCCGACTCCGGCGAGGAGCAAGTAATTTCTTCCTCCAACTCGCCAGGTAGGGCACGCGAGCACGGCGGCGGCACGGTGGAGCTGGTCGGCGAGAACGACAGATTGAGAAAAGAGAACTTGCAGCTCAACAAAGAGTTGAGCCAGATGAAGAGTTTATGCAACAATATCTACGTTATGATGTCGAATTACGGCGGCAGCAATAAGAACAGCGGCGGCAGCAGCGACCAACAAACGGACAACAGCAGCAAACTTAACGTGGCTGAGAGTTCGATGAAGCCGTTAGATCTGCTTCCGATGACGAGATTCTGCGAGGAGATGCACACCGCCGTGGCGGCGGCGGCGGCAATCACCGGAGAACATAGCAATATCAGATCGACGGCGGAGGAAATAAGCGCCAGATTGTTCGGCGTGCCGATAGGTCTGAAACGGGGGAGAGAAGGGGAGGGTAGTTCGGTGGAGCACGATATGGGGCTGCAGCTGCAGCAGCCAGGAGGCGATATCAAATCCGAGCCGTTCGATCAAGATAGGTGCGATGGCGATGAGAAATCGTCGTGGATGACGCGGAGTAACTCGAGAAATAGGAAGGTTCTGAATTGATGAACGGTGGGTGGGGCGGTGCAGGTCACCGCAGAGGATTACATCTCGGTAGAATATGTTTTTTAGTCTAGAAGCGCGTGCTGTGGATGTCCGATGAGAGGCACGTGTGCAAGTGTGCCGCGTGCCTCGATAATCTTTTCAGGAAGGTTCTCGTAGTAGTCTCTTTTTTTTACTGTAATTTTTTATTAAGAGGCTATTATTATTTCTCATTTTTTGTAGATTTTATTTATATTGGCTAGCTGTATATGCGTCAAGATTCAATATGATAATTATGGAATGTGGTGCCTTTAGCAACCTGAATGGTCAAATTTCAGGTACTTGAAATAATAAATGCAGGAACTAATAATAGAAAGAGAAAGGTAGGTATGTATGTAGGGCTGTAGCCACAAGAAAATTCTATTGAAACCATTAATTTTAGAACATAGTATTACATATTTATTAACGCTATGTTTATGTATTCTGTAATGTATCGAACATAACTATAAGATATAGTATTTGTATTGTGGTCTCGGGCTTTCTGTAGATTCTTATTTTAGAATTTTGTCCTCTAATGAATTTTGTCGTATTAAATGGCATATAATGGAGAAACCAAATTAAAGACGAATTGTTAAATTTAAACATTAAAATTATACAAAAAATCAAAATAATTGAAAACTTTTGCACCAAATTCACTTTTCTCTCTAAGAAATACTTATCGAACTACTTTGAGTCTTTGACTACTTATGAGAAGTTCCTTGAGTTTGATGTGAAATTGTGAATCTTCAAATTTTAGAGATTCTTTTTATATATTTTCGGCTACCTTTTCAAAGGGTGGCTGTCAGTTATTTCGAAAAGTAAATCATTGATTACTTCCACATCAACCCCCACATCTGAAAAGATGAAAGGTTATTTTGGTAAAATGCTTTGGAATAAAAAGAAAATTTGAAATTGCAAACATTATATAAAGCATTATTATTCTTTTGCCCAAAAAAAAAATTACTATTCGGCATGTTTCTCTATTAATAAATTCCGTTTGTTGTTTAGTGACGTCTTATTTTTATTTGGTTAGGAGTATATCTTTAATAACCAATAGAAACATATTGCTATTTATATATAATGAAACTTATTGTGATTCATAAATGCATATTGTAATATAATGATAGAAAGACAACAATTTTAACAATATGAAATATAGAAAAGTCAACACCTTTTTCAAATGTGATGTATAATAAAATGGGATGAGGTTTAAATGTGAATATATTTTTATCGTTTAAACGTGTGAACACTCTATTTTAAAGACGCAGATCATGACTTTCAAGTCTTAATTAGGACACGTGAACTTAAATTTTATGAAAACGAAACATTAGTGGCTCAATTCATGGAAAAATAAACTTTACTATTTAAAAATGGGTTAAAAGTCAAATTTGTACAAATTTGCCTAAAAATTATCTAACTTGTACTCCATCCGAGACGTTTCAATATAATTGACTTATTTTAAAAAAATAAAATTATGTGGATCAAATTTAACTATTAAAACATCAAACAATCTTACACCACATAACATTACATTTTTAATTCTCATTCCGAAAAGAAATTAGCGAAAAATAATGGAACGGAGAAGGTAGTATATCTTAATTGCGGATTCAAATTTAAGAATAATTTCGTACAATATTTTAAAAATACAGTATTTTAAGATTAGATTACTCCCCTATCTCTCTCCCTCTGCAAGTGTTTCCCTAAGTTTGTAAATTACTAGTAAATATGATAATGGTTGTAGGTTATTCTTATAACAAATTAAATAATCCAAAAGTAATGTGCAAATTTTCATAATTTATAGGGTAAATGCACAAAATAATAATCGATGGGTTTAACATTTTAATTCCTTATGTAAACTCAATTTTACAAGTATACAAAGATCCAAATTAAAAAGAAAAATATAAAAGTAGGAGGACATAGATATGCTTTATTCCTTATTGAGTTAATTATTAATTCGAACAAACAAGAATGAGAGCTTTTCAGTTTTCTTTTGTTTTTCAATTAATTGCGTAGACTACATCTTGCTCGCCCCCAACTCCAGAATTCTTAGCCACCGGGTCTACGGCCGATCTCCACCTTCTCTGTCGGCGGCGCTTCCACCTCTGCCCGGAGACGAGGAGAGAGGACGCTGCAAACCACCATTCCCAAACATCTTTTCGTGATGGAGGTGCTTCACTTTCTTACTTCTCTCTCCACTCTGCACGTTAATTCAATTCAGTAATTTTTTGGAAGGAAATCAATACCTACATTCGATTGTATCCTCTCTTTCTCTCTCTAAATTGTTCCCTCAATTCTGAGTTAAGTACGATTGCCACCTTTGCCGTTTCTTTGCATACCTTTGAATTCTCGCCCCTTTTGACCCCATTACCCGTTTTGCAATTGTCTGACATCAAAACTGTAACACCTTTGCTAATAACATTTAGAATAAGAATTTTTGTAGCTCAAAATGTGTATGCAGCTTAGAGATTGTAAGATTGCATTATTAAGCTAATATATCATGCTACGATTGTTTCCAATTGATAATTTTGATTTCAGCTGAAGTGCTTGAGTAATTGAGATCCTATCGTGCTTTCCAATTGTCTACCCTCACGAAGCATTGGGATTAGCTGCCAGAGAACGATGATCCTGTTGCAGTCTCCCTGCAGATATCTCCTGCAAGTCTTGTCTACTCGAGTTCAGAAGTATGTCTCAATCTTTTCCCCCCATCTTGATAGCAATGAGTCATTTGTTTTTCCATGTTAGTAACTTTTGTTGGCCTTTTCTTTACGTTTTTAACTTCCATTTTCACCTGCTAACACATTCAATTGGGTACTGGTTTATTAGTTACTCTGTTGTTTACAATCAAATCTTCATATATTTAAAGACTTGTAGCAATAGGGCTTTTCAGACTTCTAGAATGAGATCATGTCATGTCATTTTGATTGCTTATAAAACTTTTAATATTTAAAAGTGAAGTACATGTCTATGTATGAATACATGCACAATATAGATCCTGTTACTCTGATAGTCTGATTAACACCTACATGACGATTGGGATTTAAGTCGATCCTGTAGATCTTATGTCTTATTTAGTCTATTTGATATCTTGTTTGCGTTTCTTCATTTTTTTGGCTGTCGGTGTTGTTAACTTGCAACTGGAGTCATGTTTTGCCTCAATAGGTCCAACCTTGTACTGTTTTACTAGAAATGTAGTTTGTGGACTGTTAATACGAATTTAACACTACTGCGTTATCAAGATACTTATTTATTTATAGCCCTTGTGACACATCTTTGTATTATTTTCTCAGTCTTGATAAAGGAGTTGAATTAGACTGCCAGTGGGTTGAATTTGATGATGTCCGCTACCATATTCAGGTGATGCATATATTCTTAGATATATATACATTATAAAATGTGCTGTCTTCATAAAAAGCCCTACAGATAGCAACTGCTTATTCCTATACTTTTAAGTTTTCGGGTTGTAGGCAATTGTATTTCTTGTTTTGATGGCTATATTTATTTTCTTTAGAATACATTACGGAGCAGTAGTTTTTCCATATTCAGATCTCTGATTGTTTTTTCAGGCAACTGTGAAGAATCCAAATCTCATCCTACTATCACTATCATTACCAGCACCACCTCCAGAAACTGTATTTTTTGGAGGACTCCCTCAAGGAGCTATAGAAGCTATAAAAGCAGCATATGGTGCGGTTCTACAAGTTCTTGATCCCCCAAGGGATGGTTATAATCTTACTGTGAAACTGAACCTGTCTAAGCTTCCTCCAGATGAAGGTCTAGTGAGTTCCACTTTTAAAATTCTTTCATTATGAGTTGTCCGTACCGACATTTAGGTACCTGGAACCTACTGTTTGAAAACTTTGTAGTTGCTTCCCTGAATTTATCCTTTTCTTATTTTCCTGATGTTTGTTTTGGGTATTCCATCAATAATCTATTAATGTGTCATATCTAAGCACTTCCAATAAATGTCATCTTTTATTTTAGGAAATCCGTTTGTAAAAAGCTGATAACTTTGCCTGACAAGCTCACCACAATATTGGCAAGAGTCCCTTAGAATTGCTTTCTCTTACATTAATATCATGAAGTAGATGAAGTTTGATGGTAGATATTGTTTATTTGACCAAATGATTTACTGTGGTTCTGGTGCACACAGCTATGTCACAACTTTTTCTTATTTAGAGATTATGATGCTTCTAAGTGGATATCGAACTAACACCATATACATGTTGGAGTTAACACGTATGCAATATAGTGGATCAGAATGACATGTTTACGAGCATCTGTATGTATGATCATGGTTCATGGATACAGTATCAGAAATAGCATAAATTTGGTCTAATCAAATGGCCTTATGTTGTGGTCGGCGCACGTGCTGAAAGTGTAATTTTTTCTTTATGAAATAAATAGTATCTAACCTCAATTACCATTGTATATTGCCTGTGCTCATATACCGAGAGTGTAATAGTTAATGTGTCCCCCCCCCCCCCCCCCCCCCCACCCCGGCTACATTTCTTGAAGCTTGATATCTAAAGATGCACAATTTTTGAAGATTTTATTGGTGCATATTCATGCTACTAGTTGCATTGCTCCTTCGAAAATGTAATCCCATGGATGATGGATGTATCATAGGTGTTCAGGATGCTTTTTTTTTGGTATATGTACACTGGATTTTTGTCTAATGTGTCTGCTTAATTTTTTTTAGAGCACAAGCAAGCATTCCTGATAAAGATTGCTTCTATAAGAGAATTAGTACAGGGTGCGCCATTGAGAGCAGTATTTAAGCAACTACTATCCAGGGGTGCTAAGTCTGAGTTAAACAAGATTATTTCGCTTGTGCATCGGCCAAACGAATCATTTTTTGTTTTTCCTCAGGTCGATTTTCTGAACTTCTCTTGAGTCCATCGTTTTTGCTTGGTTAAAGAGCACATTGCGTGCTTATCAGTTTTTGCTCATTGTCATGAATTCTTAAACAATTTTTAGTTTGACCTCGACTGTGATGTCCATTTACAGATATCTACTCCTTGATCATTTGCTTGTTCATATAATCATTACATGCACTTCAAAATCATTATCAGAGCTAGCTTAGGAGGACCTTCAACTTGTATAATAAGCATTTTTTTAGGAGAAGAGACCTGAGTAGCATGTGACTTTTCTTGCAGGCGGATAAGGTGTCTGTGATTTTCCCCATGCGATTTAAGGATTCCATAGATACTGTTCTTGCTACTTCTTTCCTTCAGGTATATGATTTGAAATTTGGAGATATAATCTGCCATGCATTTTTCCATGCCTGCCTCTTGTTACTGTCAACTACTGGCCTCTGCAAGAGTTAATGACAGGAATAAATCTGGCACTATTCAAACTCTGATGTTAACCTAGACATTCATATTTCTTTCCTTTTTTCCATTTTATTGGTTGGAAATTGTTGCATTCGTACACTGACGCCCGAGTCTAATATCCTAGCACATTACTATATTGCTATATGTCAAGGGTAAAAAAGCATGCAAACCTTCTACTTTCATTTGCATAAAAATCGATATGCGTGCATTGAAGTTCTCATTTATATGTATGTATGTCACCAGAATGTAGTTAGTTGATTTTCATTTTGGAGAGGAAGAATATCTTAATATACACTTTCTATCTTCTGTTTGTGCGTCTATATATAATCCTTGATCACGTAATTGGACAATTTCTCCTCAAGAGATCCTCATCTTAGCTACTTTAGGAAATAAAGATCTTCCTGGTCTCCTATAATTTAGCAAACTTTCAGGAATTTGTGGAAGCTAGGAAAACTGCTGGACTTAACAACGCCCCTCCTTGTCTGTGGTCTTCTACACCCCCTAAAGAGTTGGAAGCCGCTCCACAAGAGGCATTATCAGCAAATGCTGGATTTGTCAGCTTTGGTAAGTTTTGAGCCTCAAATGGAAATTCAATCAAATTATGTTTTTGTGGGGAGCTCATATGTGTACCTGATGATCAGTTATTTTTCCTCGCCATGTGGATGGCAGAAAGCTGGATAGAACTGTTTGGAGTTTATCGACATTTCATGCTTATGTCAGCTATCATGTCAAGGTGAGAAACTTGGCATTACACAAGTTTTAATTGCTTGTTATGAAGTCTATACACTTGCTAAAGGAGTCTTGAGTGTTTTTCTGTATAGGAGTATAGGCATTTCATAATAATCTTTGGCCTTCTTTCTGCATTTCTAACCACCAGATTTAATCACTGCCGTGTCTCCACTTGATTACTAGCCTTCTTGTTAAGTCACGAGTAATCCTGATAATTCTACTCTAGCCTCTCAGAATTTCTAGGAGAATGATAGCTCGTCATAAGTCAAATTTATTTCTATAATTTCAGTTATTTCTTCTTTGGAAATTTAATGATGTCAAAATATGACCAAGAAATTTTTCTGAAGCCTAGATGGTGCCTCTGCAGAAATGCACGTGTCTACCCCTAGTTCCCTCCCTTGTGGTCAGTATTTACTTAAGATTAACCTAAACAAATAGTTTGCAGCGGCTGTGGTTGACTAAAACCCTTGTGGCCAGAATTTTGCTTGAGATTAACCCAAAAAAATAGCTTGCAGCGGCTGTGATTGACTAAAAAAACTACTTACGAGGGTTGCCAGTTGTCTTTCGGCATGTCTCTTGAAAATTAAAAGTAGTTGTCTAGCCACTGGATAGAGTTAGTTTTTGTTTATGAATAGCCATAATTAACTTTGATCATGAAGTTTCTTTAGCTCATGGTAAGGTTTCTACTTAGATTATCATGCAATTTATGCTTTGTATAAACAGTGTTCAGAAGGTTTCATGCACACAAGGATGAGACGCCGTGTGGAGACATTGATAGAGGTCAGTAATATTTTGTCTTACTTCAATAGAATGATTTCTCTGCTAGGCTTCTCAATCTGAGTTTGCTTGTCCATAATGATTTCTCTCTCTATGCTTTAGGCCCTAGATCGTGCCAAACCAGATTCGGAGAAAGAGAAGAAGATTGAAAACGATAGATCTTTCAAACGAATGGTATAATGTCGCACACATATATACTCTACTCTTCCAACTTGTATGCTTACTGAGTCTAAACTCGCTTATGCATTATTCGTTATTGCAGAGCCTCAAGGATAGCCGAAGCAAGTGAGATCACTCAACCTGAAAAAATCTGTACACTACCATCTGGTTTATTCTCAAGGAATTTATGGAGCAAGGCGATCTCTACCATGACTATTCTATTCATCCAAGTCATCAACTGAGGTGCTAAAACTGGGAGTGAAATCTATTTCATACTCGGGATGTATAGACTTGTAGCCCGACCACTGTTCCACCTTTTCTATCAGCGCCACGCCAAATGGTATTTCTCAGAAATTCTTTTAGAGTGAATGCTGAAGTTTAACATCGATGGTAATGTTTCGCAATTCGGTTTAGAAGCATTTAGGGAACTCTCTTTTTCTATTGAAGGGACGAGTAGACTTTTTGCTCAATTTTGTTTGTGAAGAAACTGTTAGTACGTGAGATGATTCTAAGTGTATGTTGAAAACTGCAACTGTAGTCATTTGCTTGTAATTCTGTATTTCTGAGAAAATGACCTAATTTCTGTAGCCTGTAACCACTGCTTTTCTGACAATAATTTTGGAATGTCTTCTGATTCTTGATTGAAGTTAAAAAGGAGTGAGCCAATAGTTGAATAGGGATATCTAATGACTAATAGTAGATAACTTCTGATACACAAACCAGACTATACCACCAAATCTGTTACATTGATAAGCAAACACCAATATAAACCTGTGTTATGATTTTATTTTAAACACCACCATCTACTTCTTTCCCCTCCTTCATCTGCATCCTACTCCAACTCCTTCAAGAACTTGAGAACATGAAGCATAGTCGGCCGGTTGGCCGGGTTCTCCGACAGGCAGAGCACAGCAATCTGCAGAGTCTTAAGCATCATCTGCTTGGAATCAGCATCAAGAACAGCAGGATCAAGAACATCCACAGCATGACTATTCTTCACCTTCAAGAACACCCACCCCACCAAGTTGCCACCTTCAATGTCTTTGAAATCCGGCCCAGTCGGCTCCTTCCCAGTTAACAGCTCAAGCAAGATAACCCCAAAGCTATACACGTCTCCCCTTGTAGTCGATTTCCAGCTCTGGCCATACTCGGGTGGGATATACCCGAACGTCCCAGCAATATCCGTACTCACATGAGTCTCACAAGCACTGATCAACCTTGCTAGCCCAAAGTCTGCAACCTTGGCCTCAAACTCCTCATTCAGTAGGATGTTACTTGCTTTAATATCGCGGTGAATGATGTGTGGGATAAACCCGTGATGCAGAAAAGCCATACCACGCGCAGCACCAAGAGCTATCTTGAAACGCTTACTCCAATCTAGTAAAGGAAGAGTCCCAGTTCGATTCCTCAGCCAATGATCCAAGCTTCCATTCGCCATGTATTCATACACGAGCACCTTCTCTTCGCCATAAGAGCAGTAGCCGAGTAAAGGGACAAGGTTCCTGTGCTTCACCTTGCCAAGGGTCTCCATCTCTGCTAGAAACTCCCTCTGGCCTTGAGCCTTGGCTTGGCTGAGCTTCTTCACTGCAACTACCCTTCCATCGGGTAAAGAGGCTTTGTAGACTGTCCCAAATCCGCCATCTCCAATAATGTTGGACTTGCAGAAGTTGTTTGTGGCCTCAAGAATGTCAACCAATGTCAGTTTGAGCAAAGGCTGCTCAAATGTAGCAATGTTGATGCTTAGTGGCTCCTTTGATCTGCTACTGCTCAAGAAGTAAAGATTCTGATCACCTGAACTATTCATCTTGCTGCTCTCTCCAGAACCCTCAATGTCATTTCTTCTGCTTCTGTTACTCCAAATCTTGATAACTATAACTATAGAAAGAGTTACCAAGATAGCCCCAACTACAATAGAAGCCAGCCCCCAAACATTTAATATTGGAGACTTTCTGCCAAAGCTTTTGAATGGGCATCTTAAACCAACAATCCCACCACACAAATCTTTGTTCCCGGATAAAGAGGCCTTCGTTAAGTTCGTGCACATCCCATTTCTTGGAACCGGCCCTTGAAGCTTGTTGTGGGCAAGATTCAAGAATGCAAGATTAGTAAGCCCACAAACTTCATGTGGAATCTCTCCCCGGAACATGTTCTCTGAGAGATCAAGATACTCGAGCTGAGCAAGATCTCCAAGATCAGATGGAACTTCACCAGTAAAACCATTCCCATGGAGATCCAAGACTGTCAAATACGACACGTTGCCTAACGAATTTGGCAAGTCTCCACTAAATGAATTGTGACTTAGATTAACAATCACAACTCTCCAAACTGTGGAGCTGTTGAATAAATCATCAATATGACCAGAAAGCCTATTCTGCTGAACATAAAAGTCACCAAGATTTTCCATACCAGACAATTCACCAGGAAGCTTATCAGTTAGCATATTCGAGCTCAAATCAAGATCAGTAAGCCCAATTAAGCTACCTAAAGCAGGAGGAATAGGGCCAGATAACACATTAGAAGACAAGTTAAGCTTCACCAATCTACTTAACTTGCCAAGACTCTCTGGGATTGACCCAGTAAGCCTATTACTACCAAGATACAACCCTTGTAACTTAGCAGAACCGCCTAATTCAACTGGGATGGCACCGGATAGCAAGTTATTCGACAAATCCAAAGTCGTGAGATTGGATAACCTCACTAGGGAGCTAGGTACCATACCAGAGAGCAAGTTGTTGCTCAGCAGAAGATCAACAACAATCACACACCTCCCTAACTCATCAGGAATTGAACCACTCAACTTGTTGTGAGAAAGATCATACACCCCAATATGCTGAAGATAGCTAGACTCAGGAATTGTAGAAACCTGCTGAAAATACTTGGAGGGCTTAGAAGGAATCTCACCGGACAGATTGTTGTATGAAAGAACAAGGCATTGCAACTGAGGTAGGTCAGCAAGTTGGTCCGGAATAGAGCCGTTCAGCTTGTTGTTCCCCAAATCCAATGTGGCAAGCATGGTGCAGTTCCCTAGCTCAACTGGGATGTTGCCGTCAAGAAAATTGGAGTTCAAATTCAAGACAGAAAGAGAAGTCAATCTCCCTATCTCTGCAGGAATGGTGCCATATATATGATTGTTAGACAACACAATGCTCTGCAATGATGCAGCAGAATTGCCAATTTCTGCAGGAAGAGGACCCTCTAATTGATTATTTGCAGCAGAAAACTCAATCAAATTCTCTGAGCTCCACAGGCTTAGAGGAATAGAACCGGTGAAATTGTTTGAATCAAGAACAAGGCTGATCAATGGGAGGCGGTGGAAGTAATCTGGGATGGGGCCAACAATCTGATTGTGCCATAACTCCAACTGTGTTAAATTCCCACAGTTCAAAAAAAGTTTCTTGAATAGTCCCACTGAAGAAGTTGTGCTCGAGCTCCAACTCCGTTAAAGAAACGGCATTACACAACTCTTTAGGAATAACGCCGTCAAGCATATTATCTCCCAAACTAAGATGACTCAGCAACGAACAATTCCCAATCTCAAGTGGGATTTTACCAGAAAATCTGTTGTTGGATAGTAATATGGAATCAACCTCCGTCCATTTCTCGAACCAAGAAGGTAATGGCCCGGATAAATGATTCATCTCAGCAGAGAATGTAATCAAAGAGGAGAGCCCAGAAAGCTCCAACGGTAAGGCTCCGGAGAGAGAATTAGAGGAGAGAAGTAATACTGTCAAGTTTCTGCATTTCCCAATCTCCGACGGTATGCTGCCATTGAGCTCGGCGTTAACGAGATTCAACACGGTCAAATTCTGCAATTCTCCGATACTTTCTGGGATCGAGCACTGCAAGGGGTTGAAGGAGAGATCAACCTTGCTCAACGAATTCAGTCGTGAGAAAGTCTCCGGTAGAGGGCCGTTGAACGAACAATACGGCGACGAGAGCGTTTCGAGATTGGAAAGGTGGCCGAACTCCGACGGAAACTCGCCGGAGAAGTGATTGTCTCCGATGAAGAGCTCGGTGAGAGAGGACAGTTTCCCGATCTCCGGCGGTAGGTTACCGGAGAGGGAGTTGTTGGAGACGTCGAGCGTTGACAGAAGTTGGAGTTGAGCGAAGAGATTTGCCGGCAGAGAACCGGTCAGAAAATTATTACCGATGGCCAAAATATTCAGATGGGTCATGTTTCCGAGGTGGGGTGGGATGGTTCCGGTGAGTGCATTACCGGAAAGATCAAAAGATTCGAGCTTTACCATGTTTCCTAACTCGGGCGGAATCCTTCCGGTAATGAAGTTGGGGCCGAGCCGTAGAGTCTGGAGATGGGTCAACTCCCCGAGTCCGGAAGGAAGCTCGCCGGAGAGACTGTTATATCCCAAATCCAACACTTCAAGCAAGGTGAGCGAACCAATTTCGGCAGAAATCTCTCCATGTAACTGGTTTGAAGAAAGATTCAGCACTACGAGGGTGGCGATGTTGAACAGAGAAGAGGAGAGCGGACCCCTGAGTTGGCGACTCGCGAGAACGAGCGAGGTGACTCGGTCTCCGTCGCATAACACCCCGGCCCACCGGCAGTGGGAGACTGAAGTGCTCCATGAAATTAGCGCTTCTGGGTTTTCGAGAGAGTTTTTGAACGACAGCAAACTCTGTTTGTCGGATATTTCTGCAGCGTCAAATGGGTAAAAACAGAGCTGAATCAAAACGAAAATGCAGTAGATTAGGCTTCTCCTCTCCATTCTTTTACAGTCACTCGGAATTCGGTGGAAAATTTATCAAGGGCGGTCTGCTAAAAGCTTCGAAATGTGAAGTATATTGGGCTCAAAGTGGTGATACATTTGTTGGAGGGAAATGAGAATTCAATGGGACAGTAGAGGTTTTCTAGAGAATTGAAAGCAATTGTTAATTGGATGAAGAGAGAGAGAGAGAGAAGTACAGTTTGTTGGGAATACGAAGAGGGTGGCGATGGTACATAAAGGACGAGAGATTTGTATTTATTTTTATATTATGATTTTTTGCAATAAAAATGTTTTAGTATGATGTTATGGTTCGGTTGGGACATGCAATTGACGTGCTGAGACGGCGTCGTTTGGCGTGGTGGGCCCCCTTGACCCGAGAGAATACGAATAGGTTAAAACAAAAAAAGCATCTGGAGTTTGTCAGTCTTTCCGCCTATCGTAACTTTGATTCTTCGGATTCAGAATCATCTCATGTGTCTTTTACTATAATGCCCTTCACGCAAATATACAATCATTATTTGTCACGAAAGTTTGATCGAAAATAATTTTTATGTCATATAACTCGTACTTTAGTGTCACATTTCTTTTTTTTTTATTGACCCTGTAAACTACGAGGTTCAACCACTCTTATGAACCCATCGCTACCTGGCCTCGCCTACTTCATCTTCACCACTACGTCATCTCATTGAACTTTACACTTTGTTTGGTTGAAGAGAAATTGAGAGGAAAGAAATTGGAAAAAGAGAAATAGGAAAGTTTGTTGTTTGGTTGGGAAGAGAAAGAAAATGGAGAGAAGAAAAATGATGGGATCCATGCTTAATTTCTTTCTCTCCAAAAGTAAAGAGATTTAGAAGATAAAATGCATTTTAAGGAGAATTTGATAACAAATTACAATTTTAACACTATAAATCAATTTTCTTCTTTTTTATTTAAAGATATTTTTGACTTTTCAATTATAACATCATATCTCCCCTCTTCTCATTCTATTCAATTTCTCTCCAACCAAACAACGTATAAATTCCACCATATTTCTCTTCTTTTTCTTTCTTTTTATTTTCTTTCTTATCTATTTCTCTCCTCTCATTTCCTCTCCTCTACCAAACAAAGGCTTAGTGTCACATTTCTTATGATTTATCGTAATGTGTTACCCCATGTCAGAAATATTTCTAATAAGTGTATGAACTTTTCAATTTCTAAAATCAAAATCTGGTTATTGCATGTGTTTTTCTTGATAACTGATATAAACGAAACTGGAAGCAAACAAAACTACAGCATTATACAGTTAAATAAAACTGATATAGTCCACTGTATCAAAACAAGAAGAGTGGCTGGCAATTGTTTGCATGATGGTTAAAACCGCTTTAACTTCTGTATCCAATTCTTATTACTCTCCCGTTCCCGCTCGATTTATCTTATTTATTTGGGATATGGAGATTAAGATGAGTGTGTAGATAAGAGGTAATTGTGTAAAGAAAGATTGGTCCCACAAAGAAAAAGTGGAAGTTTCTCTAGTAATTATTTTCCTTTTTGTAAAACAAGACAAGTTAAATGAGACAACTCAAAAAGAAAAACAAGATAAGTCGGGTGAGACGAATGGGGTATTAGTTTTTTTTTCTCATTTTTCACCAAATATTATGTAATGTTCGATGTAGCTAATAATTTTTTTATCGAGATACTTGTATATGAATATGCCCTCCATTAATTTCATTATAAGCGGCTCATTTTTTTATTAATATATTCCATTATTAGTAGTTCATTTTTTTTAAAAATTAAGAAATATATAATTATAATTTAAACTATCAAAAAATTAAACAATATACACATAAAAAAATAACTTTATTATTTTCTTTATCTAAGATAATGAGCCAATTATAATTGAATGGAAAGAGTATAGATTATAGATATTACATTATTATTATGAGTAAGGAGGGAAAATACATAAATCTGTGTTGGTAAATTGGTAATTTGGAGTGGAAGGTTGGCATGTAAAGTGGGCAAAAGATTTGATGGGGACTAGCAAAATTAAGGGATGTGGTGGGGCCCATAGGAGTGCCCCAGATTTCAGCTGTCTCTCAACAGGAAACAGACAACAAGTAGAACTAGAAGAGCATCATTTCTTTCTCACTTACCAAATAGGGAATTAATATTATTTCTCACTAATACTTTAAGTGATTAACTTTCCTTAATTTTGATTCACTCAGGTTTAGTCCCCCCTCTCTCTCATGTCCCCTCATTTCCCACCATTCATTTATACAATACTCTAATTCATATTTTATGTATTTTGGGGTTTGTATAAATTTTTTCTCACCTAATTTAGTCCTTGCTTTGACTGATCATTATTAGCTTGACCACAATGAATTGAGGTTCATATGAGGAAGATAGGGAGTGGTTAAGCTTGAAATCTCAAATCCTATCAATTTGAGAGAGAGAGAGAAATGTAATGAATGGTGGAGCAGTCCCCCACATTGAAGTTACAAAAATAATTAACCGCATTAAATATGATTATTAATAGTGATAATAAAAGTTACAAAAATAATTAATCGCATTAAATATGATTATTAATAGTGATAATAAAACTACTCCCTCCGTCCCAAAATTCTTGTCCACTATTCTATTTTGGGTTGTCCCAAAATTCTTGTCCACTTTTCTTTTTTAGTAAATTATTACACACAACTTTTTTGTAGGACCCACAACTTTATATCAATCTACACACAACTAACAACTCTCCTTAAAAACCGTGCAAAAAGCAAATTGGACAATAATTTTGGGACGGAGGGAGTAATAGTGATAATAATTGTTGTGACGTAAAAAAGGAGTGGAGTGAACAGAAAACGTGCACGCTTTGATTTGGGAAGCAAAGCAGGAGCATGGATAGGTTGGTTGATAGCCTGAAAGCAATACTATTTCGAGAAAATGTTTTTTATTTGACCATCTTTATGTCTAATCAATACACTACTTTATGTACCATGTGAAACCATACAACCTTTCCAAATTAAAGTTTACTCGACCTCTATATCCCTAGAACATGGTTAGTCTAATGCGAATTACTCCCTTGTCCCGCTATAAGCGGTTCAAAACTTTTCGTTACAATTATTAAGAAAGTAAATGATAAAGTATGAGAAAGGAGTATATGAAAAAGTAAGAGAGAGAAGATAAGTGAGAAAGTAGATGATAAGGTATAAGAGAAAAATGAGTTTTATAATGAGAGTATATGCTAAAGTAGGAGAGATAAATGATAAAGTAAAAGAGATGATATTAATTTTTTGCTAAATTAGGTTCGAGCCACTTTTAATGGGACGTCCCAATCGGGAAAGTGAGCCACTAAAAACGGAACGGAGGGAGTATAATACACAACCGGAGTTTTTTCAATACTAGTGATGAAATCATGATTTTTTTTTTTCAAGTTTAGTGTTATACTTATGATCAACACATGATAGTAAACAAAAGAAGAATTAGTAGTGATTGTCGTCTACCCTCATTCATGACTATCTTTGCTATTGTTCAGTGCATATCGCAAACAAATGCCGCAAAATTCCTTCATCATTAAAAAAAAATTGTCAAGTAGGATTGCAATTTTATATCATTATAAAAATATGTCATGTAGTATTTTTTAGGATGATTTAGTTGTAGAATGAAATATGATATAATTGTTGTAAAGTTTGTCGTGTTTAAATTTTAAAGAGCTTATTTTCTTTTATCAAAATGTGACCGTTGATTATCTACTGCACATTTACAATAATCATATCATAAGTTAACTAGAAATTAAAGTTAGAGAAACAATATTTTAATACTTATTCAACGAAACAAAAGTAAAAAATATTTATGAAAAAAGTAGTTAAATTAAAATATTCAGGTGTGTAATACTTTTACTTCTAAGAAATTAATAGTATTAATTTATTGTAGGATAGATGGCTACTGATAAGTGATAACTAATTTATGGGTTAAATTAGGTTAGGCTTTGAATGAGGTGTTACAGCCCAACTACTGAGAATTCACTCTCTCTTTATAGCTCTTGGGCCTAAGCCGAGCATAAATCGGGCCCACACAACTAAATCTTCATTTATTTATTGTTTTTCCACCTGCTCTTTTTATTCTTTGTCATTCATACTTTTACTAAAAAATTAGTACATTTCATTAGTAAAATCCAACAAAATATGCCATTTATTACAAGTATAGATTATGTAATAATATTACGACAAAGAAGTGATATTTTGAACTAGACAAGTTTCATGTTCGAATTCTACGGGATCATGTTATATATGATGAAACAATAAAGAAAATATAAAATGAAATCAGTAATATATTGTAATTTTTTAATTTGATGTAACATTTGCACGTGTGATAGTTGCATGGCATAAATAGCATGGGTTGAGACTTTAGCTAATCGATAAGCTACATTTGACACTGCCATCTTCTTCTTCTCTATTTATTTATTACTCATTACTTGGTTGCTTTTTGCTTGATTACTTTACAACTACTTTTTCCTCTTAGCAACCATCATTAAATACAAAAATATCATTAATTGCCTACCCAAACAACTATCTTATGGAGTATAACAATATTAATCCTCAACCACTGTACTTGTCACCATCTGGAATCCCATTCCTCATTATTTTAATAGCACGGAAAATTTTCCTAAAATCTGAGGTATTGAAATCGAATACTTCGATACTATACACTATTTTCATCGCTCTTTTCGAAAGTCAAATACTCCCTCCGTCCCATAAAAAGTGTCTCCTTTCCTTTTTGAGGTGTCCCATAGAAAGTGTCTCATTTCCTAAAAAGGAATTGGACCCTACACCTTTATCAACTCAAATCAATTAAATACAATTAATTAATTGTATGGGTCCCACCTCTCTACCACACAAATCAATTCTAAATAATTTATTAATTGTATGGGTCCCACATCTTTACCAACTAAAATAACTCTCCTAAGCTACGCCCATGTAGTGAAAGGAGATACTTTCTATGGGACTGAGGGAGTATATTACTACTATCACCATTTGTATATATATATGGTGCGGATCTAGTAAAAACCCACACTTAATTTGAGAACTGCGAACCATGCATGGTCTTTATATAATTTATGCATAATCATTATAATATTTTATGTAAAAAATCTATAATTTTATGTCGCATTTCTCACGCTAAATAAAGGTTCTCACACGATCCTTTCTCTATATATAAAATGAATAATTATATATATATAGATAGATATAATTTTGTTGGCTTCTAATTCCTTTACAATAACTGTTATAAAATGAATAATTTATTGTTTTCACGTGTAATATTAAAATTTAATTATTGTGAATTTATTATTTTTATATATATGATCAGCATGTTGTGTCTTAAATTTTTTTATAAAAATATTATATCTCGAGTTTAATTGTTTTGTGCTCAGTGTAATATAAATCGTTAATCACTTCATAAGCAAATTCATAATTAAGGTAGTGCTTGGAAGAACTTTTATAAGCAGTTTTTAGTTGTTTATGCTTAAATGTGCTTAAAGTAGTTATTAAACAAAAGTTGTTAGTGTTTGAAATAATTAAAAAAAAATTAGTTTAATTCTAGAAAAGCTAGTTTTGCAAACAATGTTATAAACTGCTTTTCAATATCTTTTGGCTTATGCTTTTAAAAAACACACCTGACCAGTTTATGAGCTTCTGTTTATTCTGGCTTATTTTAAGCAAAAAAAAAACAGCACTTATCCAAACATTAAAAAATATGCTTTTGCAGGTCAAAAAGTTCAGAAGTAGTTTATTTAATCTGTTCCAAATACTACCTAAGAATCGTATCCTAAACCTCTAATTTCAAGGTAATAAAATCTATAACTTTCATTAAAACGAAATACTCCCTCCGTCCCAGCCGACTTGTCTTGTTTGATTACGGCACAAATAAATTAATGAGTGGGTGGTTGTGTGTAGATGAGTGGGTGATTGTGTGTAGATGAGTGTGTGATTGTATGTGAAAATGTAGGTCTCACAAAGAAAAAATGAGAATTTGAGTAGTAATTATTTTTCCATTTTAGAAAATTAGAAAAGTCAGGTGGAACGGCCTGAAAAGGAATATAAGACAATTCAGGGGAGACGGAAGAATATTAAATTTTTAAATATAGTATTAAAAAATAGTTCATGACGGTGTTAATTGGGGAGAGTGACTCCATGTATGTCCTAAATCGATCAAACTGAAACGGGCTGAAACAATGACATCTGGCATTGTAGATGAGAAACTGTAGGACACATGTCACCTGATCATAAATCAGAATACAATTAAATCTCGATAAAACAAAAAAATTGAAATTGAGAAAAAATATTTATTTAACGAGGTTATTATATTATTAAATATTATTTTAATATATTGATCCATATTAAGATCGAAAAAAATTATTATATATTATTACTTTATAGAGATTTAATTGCAATATGAATAGAATTTGAGCTGACTAGTAAGAGAATCCGGCAAATATCATCCATTTTAGCTTAGCTTCCTAGTCTTTTCTACGTGTCAATCTGTCAGACGCCAAGTGTCCACCAGGTGTCATCTAAAAACATCTGCCACGTAGGAATATACTGTTTTGAAAAAAGATCTTGTGTTCATATTTTGTTTTGTTAGATAGCGTGATTAAACAAACCCATTTCCTGTACTAGGAGACTGATGAAGTAGAAAACTGACGCTATTTTGTACAAAAAGGAAAAACAAGTTTTATATTTCCAAAAATTACAATTATAGGGCATATTTATACGACCAAAACAAACCCTAATTGAAAAATAATTTAAAACGGAAATACGAAATAAAAGTTGTTCAAAACAATAAAAAGGCCTATATGCTTGAGATTTGGAATTAGGACCATTTCTGTCATAACATACTGCACGTCGACTTCCACTCTAAAGTTAAAACATTTTTCAAAAATATTTTAAAATACCGATTCTCACCCAAACATGCACGTATGGATTTCTTGGTCACAATGTCTGTCGTGTAGAGCAGAATCAATTTTCCATAATAAAGAAATTTATTGTCTATTTTTAAATCAATACTACATTTTACCCAAAATACACATAAATGAAATCATACTTTAATAATTATATAATTAATAATTTATAGGTTCGCAAGAGGAAACTACATGATTGAGAACCACATGGTCTACTAATATAGTCCATTGATGAAGTCATTCCATTTCAGGCAAAGCATACACTTCCAAACCCTTTTGTCCGAATTAATACACGTCCCCCCTAACTTTTATGATAAGATTTTCTCTGTCTTTTTTTTTTTTCCATTTTTTTCCCTTCTCATGTTTATTGTATTTAGAGAAGCACCTCAAAAGTTGAATTCCCATTTGCTCAAGATATTATATTGTAGCGCCATTTGCCAAAAGTTATATTCTAAATTCTCCTCCAACCAATCACCCAATGACATTGTTGTATTTACTACATGATTGCTTGCGAAATGGCAAAGGGAGAAGCCCAAAACTAGCTAATTTGAATAAACATGTGTTTATAGCCACTTTTATAAAAATATAATTTTCTAACTGTATTTTCGATGTTTATACAAATACACCTTACTTGGGCGCTCTAAATCATATTGTTAAGTGGTAGTTCGTAGATTTATTAAGGATATTTTTGCATGTTCAGTATAAAAGTGATTATAAAACTTATACTTTTATAAGAGTGGTTATAAAACTTATGTACTTATCTAAATTGGCTAGTTTTATATAGTACCACAATGCGAACTGCCTATTCTATTAGGGATTCAAGGTCAGGGAATAGACTAAAGCCAAATCAAGATTTTGTAATTTTGGAATTTGGATTGAGTAGTAATTTACTAGCAATCTCTCTTGTCACACATGTTTCTGTAACATCTAATCTTTGTAGTAAATCTTTACACATGCATGTATCTGATAGAATGGAGGGTTGATGAAGAAAGTTGTCAATAATACAATTAAAATATCTTAGGTTGAGATTAAGATGTTGATGATGAAAAAATAGTTTAAACTTCAAATAGGGTATATTCCAAGAAGTATCCATCTGCCTCCATCTCCAAAAGTTCACTTTTCCATTATGAATGAAGACAGCATAGTAGCAAACTTCTCTCAGACATGTTTTCTTCAGCATATAGACAACTTTCAAATTGCATGGAGAGATTCCCAAGAATCTTTCCACCTTCAAATCCCAGCCCTCCATCCCACTTTGTCATTTTCCCTCTATAAAAAGGCCTCTCCCACCTTCAATCTTTCTCACATCCTCAAATTCAAGTAGCATCTCACTTGCTTTGCTGCATTCATTACTCCATTCCCTGGTCAGTTCTTGCACGATTTATCATCGTAATGTCGAGGCTACTTGATTCTCTAGCTGTAGGCTGAGTTGTGGGAGAAGAAGTTGACAACTTCACACCTTGTGTGAAGCTGAATGTAACCTACAACAGCAACAAGCAGTCTGTAATGGCTATGAGCTCATGCCTGCTCTCATTATGTCGAAGCCTCGAGATCGGTGGAGAAGACATGAGGGCTGCTGATGTGAAGCGTTCGGAGGCGGGGACGGAGATGGAAGAAGCGCCGCCGAACAATAGGTTCTCCAAGTCTATGTCCGTCGACGAAGAAGACAAGAGTAGTCCGGCATCGTGGCGGAAGGAGTTTTAGTATTTCCTTAAGTATTTTATTATTCTATTTCCGTATTAGTTTAATTTAATAATTCCGTATTTTGGGCTTGTTTATTTACGTCAATAATTGTGGGCTTCCATCCTATAAAAAGGGGATGAGAACCCTAGTTTAAGCATCCTGGTTTTTGGACGAATTTGGGCAAAGCGATGTGCTTTGATTTGGGACGAATTTTGATTGAATTCGTTTGGCTACTTTATCCTTTCAATTAATAATTCCTTTTCGCATTGAATATTGTTATATGTTTGGTTTTGCTTTTGACGTTACATTGCAGTGCATGAAATCAAAATTAGAGTTACTTCAATTTATTGCGCTGCAGCGGAGCCAAATCATTGGCGTGAGAGTCTGGTGCTGATTTCGTTCTTAAACAATTCGGTGGCCGTGAATTTGATTTGGAGTGGGAAGTCTCGAACGCGTGAGCTAGGGTTGCGAGAGAGAAAAATAATATCAAATTGGTGTCGAATTTGTTTAATCAATTTGGTTTTCATCAGCTGCTTACACTCTTGTAATCCTCATTACATGTTACAACCATTACAACATGTGTGTTTTTGCTCACATTTTATGTTTGCATGCTTTTGTAGGTTATGACTGATCCTGATGTTCCTGGCCCTATACATGAGGGAGCATCTGGACTGGTTTGTATTATCATCTTACAAATATCTAATCAACAATGCCTATGCATTTGAATAAAATATACATTAAGTTTAAAATCTTATGATTCTTTTTTTTTTTTTTTTTTTTCAGGATAATTACTGATATCCCAGGCACTACTGATGCATCTTTTGATAAGAATCTCAAGCCTTAAACAATCATATAAAACATAATGAAAAAGATGCATTTTTCAAGCTGATCATTTGTGCTATCTTACTTAGGGAGAGAGATTGTTGTCTATGAGGCTCCCAAACCAGTGATCGGCATCCATCGATACGTGTTCGTCTTGTTCAAGCAGAGAGGGAGATATACAGTGAGGCCACCTTCAATACAAGAGCATTTGCAGAAGAGAATGGGTTGGGATTGCCAGTTGCAGCAGTGTATTTCAATGCTCAAAGAGAGACTGCCTGCAGAAGAAGTATCTATAGCCAACCTTAAAGAATGATACTTCGAGGTTTATAATGATCACATAAATCTGTTATTCTCTGTACTGAAGATAACACACAGTCTGTTATTGTTTTTGTACTTTCACTTTCAAGATTTCTGATAAATAAAAAAATTAAGTTTTTACCTGGGAACTGCTACCAACTTTTGATGTGTTTTAAGGTTTCTGATATAATGTGTCTTAATAATGATAGTTGCTCTTACTGTTTGCTGATCTTTGTTGCTTATTCAAAGCATTAGTCCCTTCTCGTGTCATCCTTATTCAAAAGAAAAGGGACATTGAAAAAACACATAAAAAAGGTGTAAGATTTCCAATAAAACCAATCAATGCAGTAATATCTGCTACAAATCAATCACAATCCTGAGACACAACTCTTTACAAACTCCTAGATTTCTAAAGCAATAGGCAAGTTGCTACTAAATTACTCATGTATTGATCTCAGCATTGCACTGATTCTCCCTACTGCAACTCCTCCTACCCCAAAACATGCTTGAGCAGGTAGTCTTCTCCAACCTCATCCCTTCCATTTTCTCCTGCTCGTTTGAGGCAGATTGTGATCGATCAGGGGACTGTTCTTCGACATTGCTCTCTCTTGAATCGAAGTTGGGACATGGGCCTTCGTTGCACGTGCACAAAGGCAGAGCAACGGAAGGGAATGGGTTGCACGTGACCGGGCAGAAGATATCTGAAGAACCGGAATCTGAACGCCTCTTCCTCAAATCCGGTGAACCGACGGTTTCACATTCGTCTTGCTCTCTGTGGTGAAGCACACAAGGTGTGCACAAGCTGAGTGACAATGGTAGTTTGAATTCCTTGGTAGAAGAACCGGGGAGTTTGATGAACGACACAATGCCATGTCGACAGAGAGGGCAGGGGACGGAACCGGGTGGGGTTGATGATTCTGAGGGATTGTTGCTGGTTGAGCAAAGGTACAGAGAACATCTCACACAGAGTTCATGTGCACAACCTGAAAAAGTTTTCCATAAATGGTAATTATTCGAGTTTAGTAGTGCTGAAAGAAAATCAAGATTTCAGCATTCTCTACATGAACATGCATCAATTAACTAGGCCATCGCGTCAACAACAAATAGATATCGCTGATCATCTGCATACATGTTTGGATCAATCAATCTTGAATTAGGAAATGAAAGCAAAGATCAATCTTGGATTAGGATATATTTTCAGAAAAGGGAAAGAAAGTACCTTCAGCAGCTACAGCACATGGTCTCTCCAAGCAGACAGCACAAGTCTCAGTATCATCAGAAACACTAGATGAGGGATGCAATCCATATTCTCTGCAGCAAGCCCAAATTATCAAGTTTGATAATCGGTAACATATGGGAAAAGGATTACATTTGCAGATACAACACGAGAGAATAATTTCAAATGCAATGGCATTATGTTTATTCATATGCCTTAAAAGATTGGCATTACTATTAGCAAACTAGAAAACAAGAATCAGAAGGAGGTGGTAATCTTGTGGTAAATATTTATTGCAAACTACCTAGCGATATTTAGCACGCTCAAGAGCGGTAGTGATAAATAAGTAGGTGGGAAAATTGGGATTGGCAGATCTGAATTAGGTTGCAATAACGGCTCAAGCCAATGACGACCCCACATCCTTGCTGTCTCGAGTGGAAGCCATCTAAACAGAAGAGGCATTCATCAGATATTTTGCAAGACCAGGAACATAGGCAAGTTTAAAGTGATTTATTCACATAGCAATTACCCATTGCAGTTTAACGCTAAACGACTCGCACCTCTTGCTAGAAGGATCTACAAAATTTAAGCAGGAGCACCGTAAAATGACTGATGAAAACTTTATTGATTACTTTGGAGAAGTCGTAAGAGCTAATGAATTTGGAGCAACAATCACCTGGCAGCATTTTAAATTTCCACCACAAGCAGCATAGTGCAAAGGGGTGCTTCCAGCACCTAATGAAAACGACCCCAGATATATTCAGGTGGGAAAGAAAAGAACTTTCTCTGAACGGATGTTATCTAAAGAAACGAAATTAGTGTACCTATCAAATCCATTGATGTTCCATAATGGAACGTGACTGCTGAGACGCTTGCATGAAGGTTGAGTAGAAGCTGCACGCAATCCAAGTATCCATTCAAGGCAGACATATGAAGAGCAGTAATGCCACCATCAGCAGCTTTATTTACAAACTTGGAGAGAGCACTGCACGGGAGAAGAGCAAGGTTTAGTAAGCAATAGGTAGAAGTTTATGCTTTAGCCATAAAATTATTATCTTGAGCAAGCATTGCACTGGAGTTCTTTTACAAGAACTAAGAACTTAACAAAGTTTCGTTTGGAAAACCTTCTAAATCTTGAAGTTTCTAATATCATGAGGTATGAAGTTATCTTACGATTGTCATCATCATCAGTTATCAAAATCCTATATGTTAGACATATCCGTCATTCTTATATTTTTATTATTTTATGTTTCCCTTTCTTCACTGGATTGACAACCTCAACATGCTATTTTCTTCTTAGATTCAGCGGACCTGCTTAAACTTATCCCGTCATGCTTATTTAAATTGAAGAAATATGTGAACTAAGATAAACCCTCATGCTTATTCTGATATTAAAACCTCACAAGATGTAAACAAGTACAGAGAAGATTAAATAGCATCGAGGAGAACACACACCTCTGGTCGAATTTGGTTTTAGTATTTGAACCATCACTTCTTTCACTTATTACTTGAGCATCTAAAGATTCATAAGGAGCACTTGGAACAAAATCAGCAACCACTAATCTCATACACCGTACGTGTCCATTCACGGCTGCAAAATGAAGAGCAGTCCTCCCGCTCAGATAATCTGCTTTAGTGACCTAAAAGGCCCCGAAAAAAGGTAGCCGAATGACAACAAGCACCGAAATTTGATCAGATAAAAGGTCTCAAATTAGATCTAATGTTGCATCTGAATTGTTGGATCAAATAATGAACTGCTCATTAAATTTCAACAAGAAAATTGCATAATGGAGAAAAGAGAGAGAATGGCAAGAAATTTGAAGAAGTATTTTAGAGTGAAAAAACTTACATTGCACCTAAAAAGAAGAAGAGTTTGAACAACTTCCCAGTGCCCATATCGGCAGGCTTGCATTAAAGCTGTCTGCAGAAGCAATTTCACATGTAAATACACAAACTTTACAAGGATCAAACTAATATCTACTCATCAAAGACTAACAAAGAGCCAATAATACTCCTTTACTACTCAATCTAAGCAACGAAATTGACAAATTAACTGATCTCCAGATAAAAAAGCTAATTCTTGAACATCATTTCATAAAAAAATATAGAAGCAGCCACTTTGGATCACAACTGAAGAAGAAGAAAAATAGGTAAATTGATTACCTGCCCACAGTAATTTCTTGAATTTACATCAGCTCCATTCTCAAGCAACAATGCCACAATCTAAAAATTCAAAATACCAGAAATTAGAGGCCACAACCCAAACCCATAAATTGGCACAAGAATAAACATGCAAAAGGGACAAAAAAAGGGAATAAATAAAATCTCTTGTTGTACCTCGTTGTGGCCTTTAGCAGCAGCAAAATGAAGAGGGGAATTCAAGCCGCCAAAAGTTGAGTACTTTGCAAGGCATGGATTCCACTCCAAAAGCATCTTTGCCTCTACAAAATCTCCATCTCTTGCAGCCGACACCAATCTCTCTCCAGAGGCAGAGCACCCAAACGAGTTCCCCATTGTTTCTCTCTCCACCCTCCGGGCAAAGAGGATTTTCCGAGTTTTCTCTCTCTAAATCTTGAATTGGGTTATATATACGCGTGCGGATTTACTGATGCAAGACCCTGACAATCTGGAGTTTATATGTAAAGAAATATAATGGGGTCAACTGCCGTTGAACAAATCTGCAAAAAATAAAAGGAAAAGGAAAGTTGGGAGAAAATGGCCAAAATCCGGCTTCGAATTGGGAATTAGATTTATTTCTTGATATTTCTTCAAATGAACTGTTCCTTCGAACAAGAAGACTAAAAAACTAATCTTGAATTTCTACTGTTACAATTTTCACATGAAGACAGAAAACGTCACGAGGTTGGTATCGTACATGAAAAAAAATACTTCCTCTTTTGCAAAACAAATACCCACTATTACTGGGATTATGTTGGCTCGTCTATTCTTGTTATTGAAAACCACACATCTCTTGCTTTGAGAAAGCAAGAGTGGAGAGGAAATTGAGAGTATGAATTATGGATGTCACCCCCTCTCTCTCTCTCTCTCTCTCTGTTTTGTTAGTTTATTGTTAATACAATCTTGAACGTATGTGTGATTTTTCATGGCAGCTTAGAAATTTGTATCCATTATCAACTTACTAGTGTTTATCTTATTCTGCTTGGTTTTATTCCTTTCTTCCTAGATTGGCTTCTAATTTTCTTTGATTTGATTTCAATTATGCACCTAATTTGAAGTTGAAATTAACTATATTGACATCAACTTTGACCGAATAACAACATTTCAAAATTATATTCAAAGAATTAAAATTAAATTTCGAATGATTACTTAAAAGGTGCAAAGAACTTCTTTTATTGATTAGAGTTAAACCAAATTAGCAAAGCAATTAATAGAAATCATTCATAATGTTTCCAATACTATAATAATAATTGCACAAAGATTCTACGTAAAGAATTAGGTACTGCGCGTGTCAGACGACGTGATTTAGGCCGAAAATAAATATTGTTTTTTTTAAACTATTTTTTGCTTAAAAATATATATATATATATATATATAAAGGCAGAAAAGTGGGAGTCCAGTTTGGCCATTTTTGTTCTTTTTCCATATTTTTTAACACCAAATTTGGCCATTTCTGTCTATACCAAACGTGCGTGCATATGCCTCAATTCTCCTCATCTTTTACTTTATTTTAGTTGTATGGTATAATCTAGGATTTGCAGAGAATATAGTATACAATAAATATAGGAAATTTAATCTTACACTCTAAAATATCATTTATCGTTTAAAAATTCTAATTACAGTTTATAATTGCAAAAAGAAAAAAATAAGTAAATAATCAAGTAATCTATATAAGTATCAACTTTTTTTTTTTTTTGATAAAAAGAAACCTGCAGCCGCTATCTTTTGAGATTGGAGAAGTGAAGTTAGTTTTTTCCTAACATCAAATAAACCCGAATTCAAACTAAATGCTCTAATTCTAAACAAATTTAATTTTATGAAGGATTATTTTAGAATTTGAATTGTTATCTTTCATAAAGGGATGTCCTTTTAGTTGGACGATGTATTTTGTTTTTTGTATCAAACTTTATACCTAATTGACAAAAGTATAAGATGTTGGCAACTACCCCAAGAAAAAGAAAAAGGATGGGCAAGATCTTTACAACACGTTACATATAATAATACAACTTACTATTCACATTAATTTAAAAAAAAATCAAATATTTATTTATCACAATGTACGAAAATTCATATCCAATCAAACAACTTCAATCCAATTTCTCGATCATCATCCATTGAAAGAATAAAGAGACAAATCGACATATCGACTTAGTGAAGTATCGTCCCCACCAGATTAATGGATCATCACAATTAGAACCTTGGAACACAGACAAACACTAAAGGATAAAGCAAGAAACATATATAAAAGCTATATCCACATATCAATCAACTTCAGTTTCTCTCTAGGAGAACATCATCAATATCTAAACGCAAACGCAGAGAGAGAGAGAGGTAAAGAAAATGACTGTAAAACTCCATCATCATGAGTGAAAATCGAAGCTAAATTCAAGACTCTCCTCAGGCTCTCTTCTGCAGCCACTCATTGAATTTAACCTGAGCTCCCACTGTGTCCAGTCTATATAACTGGTACCAGTGGTTAGCAACTTCAGCTCCCAAGGTGAACCCAACTACACCTCCAAAAGCCAGAGACAATGCAGCACCTGCCAATCGATACTTAATTAGATAGGTTTTATCAAACCCAACTTATTCGCGTATTCTCAGGAATGAGTGAAGGATACTGGAAAAAGCAAAAGTTCATTTCGGAAAACATACTTAATCAGGCAAAACATAAGCATATGAAGCTCCAAAATCTTCGAGAACTAAAATGAGATAAAGGGAGAATAAAGGGGAAAATTGTGTTTTATCAACTCTTGATTATGTTGATTGATTGATCAACAGAAGAAACTGACATTGTCCTATATGTAAACAATAAATAATGATAATGCAAAAGTATCTCTTGACAATGTTTATTGATCAATACAAGGAACGAAAAAACAACAAAATAAACGCAGAGGGTCAGAGAAGAAAGTTACAACCACAACAGAACAGTACTTATCCCAAGCACACAAGGGATGGGAGGTAATTAGAATCACCATTCCATAAAAATCACCTTCATCATCTTGCAAATATCAAGACCTCATGAAAAATATATACCAAAGAAATACCGGTATTTCCAAAACCATCTGGTCTTCACCACCATAATTATCCTCAGAATCACCCACTAAAAAGGGCTTAAAGAGTTTTCATAAACATAATTTGAATCACCATCTCACCAACAATGCATCTTTTGTTCTGTGTCTCACAACTTGATAAGAAGAATACTTGCTTTAGTCGATATAAATATGAATGAAGCAAAGATATCCAAAATAAAACATCCTACGCACACAAAACCGTAACATACCATGAAGACTCTTTGACCACCTCCAAGCATTTCCACCAGTTGCAACCGCTCCAACAAAAGCACCTGAATAAGCAAACTCAGCTGCTTCCCTTGTAGTCTTCAGCTGCACCATGAGGCAAACAAGAGAAGAGAAAATGGATATCAACCGAGGGGTCACAAGAGAGAAGTTCATATATCACGTCTGGAATTTGAATACTACAAAGGGATTAACACCCTGCTTTCATCATCACCTAAGGAAAAGAGCCAGATAACTGAAACCCTTGAATTAAACATGAATAAGAATCCAGAAAGGAAGCTATATCAAAACCCACAGAGCCTCTACTCCAAAATAAACACATCAAGCCCAGAGGCTTTACTGAAAGCCTCTCTCTTAATTAGGGTCAAATTCAAAAGTACATGATGGGGGCAACACCCATATGCCTCTCCCGGGGGAGAAAATTGTCTCACTACCTCGAACTCAAAATATTATGCAACAACGTAGTCACGTAGACGAAGTGCAGGCATAGCTAATTCTACTCTGTCTACACAATGACTTGTATACTGTCTGCATCTTGCCTATATTAACCTTTTTCTCCCATGTCGCCTTCAAATACTACGCATAATTAGGAAAAAGACGAATAGCACAAGAAGCAATAGCGAAAAACACCAAATTCCTATGTCAATTGAATATACTCATTGCAACGAAGATCTCGAGCAAATTCCGTTCACCAAGTAGGATAAACATCGAGAAAACACCGGAAAAATAACACAACAAGAACAAATTAGCAGAAAATCAACACGATTCTCAATTCCACCTCGAATCAATAAAAAATTGATTAGAAAAGAAGGAACCACAATACGAAGCGATAAATTGAGGAGTCAAAGATCTAATCATTAAGCCAAAAACATACTGCAAAAATCAATTAGCAAAAAATAAAGGCACGCACACATTTATGAGAGAAATCGGATCATACAACAGGTCCGTAGACTGGATCAGCTGTGATGAATTCTCGAACAGCAGCGCTATTTCGAATAGGCAGAGGTTTATCGGGATTTAGGATTCTGGAATAATCGCTAAGGTGGAAACTCTTCTTGAGAGTACCTAAGAGGCCTCCTTCGCTTTCCTGAATTCCACTCATTTTCTCTCCACCGCAGCGATTGAATTTGGTTTTGGGAGTTTTAAGGTTTCCGCGGTTCAATAAACGGATTTTGATTTATGGGTCAAGCCTACGGACGAGTACACCATACACCTCGATAAAAATCAATGATTTCCTGCCACGTCTCATACATTCTTTGGCATTTGTTCATTTTTCCATTTAATTCACGCTTTCTACTATTAATACTCCCACCGTTCATTCATTTTGTATGTAAGTTTTCAATAGATTTTGTCCCTTTTTTAAAATATCAAGATCATAGTCAGGATCTACACAACCTCCTTAATAATCGTATTAGAAAAAAAATGAACAAGATCTATAAAATAAAAAATATATTTTATAGAGTACATATCCTATAACTACGCGACATTTTAAGTAAATTCTAATTTACACGCTCATATAAATATACAATCTTTCAATTTGTTAGAATATTATATATTTACACATACATTTTAAAAACTATGTTCAAAACAAAATTGACCCAAAATTCGTATATTTATAAGTTCATTTCTCTTGTTTATTTAAATTTATATTCTTTGAAGTCGATAATCTTGTATTTTGGTGAATCAAAGTAAAGAAGAAAAACAAATTACCAAGGCCATTTTCCAAACCATTCTTTTGTACAAGTCGGTACTTCCCAAAATAAAGCAGATCAAACAAGCAAAACGACTCTGCTTCACCAACAATAACCCTAACAAGCAAAGATGAAAGACCATCATCTACTATTCCATCAACAGACTAAAATAGGGCAGAAATCTATTCATTACGCGTCTTAAATGCGACTCTCATCTCTTTCTCTTCGTGGCAGATCCAGAGCCCCGCCCACGACCACCCCCTCTGCCACCTGCGCTTGCAGCGCCTCCTCTCCCTCTGCCGGAGGGAGCCTTTTTGGCGCCTGAACTTGCAGATCCCTTCAAGTCCATTTCTACTTTAATGGCTGGAAAAAGAATTCAGAATTATGAGTACATAGTAAAAGCGAATAATGTAGAAATTATCTAATTGTATCTACTGTTTCTGGTTTGGTAGAAGAGAGGTATGACTAACCTTTTGAATTTAGAGACTGCAGATCTGATTGTAGCTGCTGTTGCTTCTCTGGATCAGCAGAGTCGTCCTCTGAAACAAAGAACAAGTAAACAAACTTTTATTTATCACCATAATAGTAGAAAACAAAGATCTAATGATTGCAAGAGGAAACCATCCAGATGGCAGTTTAGAAAGTTTACTAATAAGTGGATGGATGGAGGGCTGGGAGGGGAAGAGTAACCTTCTAGAAGATAGTAGAGTACATGCAAAAGAATCTGTTTATAAAAGAGAAAACTATACCCTGGTCATCTTCATCCGAGAGGCTTTCTTCTTCCTTTTCAGCGGTTTCTGGTAAAGTTTCATCTAGAGGTTCTAGCATAGCTGCAACCCTTTTCTTTGGTGCCTTTTTAATACCAGGAAGTGTAATTAAATCAGCAGTGCGAATCACACGTGATGAGCTGCCTTTGTTATAGGCCTTTGTGAGGGCAGCTTTTACAGCAGACTGTACACCATCCAATGGACTTGGACGCTCCTGAATCATGACGAAAATAAGTTGATTCGAGAAAACTTCCAACTGCAGATATATGAGATGAGATGTAAAGGAATCAGTAACGGCTAATGTACCTTAAATTTAGAAAGCTCCACGATTGTATCGACATCTTCCATGCTGATAGAGTACAACTCCATGAACTCAATGACTTTTTCAACAGCTTCATCCTGGAAAGTTAATTTCATAGAATAATGTAAGTTCAGCTCAAACAGGGAATTAGCAACAACTTGCGTAGATGATAAGAGGAAACATAAAATCAACCTTTGGTAGATTCTTCAGAGGTTCAGTCAACCGCTTTGCAAGAAGAGTAAGGTTGTCAAGTCTTAATGTTGCCCTATGGTGAATGAAGCAGATAGCGAGAAGCATAGATAGCAGATAGCGAGAAGCATAGATAGACAAACAATCAGAATTAGTTCACATGAATGACTCTAAAAGGAGCCGACAGAAGAAGACAAAGAGAATTATGATGAAAGCTTATGACCAAAGAAGGCAAGAACTAAACCAAGTACCTTCCTATGTTTGATTCGCGAGAAGCAAGAAGATGAACATGAAGGTCCTCCAAAAGTCGGTTATTCTTCCCAGCAGTAGAATTCTTCCCCAGCCATCCACCAAATCTATTGAAATTGCGTTCGCCCTGCAAGTTGCAACAACTTGTTTTGATAAGTGGGGCTGTACAAGCCATGACTTAAGAAGTTGCAGATCTACTCATGAACACCAGAGCTTTCAATTGCTATGGGCGCTCTAATGTCTTGATGCTAATAGATACAAGATTTAGTTCTAAAACCCACGGCAAATAACATTGCACAAAATGACTTCATAACCATACAAATAAGATGAATGGAACTATCCACTAAAGTTTTCTGCAGGTGAATAAGCAAAAGTGCTTCAATTGAACTTTATGAAAACAAAATGCTTTTTGATGTGCCATAAATACCATCATAACATACATTTAATGAATTTAGAACATAAAACATATTGAAATAATTGATAAGCATAAAACTAAAAAAATTCATCAGCACCTGCTGAAACACCTCCCGTTGCCCGTGCAGCAAAGCTGCACTATTTAAATAGAAAAATGTATAATGATCAAATATCAGTAACATTGAGAAGAAAAATAATCACTTTTAAATTGGAGTAAATAAGACTTACGGAATGATGCAAGATGCAAGACAACCACTCTGGGAGAGTTGCCACTGCCGGTACCTCCTTATCTGGACATTAATTATATCACCATTTCCAATGGACTCAGCAGCCCGAGATATTAAGTTCATCCTTTTCAAACCATTATCATCTTTACCAGCAGAACTTGGCCTATAGTTGAGATAGTTCTCCTGAAATAAAGAGGAAAATGCACAAAATGCTGAAATGGATGACGGATTCTCTCTTTTGCTGCATGAGCATAATGCGGACCTTCCTTATCAGTCCTGTGATGGATAATGGATTTGCTGATAAAAAAGACTCACATGTCTGCAGTAGGATTCTTACCTGGATAAGAAGAGGAACCAGATCAGGATCACTCATGCTAAGGTCGATTCTCTCATCCATTCGCAGCTTCCCACCATTAAATCCAAACAGTCTGTACCAACCAGATGTATCATCATTAGCTAGTGGGTTCAAATGAGCAATGCATGAATCAAGAAACACACATCATCTAACAAATGACTTAATTGAGGAAAAACATACTCCACTTTGAAATGGGCATAGAGATTAAGGTATTGAGCATAAAGTAAAAAGTGGTGGATCCAGGAGGTTGAAAAGTGGTGTAGTTTATTTACCTTTTGGGTAGTGGACATAAATAATGGGACATCCATTTCGGGTATAGTGGACATGAATAATGGGACGGAGGGAGTATTTATTTGTGGTTCACCAAGGGCAGAAATTATATTACAATAACACCATATTTAAAGAGAACATAGTGAGGTAGACAATAGGAATAGAAGGACACCAATGCACTTACTTATCAACAGCTGTAAAGGGAGAGATATCTTCATCTTTCGAACTGCTCTGAAGGCGTTGTTTGATGTCATCAAATTTAATAACAGACATAGAGAGACCCATATATTGCAGCTGGTTGAGGGCTAAACGTATATCACCATTAGTTCTTTCTGCAAGTTCCTCAAGTGCAATCTGTTAAGGAAGCACCATTTCTACTAGTTAGACATTAAAAAGAACAACAATAGCTATTACCAGAAAATTAAAGAAATCCTGAGAATGTGTACCTCATTAACTTGAAGCCCTTCCGAACTTGCAATTTGTGATAATCTTTTAGCAACCTATAATTATCATAAACATAACTTAATTGACTATAACACACAAAAAAACATAATGCTCAATCTATCACAAGACCAGAAGAAACTACATTTTGTGAATAGCAGCCCTTTCCATGTTAATTAAAAGATTGACTCATATATATCAAATGCTTAGCAGATTATTTCATGGACAGAATTCAGCTTATATTAACCTCGCGCATCGACTAAATTTGCCATTTATAACAGCAAATACATAAATAAAAGTTGTCACTTCATCTCGTTCATAGAGCTATTAGCTGAGCCACGAAATTTAAAGATAAAAAAGAGCATGAAGCTCAAAAACTAAACATGGCATTATTCACGTTGTTCAGACTCAAAGACCAAGTCCACATTTTCCAGGACTGGACAAACATTGGAAACTTTGGTTTTGGCTATTAGAAAATACATTAAGAAATAAATATTCTGTCCTGGGGCCACAGAGCTATTCATGCAAAGGTTCAGTAAGTTCTATATTATAATAATGCTTTCCAATCATGTAAAGGTACCACACAAGGCAGGCATGTTTCACAATCAGGACTGCCAGTATACAATTTATAAGAAACTTTGGATACATTTACACTCTACTTATTCAGTGCATCAAGAAAGAAAATCAGAAGTTACCTGCTGTTTTGTAGGCTTCCGATAGCTCAGCAGCAAGCAGTAGTTCACGAGGCTTTTAAGTTTCTGACTGTAGCGATCATTACAGATGCATATTATGGGAATTTTCGAGATCTTGATGCTGGCAATAAGATCAGCAACTCCACCTCTATCTCCAGCAGACATACCGTCAACCTCATCCATGATGAGAACAGTCTTTGTATGGTGAGAGCTGGAAAATTAGTGAAAAATAATGAGCAAAGTACCCAGTTACAACTACATACAAGTTACCACCAGATGTAAATAACAATTTAAAATGCCAAATATAAAAGTAACTCTAACCTTTCCGGGTTAAGACTCAGGGCTTGATTGCTAACAAGTTCTTTGATAGAATTAGAAGTGCTTCCTCGAATGCCTCTCTCAATTTTACCATCAGCTTTTCCACGACTATCACTAGCGTTAACCTAGAAATTAATAATATAGTTACACCATGAAAAATAAAGACATAATTATCAAATGGAGGAGGGAAAAAATGAGACAACTGGCTTACCTCAATAGTCTGAAAACCAAGCATCTGACTAACCAACTTTGCTGAGGTAGTCTTCCCAATGCCAGGCGTACCACTCAACAGGATAGCTTTCTTAGCACCAGAATCGTTCTGTTTCTTTCCTTTCCCCTTCTTCCCAGCATCAAGGAATTGTTCATTCCAATTCACCAACCAATCATGGAGCTGTTTCACCTACAATCAACCGGATACAACCAGTAATGAACCATTGACTGGAGTAAACCTCACCATAAACTTTTTTGCTCAAACGGAATTTATATAGTAAAGACTAGACATATACCAGAGACTGATTCCCAACAATATCATTTGGGACCTTAGGCTTATATTTTTCGGTCCATGGCAGCAAAGTTTGTGAAATAGGTTGATTTTTTTTATTAGAAGATGCTGCAACAGAGGCCAATCCTTTTGTATCTGAGCTCATAACACTTTGCCCAGCCTGATCTGGAAAACATATTGAAGTAAATCAGTAAAATATACTACCTCCGTCCCGTTATTTCTGACACACTTTCCCGAAATGGACGTCCCGCTATTTCTGGCACACTTCCTAATTTAGAAATAATTATCATCTCTCTCATACTTTACCATCTTATATCTCCTACTTTTTCTTACTTTATCATCTTCTCTCTCTTACTTTATCATATACTCTCACTCATCTTCTCTCTCCTATTTTATCATCTACTCATATCTCATTCTTAATCATCTGCTTCCCTTGCCTTGCTTTCACTCAATAGTCCAAGGATATCTTGAGAAAAGGTTTTAGCACCGGTGTATCCTATATGTACTCCAGTTTATTCGAAGTATCCCGCCGAAATGAAGTGTGCCGGAAATAGCGGGACGTAGGTAGTACTTGGGAAAAACCAAAAGAACAATAGAACAATACATACTGAAAAGCAAAAAAATATCAAAGAAAGATATCCTTCAGACAGCTGGACGATACATGTTATTACATATAATTTAAACCTCAACAATAGCTTCATCAACACAGCCGATTATGTGATTGTTATTTAGCATATTCTATTTTATTATTTCTCATTATTAATTAAGTATTTTCTTCATTTACTGTGTTAGTTTATTACTGATGTTGGGCTTAGGTTTTTATTATTGTTGAGTCTAGTTAGTCGTATAGGGTTTCTGCGGACTGCGCATATATTATAAATGTGAGGGCTTGAGTTAGAAGTATCATCAAAGATTTGAATGAAACAGAATTGGGCAAGAAAAAGTTTTCTTGTTTGGGGGTCGACTGTGCGTTGAGTTTGGCTTGAAAATACTTCGCTAATTTCTTGACTTTTATTTTCCTTTATTTCATTTCCATCACTATGGGATGGGAACATACTATTTTTGACTGACTTTTGAGGGCTCTTTCTGGGAGGAGATGGTGCAACTTTATCCACTGGCTTCTTTGATTTATTTGTTGCTCGAATCATATCAAACAAGCGATCCTCCGTGATAAAAGCAGTACTGCATGAGATAAGCGAGAGAAAAACTTAGCACATCCATCAGGAAACAGAGGGAGAATGTTATTCTTGTCAACAAGTAAACCAGGAAAGAGGAAAATGAGAAACTTGCCCTAGCTCTTGGGCCTTGGCAGACTTCCTTCCACCAATATCTTCATCACATAGAAGATAATTCTGCAAGAACCATGTAAGATACAACTAACACTGAAGCAATATAAAATGTAAAAATCATAATTATCACCGTTTTTTTGCTGACAGATCCAGTAACACGCCCACCATGACGTTTTATCAAATCCTCAGCTTCTTCTCTTTCTAAACTGGAAAAACGAAAAAATGCAAAGGCAACCTCAAACTGAATCATAGAAATACAAAGCACCAAGAAGACATACCTAATTAAAGTATATACCAGTGCAGAAAGTGTGTACTATTCAAATATAACCCATGCACATGCCTATGGAAACATACTAACGTGTATAGCAAGAGATTCACACAAGGAACACCCTGAGCAGCAGGTGCATACAGTACCATCCCAGTCATATTTTTTTGATGGCACAACCCAAACATAAGAGGTTATGCATACAAAGTATTTGAATAGAAGGATTACCTGTCAAGTGTTCCACTAATCACAAAAGCCAAACCATTTAAACAGTCCGGAGCACCTTCAGGAACTTCCTGATACACAGGAAACCAATAATGGTAGAGGTCAACATGTGACATTTAAGAAGAAAAATCATTAACTATTCCTTGATTATTATACCTTCTCTCCTTTATGAGGAGGATCTTTCCTCTCACCGAAGTTCATAAAACCACCCCTTCCTCCACCACCTCTGCCACGTGCTGGTGCCTCTCTTCCACCACGGCCTCGTCCACTTGGTTTAGAAGATTTAGCATCCTTAACATATGCGTCCTCTGCATCACTTTCATCAGCATCCGTGCTTTTTACAGCAGTTTGAGTGACTGCAGAACCTTTTCCACCACGACCCCCTACCACTTCCAGGAGGTTTTGCATTAGATTTTACTGTATGATCATCATCTTCATCAATGTCATCAACAAATTTCCGAGCAACCCCTTTACCAGATGCACTTTTCAACTTCTTGCTTGGTGTGGTGTCAGCTATACCCTTTCTGGAAGTAGGTGTAACAAAATCGCCGTCATCATCATCATCACTGATCTCAAGTTTGCGGGTTTTTTTCCCTGATGGTGGTTTCACATTGGCTGACGCTGAACTACCCTTTGGTGTCTTCTTTTCAGAAACTTCAACATCCATATCATCTTTACCAGTTTGTCCATCCTTAGCAAAATATTTGCTTGTTTTCCTCCTGCTAGAAGATTCTTGTACCTAGATCATTTATAGAAAAATATTTTAGGTGAATCACATTTCTGAAGTAACTCGGTTGCAGAAAATGTACTATCCCCATTAAATGGAATATTAAAAGAGTTGGAATTTCTGGCATTCTTTATTATCCTTGTGGTGCCATAGCACCATGCTTCCCAAATGTTTATTACTCATATTTGAATCTAGTAAACCAGGGATATGAGATGCTCCTTTTACAATAACTTAAAATATTTGTCACAACTCACGAGACTGTTTATTTTACAATAATATCGTCTTTTCTTATTTTTCGATTCTATTTGAAGACAACAATTAGGAAAACCCGCACACAACTGATAATAGATAATCCATACGACACATATAATGAATTACACATACATCAAGTTTTTGCACAGCGGTAAAGAAAATGTTAGCACTATAATTCATAATTTATGAGCACACAGTGATCTTCATTTAGGAGAGACTTCTGAAGCAAAGATGAACGAAATGAAAAAGGGGTTTTCAGGGAATGGACTTACAGCAGGAGGCTTCTCAGGCGTAGATGGGTTTCCTTGCTTTGACGTGACACCATTCCCTGTATCTTTATCGTGTTGCTTCATGAACCACTTCCTTATATCGGGAGACTGTGAACATTATTTCAACGAAAAATATATAACGACTCCCCACCCAGAACTCAGAAAAAAGAATCAAGCATCAATAAGTGGAGCACGTAGTTACAGGAGGAAGGGAACAAACCAAACAAAACTGTTTAACCTAAATTTGAACTCACCATCCTTGAATCTAGCAACTGGCCTCTCTCTACAAACTCTTACCTCCAAAATGCCATCTGAAAACAAGGGGAAAAAGAATTTTATTTACAGAACTTAACACAAAACGAGAATTAATTGAAAAGAAACGAGTCTGGAATTCTAGATGCAATTTTTTTCAAAATTCACTACATTACAGTGGGGGAAACACATATTAGGAATATTATATATCTAAATTAGGGTTAATGCTTCAGTGGGCAACAATGTTGATATATTTATACAATTGACACAGAACTACGAAAATCAGCGGAATTTCTCGTGCTTAAATTATCCCAGGCCCGCCCACGAAATATCGCATGTCGCAGTGATATAACCAAAGAAAAGGAACAGATACACACAGTAAGTGTGTAGTGTATGACTTGGAGAGAAAATATCAGAAAAGTTAATCGATTACAGACGATTACTCCCAACGGGTACAAAGAACGAGCATTGGCGACGAACGTTTGGCGTGTTTGTGAGAGGGGGAGAGCCGGAGAGCGTTTTGCAGATGAAGAAACTCCAAAAGATTCAAGAGCGCCGCGCCATGAAAACGGTGGGCCACACCTGGGGCTAATTAGTCTCATTCGTGGAATTACTATTATTTTATAGCAAATTGTCAAATTTAATCCTCAATATTTGATACTTTGGATAAATTGGTTTTTAATTTTTTTTTTTTAGTTTATTGTCCCCAATGTTTGCTAATTTGGATAAATTGGTCCTTCTTTCAAATTTTAAGTTAATTAAGTGTTAATCATATGAGTATTTGGATAAATGTTTGCTAATTTGGATAAACTGGACGACCCGCTCATAGTCGTCCAGTTATGGCCTCCCACCTCCTAGTCGTTGAGCTGCTCTTCTCCTCAAAGAAAATAACGCATTCCCCAACCGTTGTGTTGACCCGCTCCCCTCCTTCACCGTGAAATGCAAAATTATTAGTTAATCTAAATTTACTTAATTTTTATTTAAATAAAAAAAATTGAAAAAAAATTAATTCAAAAAATTATTTAGATTAATTGGTCCCTAAAATTATTATTAATTAATTTTTTTTGTTTACCAAAAAAATTATTTAAAAAAAAGAAAAAAAATTAGTTGAAAAAAAGTAATTTTTAAAATAAAAAAGTTATTTGAAAAATTAATTTTTTTCCGAAAAAAATCATAATTTAAAAAAAAATTAAAGTTTTATTTAAAAATTGGATGAATTGGTCCCTGAAACTTTTATTCCATAAATACCCCTATGATTAAAACTTAATTAACTTAAAATTTGACAGAAGAATCAATTTATCCAAATTAACAAATATTGGGGACCAATAAACTAAAAAAAAAAATTAGGGACCAATTCATCCAAAGTGGCAAACATTGGGGACCAAATTTGTCAATTTACTTTATTTTATCTTCCAATTTTACACAAGTCAAATCGAGAAAATAGAAATCTAAAGATTTAAAAACTCATTAATTATATATTACTCCATCTATCCCTTTACTAGTGTCCCCTTTAGTTTAAGCACGGAGATAGAGATTTTGTTTAAGTCTATATTTTATGAGTTTTAATTGTATTAAGAAATGAACACAATTTTTTAGGAATGGTTTGTAGAAGAAATGAAAATTTATCCAAATTTTTTGCAGAGCATAATTGAGGCAATCGATTTTTTTTTTTCTGATTTTTCTTCATATTGTATTTTAAGAAATAATTTTAAGTTTTCAAAAAATTAAAAATCATAAATTTCCGAGTACGGAGTGGAACGAAAATCGTGTGAGATATAAATTTCTGGAGAGAGATTATGATAATGTGAGGATAAGTATTAAGTAGGAGGGGCTCACTTCATTTTTTGTCTAAGAGTAGTTTTTGCTATTTTAGAAAATAAGACAATAATAGCAGAGCAATCCAATTAGAAAAGTAGAACAATAATAACGGGATGGAAGGAGTATCATTTTAGTGGAAATTAGATTATATCATCATTCAATATATATGATATTATTATATAGAGATGAAAGCATTAAACACCTCAACAATTGGTTTTATGATTTTGTTCATGAGTTATGAAAATGAGCACTTTGTCAATCAACTATCTAATTTGTTATTGGAAGTAAAGTTCGCCAAAAATCCAATTACGTGTAAAGTTATGGAGAATTTTATTGTGAATTATAGGCAGAGAGAGAAAACCAACCCTATAGGTGTTGCAACAAATGGTAGAGAAATGTAATAACGAACAAGAGAGATAAATGTTGTAGAACCGAGAGAAAAGAGATGCATATAAGACGGAGAGAGATAGACACTAGAGAAATTCAACTCTATAAAATTTTATTTAGGACTATTATTTCGAGTGTGTTCAAAATTACCCCTAATTTTGCTCGTGTGAGCACGCTTTTTGCTTGAATTTTACTTACTACAAAAATTAAATAGTTCAAGACATACAGTGCAATAAATTAACGAGTTATGGAATAAAGTGTACATTCTCATAATTTAGTGTTACATTTGAATTATGATTTTGGGAAACCATGTTCGGATTTGTAGTATAAGTTTTCCGCTTTGAAAAAAAATGCACAATTACATGTGAAAATATGCATAATTAATAAGAAAAAAAATGCACAATTATTGGGTAAAATATGCACAAGTAATGAAAAAAAAATGCACACAATTAATGGGAAAAATACGCATAATAATTAAGAAAAATATGCACAATTAATAGGAAAAATATGCACAGTTAATGATAAATAAAGAAAAGATGAAATTATTAAAGAGAATCTCGGACGAGACTTAAATCTAGGACGATACTTAGTGAAACTATGCACAATTAACGATTGTTCTCGTAAAATCTGGGACGAGACTTGATGATATTAAAACATGGAAGAGAATTAACGAAAATTACGTTTACAGCAAAAGGAAAGAAGATAAAAAATAATAGATTGTGTAAGATTACAAAAATAACCTTAGTGCAAACTTTTTGCCTTATAGGTGTATTTCGGGATTTTAAGTGATGGCAAGATCTGGAGCGTCGAATTACTTGATCAAATGATTATAAACTATTCCTATTAATTTCTCACTCTAAGAGTGTTCTCGTATTATCTCTTCAATATATATATATATAATACATGGTGATAAACTGACAATTAATCTTTAATTGGATGATTAATTTCTTAGTGGATTTACATCAATCATCATATCATATAGATGAGGATAATAAAATGAAGTATTATTCGACGTAAATATCAATAAAAAATAAAATAAAAATGGGAAAAAATTGGGAGAAAAATACGAAATATTATGGCGGTAAGAAAACATCCTGTCATGAAAGCTCCGTTACAACTACAAAATCGTTACGGAAACTGGTCGGTTACTAGTTACTACCGCTGTCAATCTTCCCTACTTCGCAGTCGCACCATATATATCCTCATGAACGCCCAATAACAATCCCAAGCCCATTGTGTTTACACGTGGCACTCAATTATAACTGCAGTCTTGGCGGATTATTGTGGAAATCGACACATGGGATCAGAACCTCGTCGCACATAAACTCCACTAGATGACAAACCCCCTCTCTCTCTCTTGGGCTACAATGGCGCAATGCACACGTTCCCTCTCTCTCTCTTAAAACCCCACTAATCCCACTCCACAACACGATTCCTGCTACAATTTAAACACCAGTAAATCCAACAGTTTCAATTTTTTATTTTTTAAAACTGAGAACCTGCAAAGGGCGAAGCTGAAGAACCAGCGATGAGAGGGGAGGACGTCGAAAGCCGGACAGAGAAAGGCAATCAATCAGCAGAAGACTCGTACCCGACTCAAGTTAGAGAGAGGAACTGGTTATCATGGCTGGTTCCGGTCTTCGTGATTGCGAACGTTGCGATGTTTGTCGTCGTGATGTATTTCAACAACTGTCCGAAGCGTATCAGAAGCAGGGGATTCGGAGATGGCGATGATAAGTGCGTCGCGAGGTTTCTTGGTCGTTTCTCGTTTCAGCCTCTCGGAGAGAATCCTCTGTTTGGGCCTTCGTCTTCCACGTAAGAATAATCCTTTTTTGTTTGGTTGCGTAAAGATTTTTTATTTTGATGTTTGTTGTCTGATATTTTAGACTTCTTGCTCAGTGATGATTTTCTGTTTATCATTTTCTTGGTGGGTTTATTTTTTTTTCCTCTTTGGATAAATTTTTGGCGGTTAATTAGGCTTTCTAGATCAAAAAATCGAATTTTGACTTTTGAATTGTTTGATAATATTTTACTATCAATGTTTGGAGGGGAGATAAATGGACTGTGTGTTTTTGTCTTATGAGGATTGCAGAATTCATAACTGACTTTAAGTTTAATGTATTTTTATTTTATTTATTGTGTTCATGTTTAGTTTTATTTACTATGAATGGATCAATTGCAATCTTATGTTGTTGGGGTGAGAGGAGAGCATTTTGTCTATTTTGTTACAACATAAAAGTTCATAATGATGGTGTGATGTGATTTGCCTCAACAATGGTCACATCTTTATTGTCTGTTTTTCATTAATCTGTGCAAGGATCATAGGTTGAATAAGCTGTGAATCTATGCTTGACTAAATCTCCAAGCTGAGACTTTATAGAAGTTTAGTCAATGCTAATTAAGTTCATAGCTTCAATAATTCTGCTTGGTCTATGTCTAGATAAACCTATCACACTTTCCATAGAACCTAATCTAATAATTAATACTAGTGGAAATATCCCCTGTTAACCAAATCGAAAAAAAAAATACAAATATAGCCAATCACTAAAATAAAACACAAAAGTAATAATTTTGTCTTTTATCCGTGGGCAGATGGGAGGGCCGATGGAGGTTGATGGGAGGCGATGGGTCCATCGGCCCTCCATATTTTTTTTTATTTTTTTACTGAGGCCGTGGCCCTCCATTTTTTCTTTTGTTTTTTTCTTTCTTCGGGGCCATCGGCCCTCCTTGCCCTACTTCAAATTATTATTATTATTATTTTTTTTTTTTTTTTTGATGAGGGCCATCTACTTCTACTTCAATTTTTTTTTCCTTATGACCATCGGCCCCTCCTTCAATATATATATATATATATATTTTTTTTTTTCGAGGGCCATCGGCCCTTATGCTTACATATATATATATATATATTTTTACTTGGGCCGATGCTTTTTTTTTTTTTTGTTTTAGGGCATAGAGGCCATCGGCCTGCCTGCGCCTAATAAGGACAAAATGGCTATTTTTGTGTTTTTTTTTTAGTCATGGGCTATATATGTTTGTAGACTTTAACTATTTGGCTACTATTAAAAATGCCCCTTAATACTACTAGCCAAGAAAAAAATGGAAAAGACTATCTTCTGCATTATTGCCATTAGGGATCTGGTTTTAGTTCTGAATCAGTCATACTTCAGTTTGGACTAATATGTTAGTTGTTGGTAGATCTGATCTCATCCCTTGCCTTTTGTAATAATGAAGGCTGGATAGGTTGGGTGGTCTTAACTGGGAAAAGGTGGTGCATCAGCGTCAAGGCTGGAGGCTTATCTCATGCATATGGCTGCATGCTGGCCTAATTCATTTGATTGTAAACATGTTGAGTCTCATCTTCATTGGCATTCGTCTCGAGCAGAATTTCGGATTTGGTAAGAGCTATTACTGGTCCCTTCTCATGTTCCTTGCTACATGGTTAAACTATTTGAGAAGAAACTCGCGATCTATCTTTCAGTACGCATTGGCATCATCTATCTGTTATCCGGTTTTGGTGGGAGCGTGCTGTCCTCGTTATTTATACGAAACAGCATCTCCGTTGGTGCATCTGGTGCACTCTTTGGGCTTCTCGGAGCAATGCTTGCTGAGTTGATTACCAACTGGTCTATATACACAAACAAGGTGGCCTAATTTATCATTCTTGAAGTTTTGTGTAGTAGACTTGAATCATAAGCCGCTTTTCGTTTAGTTATTCTTTCGTTTTCTTTGCAGGTTGCAGCATTGTTGACACTATTAGTGATAGTTCTGATTAACTTAGCTGTTGGGATTCTCCCTCATGTCAATAACGTTGCACATATCGGTGGATTCCTGACCGGAGTTTTACTCGGGTTTATCCTTCTCCCTCGCCCTCAGTTTGGGTGGTTAGAAAGGCAAAGTGTTTCTTCTGGGGATGCTGTGACTTCCAAATATAAGGGCTATCAGTATGTGCTGCTAGTCCTCTCTCTCATGCTGCTGGTTGCAGGGTGAGTTAAATTTCTAGTCTGGTTTAGCTCCAATGTAAAGACCTCCAAACTTGTCTTAAACACAAGCTAATATTGATGCAGGTTTAGTGTGGGACTGGTGATGCTGTTTCGAGGAGTGAACGCCTCGGAGCATTGCCATTGGTGTCGATACTTGAGCTGCGTACCGACCTCCAAGTGGAAGTGCAACAGCAGTTGAGTGGTTTTAAGAATAGTGATTTGAGTTTGTAAGCTTAGGTTTAGATTTATTTCACATGAAAACTAAGATATAGTTGGGAAGTTTGTGTTGCTGATTGATAGTTTGTTCTGCAAATTTGTTTCATTATTCGTTTGATCAGTTACAAAAGCTTTGTTTTTTTACTGGTGGTGGTGCAATAAAATCTGAGAACAAAGGAAAATCATGAGAACATTCTTAATTTTGCTTTTAAAGAAAAACAAAGAAATGAAGACTATGTAAGAAGGTTTAGATTTGTGGAGCTGTCCAATACAACTTCACTCCAAAGAGAAGCTTCTCCCTCTCAAAGGGTCCATCTTCATGATCAATAATCGGGTTTTGGGTATTCGGTTTATACCGAAGCGAACCGTACCCATTCGGGTATCGATTATTCTGGATAGAGTATTAAACGGGTTCGGGTATACCAATCGGGTATCGGTTAAAAACTGATACCCGCAATTAATTAGCCCAATTTTAAGTAAATCCATTATTTAGTATATTTTCTAATTTCTAGCCCTAATGGGTAGAACATAAACCGACTTCACTTCTTGGCAGTCTTCAGTTCTGTAACTTCCGTTCTATGGGCAATTGTTGAGTTCCTGACAAAATTGTTAAAAGTAATTATTGCCTATAATTCGTTGGGGCTCTATGGTATTGCATTTGCATTTGGTAGTATGCTCGATCGGGTACGGTCCGGTTATCAAATTTAAGGTTATTTCTGGACAGGTAACCGATAATCGGTTCGGCAAACTCGATCCGAACTGATTTACAGCCCAAGGTATAACACGAGTGTTCGCTAATTTATTGACACGCCACAAGTGTACGAGTGCAGTTGCAGATAGAGAAGCAAGATCGATCTCACAAAGACTAATTAAACTAGTGAATATTAATTTCTATTGTTATCCTCTATTTAGACTATGAAAATTGATGAATTATTAAACCTAAAAACATGTATATTCGATTTCAATGGATGGTTTATCAAACTTCACTTTAACCAATCAATTACTAACAAGACTTATCCTCTCCTAAAACGTTCACAAATTAGCCTAAGTAACCATTGGGGCGTACCTAAACCTTAGATAACATGCTCGTAAAATTATCTACAAGTAATTACTAGCTTATTACTCCTAAAAGCTCAAAAGATCATTGTTCTCACATTAAAATCAAACATTTTGGGTGTTGAATAATTAACATGTCTTATGTCCTAGATCAAACATTAATTCTCCTATCTCAAATCTCAAATTAAAACAACAAATTATGTTTAATTGGTGAACAAGCAACTAAACAAACAATCAAACCATGAACACAAGAATGAGGAGCAAAAATAGAATTATCACAAAGTTTGTTAGTTACAAGAACAAAAATTCTAGAGTTTTGATCCAATGTTGGCTCAGCTGCCACGTATACAGACAATTCCCGTACCGAATTTTGCTATGTGAGATTCGATTTCGCCATAATGTTCATATGTGTGCAATTTCAAATAATTCAAAGTTTGTGTATTAACGGGCGAATTTTAGATTTCGTATGTAAAATATGAATTTGAAAAAAGTTTGTATAATTAGAAAAAAATAATTCAAAGTTTGTGTATTAATAGCCTTCGTTTGGTTATTTTGCGAAAAAAAAAAATGAAAATAGAAAAATATGAGACAAAGAAAATAAAGAGAAAGAAATATGTGATAAAAAAGAGTGAATTCTATGATGCTTGGTGCGAAATAATAATAATAATAATAATAATAATAATAATAATAATAATAATAATAATAATAATAATAATAATAATAATAATAATAATAATATAAAAAAAACAGATTAGAAATGTTACATTTGAAAGACAAAACATCCTTAAAATAATATAAAAACTCGGTAAATAGATGAGAAGAAATTAAAATGGTGGACTGTAGGGATATGAGTTAGTGATCTAGTAGAGCATTTGCTAGGGGTTACGTAGAACTTAAACCAGTAGTTCATGTAACTTAGGACGATATTGTAATATCTATTATGGGGGAAATTGTAGTGATACTGTATTGTATTACTGTAGAATTGAAGATCCCAAAACTCATCCTGAACCCTGTGTGTGTGGAACCGTTATGATGTAATAGGCTAGACTTAGTGTGATTGTTTACATCTTTTTGGTCTAAGTCCTGTAAGGGGTATATTGTTGGACTGAACTTCAGTAGAGAAGTTGAAGTTCCAGAACCCCAAATCATCGGTTCAGGGAGCTCAGCTGTCTTCAGAGTCCGTTGCTGACAGCACTCAGTAGAAGATCCTCTTAGCAGACTTTTGGAAAAAGACTCAATATGATCTTTGATCTACTGATTGAGTGAAGAGCTTCGTTGTCTTCGAGTCAGAGCTGACTACATTCAGCAGAAGAACCTTATCAGCCGACTCAGATGAAGACTCATTATGATCAGCCCTGAATTATTGAATGGATGCAACTCAGTTGCAGACCAGACAAGGAAAAAGACTGTCAAATCCTTATCATTCGAATGTCAGCAGAGAACATTCAGTATACGAGGTTCAGAGAGTCAACTTAGATAGAAGACTGATGTCTGACAAGTCTCACCTACCGCAAACCTCGACCAATGAGAAGCAACCAAAGCAACTGCTCTGACACTAAAGTTGCTCTCATGTACAGAAAGTCAACCACTCTGCAGCGCAAATCGAAATTATATGACCGTTTTTCTTGGAGTTTTGTGGCACGTGGCATCGTCCTCTCCAACGGATACATGCCTATGTCAACACTATAAATAGAGAAGAGTCTCCAAGCTCAACGCAAGGGACATCAAGGGAACACAAGCTTACAAGCATACAACTCTCTAGCGCACTCAAAGTCAATCCAGCGAAGAACTTGCTTATTTGAGTATCCTTAGTTCTTCTCTCTAGAGAATCTTTTAGTTCCCCTTTTCTATCTCTAAGCCTCACTGTAATATCTTAGCTTAGAACATTCGAAGGAGTTCAAATTTTGTAAATTGTACTTATTGTAAGAACTCCTTCATTGTTGGAGATCATCCCCTCCCCTTCAAACTTCGGTTTGATTTGTAAAAGTCGCTAAGGACTATAACTTAGAAGCTCAGATTCCTTGTTGAGGCTTGCTCAGATTAATCAACAAGACCTCCTGTTCAGCAGGACAATGGACGTAGAATCTTGCGTATCCGAACCACGTTAAAAATTATTTTAGTCGTTTATTGTTTTATTGCATTGTGTTCTAACTGTTTATAAAACCATCCTTTGCATAAAACGAACTTGAAAAGTGCACCAGCCAAAACGGTTGTGGTTTGCATAAAAACATTTTCAAAGAGACGAAGTCTACTGGGCCCCACACTTATCCGCACAACATTCTGCATACTGAACTTCTCATACTGACCTCTGTCAGTAGAAAGGACTCAGCTGCTGAACCACTCTGCCGCGATCAGAAGGTTTATTTGGCATTGAATTTATTCAGTAGCAAAACTCAACACTCAGCTGACCTTCGCGTTTGAGGAAAAACTTGTAATCAAGTGTATTCACCCCCCCTGATACTCGTCTCCGGACCAACATAGACCTACCTAGAAATCCTCTCTACTAATTGTCGAGAAAATCATGTGAAAGATTGTATTGACACGGATACGGGAGAGGAGAGACGAGAGGGGCACGCGGTACGTAATACATTATTTTCTAAAAAAATAATTGGACATAATATGGGCACTAATATATGTTACCATTAAATATAAAATCACATATAAAATGAGTTAATTTTATATATTTATATAGAATTAAATGTTGTATTTACTGACATACATAGGACGCAACAATTTGAATGTCGTATCCTATCGGAGTGTTCGACACCGCTAGCGAAGCCAACATAGTCCTAGAGGGTGCTATGACACCACCGAAATAAAATAATTTAGTTTTCCCACAATAATAAAATAATGAGTAGCATTATCTCCGGCACATTCTTTAGGTTTGGTTTCAATTCCATAAGAATGTATTTTTAATATTATTTTAGTTATACTTTTAGATAATTATATTACAATTTTATTTTCTTTATTATTTTACAATTTTAATTCTGAATCCTCAAATTCTTCATTCAATTTCTTTTGCCCGTCGTAAGTCTTAATCATTTTATTTTCTTTATTATTAGTTATTTTAATTTTAAATTCCAATTATCAGATGACAATTCTGATATTGTTTTAGTGATACATACTTTTAAATAATTATATTACATTTTTTTTATTATTTAGTAACTTTAATTCTAAATCTTCACATTCTTGATTCAATTTTTTTGGCCCGTCGTAAGTCTTAATTCTCAATTATTTTATTATATTTATTATTAGTTATTTTAATTTTAAATCCCAATTATATTTTAGTTCTTTAAAAAAAAACTTAATTCAAATAAGTACGTAGATTATATTTTGTTTCTTAATTTTCTCAAAAATTTTAATCTTTCACCATATGCAAAGGAAAGGAAAATTATTAATATAATATTTAGTTTTTAGCATTTTATTAGAATATTAATCATCATTGGTGTTAGTTAGCAACCGATCATTTATATCGACATTTAGCACTTGTTGAATTAAAATTCTAAGTTGATATTTTATAAGTGTCCTTACAACATATTAATAGGAAATAAGGTGTTGAAAATTACAATATTTTATCCTTAAAAACTCTTTATTTCTCTCTAGATAATAATAATAATAATTATTATCTACCTATAACTACATTTCCTCAATTCAGGTGCTACATTATTTTTTCCCTAACTCCCAAAAATGTCCCTGCAACACCAAATATTAACGTATTTGCCATCAAATCCCTCTCCCCCAACAACGTCTACCTTCTGTCTTATACGGCACCTTCTCCCCATCACTCTCGCCTCCCACCACCGCCACGCCGCCACCAGCATCACGACACCTACGTGTCCCATGGAGATCCACGCACATTCCCCCTCGCCCAACCCCCTACCCCACCCACCGAAACAAAACTCCTACATCTATCGTCACCGCCCTCCCATCTCCCCCAATCTACATCAAATTCTCCTGCTCAGCCCTTCAATTAAGTGTGCGCCGCTCACCGTCTATATCATCACTTGGTCGAATTTTTTTGTAACAATTGTTGTTACAAAAGAGTGAAGCTGTTTGGATTTCCCTGCAACTGTTGTTTATATTACAGTAGTTAATTGTGACTGTAGCATACCATAGTAGCTTGTATGGAGTAGGAATCTCTTTAGCATTTAGTCTCCATTTTGATATTGTTTGAGTTTTGAATAAGATCTTTTCAAAAATCAACATTGTTGCTACCTTCAATTTCCAGACATTTTCCATGATTAAAGTTTTGTTCGTATCTTCTTGTCAATGCAGGGAGATCGTACAGATAAGCAAGACACTAGTGCCTTCAATACATGGCAAGATATTATCATACCTGGTAATGTTGATGATGGTATGACAGTTCTGACGCCGAGGCTTGTTGAGCCTCTGCCTTTATCAAATAGGAAATATTTGGCAAATTATTTAGGTCGAGCACAAGGAAAGACTGGCCGTCTTCGATTGATAGAACTTGCAAAAGAATATCCCGATAAGGTACTCATTTCTTCTTTCTGATACACATCTTTCATTACTAATATGGAAGTTCCCACGGGAAAACTTTATTATATGGTAGATTTTTCGAGACTATGAGTAGTTTTTCTCTATGTTTCCTTTATTCAAAATTACAAGTTCTCTTACCTAAAAAAATTAGTCATTTCACATTTCATGCAGAAAATAAAAAGATAAAAATGAATCTGCAGGATGACATTTCACACTTCGACATGAAAAGAAAATATGAAGGAAAATGAGAAGAGTTGTTCATAGTTAAGCTTTGTAGTTCTTTCTAGACTTGAATAAATGTGCCTATAATCTTGATAAGGAGGCACAAATCTAGCACACAGGATAAGTGTACTATTCATCCAATAACACTTGTGGAGATGTCGAGAGGATAGTTGGAATTTTTTTCCAGTGTTGAATTTGCTTATTTCAGATTGTTGTGCTACTTGACTGACTTCACTAAGCTTCTGATAAGTGTTAAAACAACCCTCAGCGAAAGCAACTTGTGTGATTTTCTTCCTGATTATTGATTATAGTTTCATGATCTCTGCAATAATTCTATTCCAAACAAATGCATATTGATCCTATGAAACAGTTGGAATGTCCAGAGTTGAAACTTAGTGGCCCTAACAAACTTGGGAGGACGGATTACTTTCAACATCTTCGAAATGCAAAATTTTGTCTTGCTCCGCGTGGGAATCATCATGGACGCTTCGCTTCTACGAGTCATTCTTTGTGGTCTGTGCGATCACTCATATATTGTCTAAACATACAATTTATTCGAGCTCATTGATTGCTGCTGTTCTTTTGAATGGAACAGGAGTGTGTCCCGGTCATCTTATCAGATCAAGTGGAGTTGCCTTTCCAGAATGCTGTCGATTATGCCCAAATTTCAATCAAATGGCCTTCCACTCGGATAGGGAAAGAACTTCTGGATTACTTGGAAACAATCCCAGGTCATAGTTGTGTGCTCCATCCTTTTTTGCCACTGCTACTAATGTCTAACAAGATTCACCTTTGTTACAGATAAGAAGATAGAGGAGATGATAGAGCGTGGTAGACGAGTGAGGTGCTTATGGGTGTATGCTCCATACTCTGAATCATGCTCTGCATTCAGTGGAATCCTCCGAGATCTTGAGAAGAAAGTGAGGCAATTCCACCATTCAGCCTACACGTTTTGGCTGCATAATGGAAGTATAGTAAATAGAGATTTAACCGAGTTCAGCAAATGGAAACCACCTATGCCGTTGCCTTAGCATGCAATTGGTAAGTACTGCCTGCTATTCCACTACACCTTTTTCCTATTCGGTTCTCTAATGTTGTAGGGTCTTAGTTGTCGTGAAAGAGAAAAAGAAAACAAATATTTTTTGCAATTTGATTTGTACTAAAAAGTTTGGGTGGGGATAGCCATGTTCTGCTATATTTTGGAAGGGGGCACAGTTTTGTACTTGATGAAGGCCAGACATTAACATTTTATTCATAATTAATGTATACACATTATCATAAACGTACTGCACAGTTGTTTGCATTTTCTTCCTTTAAATTATGTCATTTCTTGATTGATTCAATTACAATAGTTTTGTTATATTTAATGGGAAATTGTTACAAATGCTAATTTCCTAGCAGTACTTTTGTGTTGACTTAAATTTCATTGAATATGCTACCGTGGTTGCCTTTTTGAATATTTTTTTACTTTTATGATACAAACTCTCCCACGAATTCACTTTCGAAGTTAACTTACAAAAATTGAGTCACGTTCTTGAGAAAAAAGAAGGGAAATAAGTTTAAGTATTTGATTTATATAATCTTTATTTTTAATTGTCTCAAACTAAGACAGGAAATTTCAGAATTACTTGGAAATTGGAATCAGTTACAGACATGCAATAACATCAGTTGTCCAGACTAAATTTAACTGCATTCGATATTTTAATTTTTATTCTAACTGAAATTAGGAAGAGCACCGCGGCTCCTATTTCAAAATTCGTACGGTTTCAAAATTCAACTATAATTTAATTAAAAAATAATTTAAAAAGTTAAAGAAATTCTATTCTAACATGACACATTTTCCTAAAAGAAAATAATTTTATAAAATATTACTAAATTATATCTTACTTTTTTTTATTTATCTCTCCTATTTTTTTTATCTTACTTTATCATTTCTCTCTCCTACTTTATCATTTACTCTATCACAAACTCATATATTAATACTTTCTTACTTTATTATTTATTCATCTCTCATATTTTATCATCAACTTTCTTAATCAATTGACGCGGTCGAAGAGGTGCTCAGTTGTGGAAGAAATATTCGTGAAAGTGGAGAAAAGATTGAAGTGTTGCACATCCGCCGCCGTACATGATAAAAGGGCAAAATCTCAATTCTCTCTTTTGTTCTGTGCTATTCTCTCTACACTAATTTACAGTCCTCTAATTTACGGTTCTCCGTGTCACCACCTTTTAGATTTCTTGTTTGTTTGTTTGTTTGTTCCCATTTGATTCTAAGTCGAGACATTCATTTGAGTTGACCTTATTTCCTTAATTCTTTCGAGAGGATTGCTGTTCGCAATTTTATAGGAAATTCCGCATTTGTTTTTTGATTGCGGAGTTATATCTTTTGTTGGTTCCGAGATTAAACGTTCGGTGTAGAAGGGGGGTTGAATACACTCGAAAATAATTTCTCAACTCAAAACGCGAACAATCCTTTTCGGAGGATGCCGTGCATCGAACAAGTTCGGTAGACCAAATAAGCTGTTATGAATCGCGTGGCTGAGTGGCCGACTTCCCCGAGACCTCGCTAGGCGACTTAGGTCGAATTCGCACTGCCGTTCACTGAAGTTCGGTATAGTGCGGAAATGTGTAGACCCAAATTCAATTGAGTTAGAAAACATTTTTAAGAAAACGCTTTTGATATTAGTGCGACTCGTTAAACTTTGCCAAAACGGAGTTGAATGATTTTGAAAGATATTTTCGGTATGAACGATGAATCAATGCAACGGTAAAAAACACGTAACACAAGCAATTTTAAAGTGGTTCGGATCCAACAATCCTACGTCCACTGTCCCGAAAAGATCGGAGGCTATTTTATTATACTTGAGTTAGTCTCGGTCGGTTTGTCTGTTGGACAAACACTGGTCTTGAGATTTATATCGAGCAAGTCTCGGTTACAAGATATCAAACTTAAGTGTTTGACAAACTCTCCAACTATGAAGGAGTCCTTTACAATAAGGATCAGTTCAAAGATGAACTCCTTCGTTCTAAGCTATAGATATGATCAGCTGAGTTTAGGTTAGAGGGAAGGGGAACTAGAAAGTGGCTTCTAGAGCGACGAACGGTTAAGTATGGACTTTGGGTTCGTATTCAGTCGCTTGGATACTAGAGGCTTTATGATTTGATTCAGCTCGGTTCCCTATGAGCAAGTATGTCGCCTTTCGCTGAAGATAACTCTATGAAGTTCTTGCGGAAAACTTAAGTCGATTCTGAGTTGCTCTTGAATGCTCGTGTGTTCTTGTATGTGTCGTAAGCTTCGATTTGAAATCTTCCCTCTATTTATAGAGCAGAGACATGGATAGATCCGTTGGAAACGACGATCCATGTGTCTCTTTCTTTTGGGTAGCTAACGACTCTTTCAAAGTATGGTGACAGAGTCCTTTTCCTCCATTTATGGAAAGTTGTTGACTTGCAGCTTTAATCATAAAGTAGACAGCTGATTGCTTGTTATTGATCGAGGTGAAGAAAGTAGGTGAGACAAACAGACTTCAAGGTGGATCCAAGTCGACTTCTATACCTCGTATGACTGCCGATTTGACTTATGAGATATCCACGATCAACAAGACCGTCTAGCCATTTTGAGTCGATCTATGTTCGTGAAGATACCCCACGGAGTTCGCCTCTCCGAAGATCAACTCGAGTTCAGATGAACTACTCCTGCCGGAGTTCGGGCTCCGACTCCTTTTTTTAGTATCTTGCTCTCCTTGAGTCCAATACTATCGAGTCTTCTTCTTCCTGATCGTGGAGGCCGATAGTCCACAAGAACCAGGACGAAGCGAGTGCTCGAACCATATCGAAGAGTGTCTACCGAGTCCGAAACTCTCGGGACGGATCAAACAATTACAACAAAATAGTTCATCACCAAAGTAGGGCTTTGAGATCTTGAAATCGATCGAAAGACTAGGCTACGAGTTGTCTCCCAACAGTTTGTGGAGGTACTGAATCATCTCGTAACATTTTTTTCGTTTCAATTTTCATTTTTTCTCTTTTGAAGTTCTTATCCTCCCCGAAATCTCCGTGCCTGCGTTAATCTTTCTATTGATTGTGCCTTTGAGTTTTTTGCAGGGAACCCCTTTCTTTTAACGACTAGCATTGATTTTTCAGTCTGAAGTGGTTCTGTAAGGTTTGTCTCGAATCCTTGGAGTTTATACCTTTTCTCCGTTTTTCTTTTGAAATTTTATTTTTGTTGCGTTTTGATTAATTAACAAATTGAGTTATGACCGTGCAAAAGGCTAGAGTGTTGAATTTGGTTTATCATGATCCATGGTGTCATTGATATCCATGAGATGAGGGGTTATGAATAAGGTTTTTGTTTGGCTTTCGATGAGTTTCTAGGGTTAGTGGGTTCACTGAACTTAATTGCAATTTTGATCAAGGTTGATTATGTTAAAAAACAATCATTTGTAGGATTTTTTCCAGTTAGTTGTTTGTTGTGGGCAGATTTTATCTTCTGGTATTCGTTTGAAATGTTATGTTCCTACATTAAATATAGCGTGCTTTCTAAATCATTAAAATCAGAATTTTTAGAATGAAAATATTTTTTAGAGCTTGGTATAGGTTGATTAATTGAATTCTAAGTTCAGTTAAATGACATTGAACAGGCTGAGATCCTTTGCTCAATCAAATATGACGACCATGATCAACCAAGCATACGCTAATTGTGAGTGTTGGTGACAGCTTAATCTCTCATTACTGCTGAAATTTGAAATTCTTTTGTCTATTCTTTGTGTTTGATCCACAACTTGATCTGCCAGTATTACAAGGGTCAGAGCAAAGATTTTTTGCTTAACTACAGTCTTCTTGAATATGACTGATAAACTAACTTCATGTTTTGTATGACGGCAAGCTCATCAACAGATGGTAATTTGTCCAAGTTGATCCATAATTTTATTCGAATGGGGTTGTCTCAAAAGCTATTGATGAAAATGGTAGACACTTCTACATATTTACTAAGATTTGTTTGTGATCATTGTGCTTTAATTTATTCAATATCATGCAGGTGAAGGAGATATTGACAAAATACTAACCTCAGATTTAAAATACTCGGTGAGTGATGTTTGTATAATATTGATTTCTGTCATTTTTGCTTTTGGGATGGTTAACATTTTTCTTTGTGTCCAGTAATCACACCTTAAAATGCTATCTTTATCCATTTTCATGGGATATTGAGTATCATGAGCCTTCTTTTGCCTTAAATTTCACTTTTTACTTTTCTGGAGAATAATTAATGGCTTGTGGTTCAAAATACCTAGCATTAAGAAATGATTCCATGGCACTTGTGGTTAAAGAGAACACTTAAATTTAAGTCGACAAGAGAAGATAGGCTAGTGGGTCCACTTCTTCCCTTTGAAGAGTTAGACGAATAAGCAATTATTACACATTCTTATACGAATATATTCAACTACAAGGCCTTGCTTAAGTTATCCCTTATTCTTCCAAACTCTTATTGTTACTTGTTAGAAACACGCCTTCTAATTATCATGCTCTTTAATGCAAGTTTGTGATGAGTTTATGCTTGCATGAGAAGAAGCAAAGGTAGCTCGTTAAAGACTTGCTTCAGCAGAGTCTAGCCTGGTAATGGATTAGAGATCCAGTTTATGTATCAAATGTTTCCTATCCATGTTGTTCCTTTTTTCCCCCTTAACTAGCAGCTGTGAAGTATCAAGGCTAATTTGTTGACTTCTTACAGGAAGAATCTGATGAGTTTAGCAGAAACTCAGTAAATAAAGCTACAATTTGAGAATTCAAGAAATCTTAATCACTTTCTTCACTGGTGGATGAACTTCACAGTTTCTCATCTCAGATACCATACCAGTTTCTTGTGAGTAGAAATCTTCATATTATTACCTCCTTGAGTTTTCAACCTAAATATATGTGTGATTCTCCTTTAGAAACAACTCCTCTATGAAACATGCCTTTGTATCTGGCTTCTCTCTTACTATGAACATGATTACTGTTAGTTTAAGAACAACAAAATAGGATTCTCTAAGAATCTTCTCTATGCTGCTTGAAAACGACGCAAAGTCAATTTTGGAAACATAAAAATGAATTGTTACTAAAACTGCCTTAATTAATGACTTAACTCCCAATCTTTTAGTGCACAATTCACATTATTAAGAGTACAAGTATCCGCAGGCTTTGCAATGGAAGCCTTTGGAGCTTTTCTTCGGAAAGTGAACTTGCGATCTACTAATGCTCCAAAATTTAAACAAATCGTAGCCATGACAAAATCCAAAGAATTGCACCTATTTAACAGTTCACTTAATAAATGGAGTCTGACTAAGAATGCTTTTTCAGGGAAATGGGGAAAATGAGGTGGTGGTTCATCTTTTTAAAGAGCTTTTTTGTTTTATATATCTGTATATTTGATCCATCTCTAATCTATACACCTTTGTCATGTACCTACAATAGCCAATGTTTTTGCTATATAGTGGTTTATATAAATGAGCAATCTGCAAGTAATATCATCTTACTATCCATGATAATTGTTATATGTGACGATGGTTTAGAAAGGTTGATGAAACTTCTACGTTTCCTGGGTTTACTTGGCTTTCATACACGTAGTTTAATTATATTTTACTTTCTTTCTAATTTAGTTTCACTTTATAATCTGTTTGTGAGGCAGGTGCAACTTACACCAAAAACTATAAAAGGTTTAAATCATGGGTGTGGTGGATACCATTTTTTATAATGCATAAGCTTGAAATTTATAGATCTTTCTTCTGCTTCTTCAGTATGAGTTGAATACATTTCTTCAGCGCATCAAGGACAAAGATGCAAACCTACACTTCATACTGTTGCAGAACTGGAGTTGTTACAGGTAGTGGATGCCTTCAAAAGCTAAATGCAAGTTGTAGTTGTCCTTTTTACGTTTGGCCTTTTGTCTTGATGACCAGTTTCATGTTCTCAGATTGATCAGTGATATGTCTTGTTGTTTTATTGGGAAAATTTCGTTAGCCGAAGAAATGATGATGTCCATAGGATTATATAAGGAAAGTAATCTGACCTCCCCAGGAGAATTCTCAAAATCCAGTAGAAAATGACAAAATATTCTTAATACCACAAAAGGATCCCAAAAAGGATCGCCATTATGATAGAGATACACATATGTTTAGTCCATTTAAGAAGAAGAAAAATATAAGGCAGGTAAGATAACATTACAAGATGTGCAGAAGTATTATGAACTTCTAGGAGAGAGTGGTGGCGTACTGCCTGCAGGAAAAATTGAAGGCAAGGAATTGCTTGCTCCAGCATTTGTGGCAGAGGTTGTTCCAGAGACATTCAAAGGACCTACTCCCTTATTTAGCAATGATTTTACCTGTAAATAGGAGGAGAATCTTTGCATGTAAATTTGATTTACATTTCGTATATAAGAACTACCCAAACCCATACACATAGACACAGGAAAGCCTGCAGTAAACTATTAGCTAACTTGCTTTTGCAGGAAATTTGCATATTCATGAGGTAACAATAATTACGAGCATAAGGGTATCACGAGGCAGTCCGGCTTCACTATATAGCTTATGCAGAGAGAAAAAGGATAAGTCTGGTCCCATACATGGTCATTTTTTCCAGTATTGTTTACATACATATTTCAAATACATTCACCTCATTCTACAATGAAATAAATCCTCACAAAATGCAGAGAGGAACATTATTCGTTTTTTAAAAATAAGTCAAACTAAAACTTGAAAGCTCTCTACTTTACTCCTCTTGTCTGTAATCTACCCTAAATAGATTAACAATTAGAATATAAATTGCATGTAAAGCCTTCATATTCTTTTTAAACATCAATCCTCACATGCGGAAAATTGAGCAGAAACTAGACTATCACACTCGACGAGAATCCCCACATAACTGCAATACTATCAATAACTATGGGAGAAAATATATAATAATTACCAAAACATTGGTTTCGGGTAGAGATAGTCACTGATCGAAAAGTTTCTCAGCAACAAATGGATTGGTCTTGATGGCCAAAGGAGACACCTCTACCAGCTGCAAGAGCTCGGCATCGAGGCTCGAGACATCACCATTGAAATCCACATCTATATCTCAGAAAGTTCCTCAAATTGCGATACCACCCGCGGCCCTCAGATCTTCAGACGCTTCTTGACACATCAATAAGAAGACTTGAACGACCAGCGAAAAAATGGTAACGCCGGAGGCATCTTCCCCCACGGATCTCCGTAGATTCAAAATCTGTGAAACTTGAAATTATTTCTGGATGTCTGCAGCGAGAAAACCCTAGAATCCGAAGAAAACTGCGATGCAAGAACGGAATTCGTGCTGAAATTACAAACCCTTGGATCAAAAAAGAGGTGTAGGCGTGCGTCTATGTGCGGAGGAGAGAGAAAGATGAGAGAGAAGAAACGTAGCCATTCATCGAACTTAATCAATTACCGGCGACAGGGGGGAATTGACAGCAGATAGAGGGGAATTGATGGAAGACGGCGGTGATTTCTTGAGTGAGCGGTAGGGGCACCCAGAATTCAGATTTCTAGCTGTCTAATCCGAAGCCGACTCGATGAAACGCGGTCGAACGGTGGAGGTTCGACAGTGGTTGACACGGTCGAAGAGGTGCTCAGTTGTGGAAGAAATATTCGTGAAAGTGTATCACATGATTTGTTTTACCAATACTGATAATGCTGCACCCATTTTTTCCACCGAATCCCAAAATTGTCCATGGATGTCTACTGATAAGCACGTAATTGTTGCTTTTATATTATCGATATTGTGCATGTTTGTCTCGTGTTTATGTGTGTAGGAGGTGGAATAAGACGGAAAAGATGGTGAAGGGTTGCCTACGTAAAGATTGGAAGCTGCATGCATGCAAGGTGTGATAAAAGGAGTTTGGGCCAGAAAATTAAACATTTGGGCAGGATTTGGACCCCTCCATTTGGGCCAGCGTAAGTGGGCCGAAGAGATGGATTGAATGAAGAAATGAAGAAGCCGACCCATTTATATTGGAAGAAAATGGAGGGAAAGTTGTTTGGTAGAGGCTACTAGCTATGATATGGAATTGGTGCAGAAAAGTACAGTGCCAAGATGTTTTTCACTGCCACAGCCGTCCAGCAGGGCAAAGAGTTCCTGAAATAGCCATGCTGCCTCCCTTCAGCTTTCCCAAGACAATCAAATCCGCCCCATTCTGCATTTAATGAATGGAGAGGCTCAAGACGAGAAAGCATGTGATGATTTAGACTTATCTTTTGAAATATTATTATTTTGGGTTTGTACTAGTAAATAGGGGGAGAAATCCCACAACACATATCACTTTTACAACAACTCTCTAGACTTGATCTCTCTACTTTAGTTTCTCTCTAAAAATTCGAAATGTTCTCTAGTTAGTTCATGTTCTTCATCTTCAAAGTTCAAGTAGTTGAAGCAATTAAATTCTCGCCCAGCTCAAGCATTTATATTTCGAAGATCTGCCTCAGTAATGTTCTCTATTTTCTGTTCTGTTTCTCTCATTTAATTCTGCACTGTTATTTCTGTTTATTTAAGGATTCAGAAGTTAATGCTCCTCAAGTTAGTGTTTTCTGCATTTATGATGTTATTCCCTTGCATGTTAGCTTGCTTTCTTGTTCTAAATATGTGTAGCTAAACCCTAGATTCGGCTAGGGCAGTGAAACACCCGATCCTTGCCTTCATGAGATCTTAATGTGCTTAAAATTGGTTAACTAAGTGTTTCGTTCCAGATCTGTGTAGATGCTTGCTTAAGATGACATAAGACTGATCACCCTAGGTTAACTGGGCTGGTGTTGAACAGGCAGGGGAGATGGTAGAGTTATTTTCATGCTCAACATGGGTAGCTTTGCTAGTTCGGTTTCTTGGATGTTAATGCTCCTTACTGTAGATCTATGCAATGCTCAACATGGTAGATAAACACTAGGGTAGGGAGTAGTTTAATGCTCAACATTTCTTCTCCATTTCAAGAATAAGATTTAGGTGCGTTCATGCTCAACACGGCACCTTAGCCGAGCAACCTTAGGGAAACCGATTAATCTTAGAATCGAGGATTGGAGGCCGATCAGTGTGGATCTGCCCAAAGCCGAGTCGCTTTTAATATTTGTTTTCATCACCTATTTTAATTGCGCAATTTATGATTTATTGCCTAGAGTTAATTAAACCAAAGTTAATGGTGGCTACTAACCAAACCCTTTTTCGATCTTTAGAGATAAATTGCTTAAATATGCCCATTCCCTGTGAATTCAATCCCTGCTTGCTAACTGTGCTAGTATTAGTTTAGTTGTCTGTCGCAGGTGTTTATAAATTGTATTTGGTTCGCGATTTTAACGACACAATCGTGCTTGACTGATGAGTCGATTTCGTACCTAATTATTTCTGTCCGAAAAGTCTCTTAACTGTGCAGGCGAGACGCTTTTGTTGGCAGTTATGCAGGAAAATAGGTTGATTTGGCACGACACGTGGAAATGATGTGGCAACGAGTTTCCAGCTGTAATGGCGAGATTTTGAGCGGATTTGGCAAAGAAAAGAAAGACGGAAAGAAGAAGAAAAGAAAGGAAAGAAGATAAGGGAGCAAAAGAGATAAATAAGGAAGGATGAGATATTACCATATCTCATAGATCATTTCCTTATCCACAAAGGAACCCTAGTTGTTATCTAATTCCTAGGAGCACTATAAAAGGATGAGGGAGGCACGAAATTCAGAAAACTTGGACAACCATCTTCTCGCGCCTCGACCTCGACACATCAATCCTTTTCCGATCCATTAATTTCCGAAGCCGCCGCCGCCGACCGAAGCCATTGCCACCGCCGTCATTCCTATTCCACTGCCGAGGAGAAGAACCAACGACCATTCCATTTACTTCATGCAATTCCTTTAGTTTACGTAGAAGAAAACAACAATTTCGTAATTCAGCTTTTTAAAGTTCGAACCTTTAGTTTAGTTCGTTTCTTGCTTCCGTTTTTAAACTGTTTAGCTATTAAATCTATTGATTGCCCAACAACGTAGGTTGTAGCTAAATTAGGGAAGTAGCCGTTTCGATGCCCAACATGGCGGTTACCGACTAAGTAAGTGGGAGTGAGGATTACGCAGTTTAAGTTACGGTAATCTATAACTAGTTGATTCTTAAGATTAATTCATTTTATGTGCCTAGGATTAGAATTACGTGTGTGTGAATATTCTTTTGGACCCGTCTCTTACACGTCTAGTTAAAACAGTTTAAATTGAGTTTCCGAGTTTTTACATTTTTTTCGGTTTTTATAAGTTCTTAGTTTAGATAAAAACCCAAAACTTGCGTGGTTGCTAACCAAACCCAAGATAAGTAGGAAAATAATATGTCTAGTCCTCCGTTCCCCGTGTTCGATACCACCGTGAACTATGCGATATAATTCTCAAGTTTTGCGAAGGATTATTTGGTGCAATACAACGATCACCAAATTGGCGCCGTTGCTGGGAACGGTGTTATCTAGTTTTATTGCTTTTCTACTAATCTTTTTGTTCTTTTAAGCGTTGCATGAGCGTGGTCTTCCCAACCACGACCTCATATTTGATCCGAGGTCGAGAAAACGACGAAAGAGGAATAGGAAGAGGACAAAGGCTGCAAAAGCAACATATTCTATCCGAGGCGAAACGTCTTAAGCGCCCGGTCGGGGAGACGAACAGGACGTCGGCGATCGGATCGGGGACTCAGAACCCGAAACTTTTAGGTTCGACAAAAACACTACACAATACTCCAATTAACTAGCTTAGAATCGAGAGGAGGAAGAGATGGAGGACGAAATACACAATCCACAACCCTCGAGGATGAATACGGATTGCTTGACTCGGGAGCGGATCTTCCCGGTCGATCCAAATCACAACTACTGAACAAATTGACGTCGAGGCTGAACATGGTCGTTGCCATGCCGAAGTTCTATGGGAGGGACGAGCGAGAACCCAAATTCCTTTTTTGGCCTCGTTCAACCAAGTCTCCTGTCTGCATAGGCAAGGCAACACGGACGCTTTCAAGCTCAAGGTCTTTCCATTCACTCTCCAAGATGGAGCACAAACGTGGTTCTCAAGTTTAAAGCCGAACACGATAACGACGTGGGCCCAAATGTGTACGGTTTTCTTGAAGAAATACATCTCGCAATCGAAGACAAATGCATTAAAGAAGCGATTTTTGGGATCGCTCAAGAAATCGACGAGACCTTCGGCGCATCTTGGGTGAGATTTGGACGACTTGTCGATAGTTGTCGAACCATGGCTACTCGGATGTAGAGCTCCTACCGATTTTCTATCAAGGGATGACAGACTGAAGCAAAAGCCATGGTGGATATCGGTCCTAAGAGGAATTTCCATACAAGCCTCTACGAAGATGCAAGAAATATAATCGAAGGGCTTGCGGAGTCTACCTCGCGATATAAAGGGCCGAGACCAACAAGGAGAGCTGTAAATTGGTCTCATTCCGACTACATGGATGAGATCGATAATAAAGTGGAGGCAAAGTTCGGCTTATTGCAAGACAAGCTCGACTTGATACTCAAACGAACGCTCTGCTTGAGCCGATCGAATATCGATCATGCATGTGGGAGCATGCGGAGAGAAAGGGCATACGTCGCTGCAATGTCCCAGGGAGAAGATGTAAATGCCCGTTGGAAATTGGAGCGGGCAACAAGGGGTTCATCCGAACCTCAGTTGGAAGCAACCGGAGGAGCATTTTCGTGAGGAATCCGCCTCAAACCCATTTCAGCAACCATATCGGCCGAATATGGCTATCGGCGGCCATACCAACCTCCTAATCGAAACAACTAGCAGCGAGACGTATAGACCCCTGCATCAAAGGCGGTTTAGCAACGAATGTCCCGGCTGGCCACGATCGGAGCGGTAGAGCCCTTTAGAAAAGCTTTTTGGCGAAATGGTTTCTTCACGAAGGACACCGACTTGCATTTCAACAACAAAATGCAATGAGAGATCAACCGAGACAAAGAAGGATCGGCAAGCTACAATGGAGAATTTGGCTAAGCGAGATGAATAAACTAAATTCTACCATTCGGAAATAACAACTTCCCAAGGACAACTTCCGGCTCGGGACTCAGCCTAATCCAGGATGCCGTGGCTAATGTAAGTCGAGATAAGTATGTGTGGTAATAAGGAAATTGATGGAGAGAAGGATGCCCGATTGCACTGCGAGTGGAACTTCCAGAAAGTCAAGTACAACAACTCATCCACCGCTATGATAATTTGTACCAAACACATACTAATGGTACAAACGTGCTTAAACAACTATCTCAAACATACAAGCCTCTCGCACCATTGAATATATCGGCAAAGAAGGTCCATCACCTGGCCAGAGGCGGACCGAGGATCTTCTTCGTTTGAAGAATTAATGCATGAAATGATTGCTTCTCAAAAGGAATCAATTACATATCAGAGGCAGATGGAGAAGGAGATGATTTCAAATCAAAATGAGATCCAAGCCATGAAGGAAGAGATGTAACAATTGAGGATGAATCAACAAGTTACTTTGGACAATCTGTCCGAACAAGTGTCCAAACGCGCGATTCACTCCAAGATCGAAGGGGAGGTCAAGGGCGTCTATCTTCACAAGCTAAAACACAGCCCAATCCAAATGCCCAAAACTGCAACCAAATTATACTGCGTGGAGGAAATGAATTGCCTGGCCCAATTGTACAGGTAAGACATCCAGAGAAGTCAGCAGAGACGAGGAAGGCTTCAGAACAACCCATACCACCAGAAGACTTAAAGAAGCAGTATGCTGAAGGTCCTGAACCAAAACAGGATGAGGAGGACGTCCTGACTGGCCAGTCGGAGTCTGAAAATCTAATTCCTCCACCATTCCCCGAAGCTTTGAAAAGTAAAAAGACGCCGAACAAGGAGTACATAGACTACCTTAAGCTGTTCGAAAAATTGGAGATCAACATTCCATTTCCTGAGGCTGTGCAAATTCCTAAGTTCGGGAAGTTCGTGAAGGACTTTATGTTGGAAAAGTCCCAAAGTCCGAGAAAGTTGTGATGGACCACTCCGTATCGGCAATCATTCAAAGGATGCTACCCGCTAAGAGCAACTCCAACCAAAACACTAAAACCAATACTCATTTTCCAGTTTCTGTCACATCAAACAGTAATTTATCTCCAACCATCAAACTCAAACTCAAACTCAAAAGAATATTCTTTTTATATCCTTTTATAAAATACCTTTCAATTCCACCTACATATTTTTCTTAATTACACATTGGTACACTCCACTTTCCTACTACTAAAATATTGGATATAAATTTAATATATCTAAAATAACTTAATTATTAATAAATAAAAATGTAGACATTAAACTATGTATTAGATAATTATTAATTACACAACTTTATAAAAAATAATATTAAATCATATAATTAATATGAAATAATATACTAAGCATTATCTTATCTTAATATGAAATAATATATTAAGAGTAATTTGAATGAGAATGACGACAAATTAAAAGCTTAATTTCATTTATCATATTTTAATATGCATATTAAAAGATAAAATAATATACTGCCATTCCAATTTTATGAAATATATATATATACATCTTGAGAGATTGAGATTGAAATTAGGTTAAAATTCTCATTTCTCTCTCCACTACTTCTCGCTCAATCGCCCTCTCTCTCTCACCCCAAATTCTCCACAAAATTATCCACGCGATCCTCCTCTCTCGCCCAAAATTCTCGCCCAAAATCCGCCCAAAATCATCTGCGCCAAGCAAAAGGTCAAGTCCAGCGTGAAATCTCTCAACTACGGCAAACGCGGTTCTTCTCTAATTCGGCGGGCCTCGATGGGGCTGATCTCCGGCCACTCTCCGCCCGTTTTGTACATGAACCTGTTGGGTTCGAGCTTAAAGGTAGTCAATCTTCATCTCAAATCTCGAATCTACAAATTCTACAAATCGTTCTTCCTGCTCTTCTCTCTTGATATCGTTCTTAGTCAATTTTGCAATCAAACAAGCAAGGAGTAGTTATTCTTTACAATTGGTTTGGATTTATATTAATTGAGGGTAGAATTGCAAAACTTGTAATTGCACATAGATCCTTTGCGGTTTGTACAAGTAAAAACTCATTTCTACCTATTTTTGTCATAAAGACGGCAAAATTATGCGTTTTGCGATTCTTATTGCAGCTTCGTTGGATCAATTATCCAGCCGCATTTTGAGTTTTGCGGTTGGGTTGGACTTGCTTCTAAGTGTCTTTGACCCGGTATGTTTACACTACCGGTGCTTGATGGGAAATGTTATGATTAAGCGGTATGTGTGATTTAGGTGCATCCATAAATGTTATGCCATTATCCGTTTATAATCAATTGATTGGAGCTGAATTAGTATCCACCAAAGTGATAATTCAATTAGCGGATAAGTCATGCATTGCCCCGGTAGGTTTACTTGAAAACATCTTGGTCAGAATTAACAACTTTGTCTATCCAAAAGATTTCTATATCATAGACACAAATGATAGGAAAGTTGAGGGTACTGCGGGTGTTTTATTGGGTAGACCGTTTTTAAAAACTGTGAAGGCCATAATCAATGTAGATGAGGGATCTATAAGTGTTGCATACCATAATGAAATTTATGATTATCACATTGCTGAAGCACTTAATAGGCCGTTTGATCATGAAAATGAAAATGCTTTATCTACTGACTCCATTGAAAGCATTGTCCAAGAATATCTTGAGACGTATGTGATGCAGGATAAGATGGAGGTCACCTTGACTCAAGGGCTGACCGAATCAGATCTCGAGGATATGAGGGACGAGGAGATCGGGAGGAAGCATCTCGACCCTTATACGCAACTCACTGGTTGGCAAGCATCAGCAAGTGTGTCTCAACTGCCCATTCAAGACGACTCTGTACCAGAATGGTTGAAAATCGTGGAAGTAAAGCCCCGACCTGAAAGAGACAAGAAAAAGGCAACAAGGGAGCAGAATACCATCGTCTTGCAAGGGGATAGACCATCAACCAAGTGTGAGGAAAAATTTCGGAAGAAGGCCTATGAAGATTTCGAGTGGTATAAAGACCGTGGGAAGAGATTGAAGCGGGTGATCAAGGCAGTGGATGAGACTCCACTGTTCATGTCGTCACCCAATTGACTCTTCAAGAGGAGGTCTAGCCGAAGACTCTAAAGAGAGGCGCTTCCGGGAGGCAACCCGTATTTTTTCCGTTTTTCTTTGATTTCGTATTTTAGTTTGATTTTGTGCTTGGTGTTGTTTCTTTTCTTTTTCAGATTTTGGCTAAGTATGGAATTGAGATTTTTACCTACGTACCAACTACCTAATCGGAAATCCAGTTTTATCCACAGGGACCTCGTGTCTCGAGTGTCTTTCCTTCTGCGCAGATCGATACGGAAGTGCGGTGCGGACTCACAGGACTGATCTGATTCCCTTGGCCGCAGAGTAGATCGCCTCCGCCGCACGCGTTATGAGCGGCCGCCTCCTTTGCCCGGGCGAGGCGACCGTGACTTTTCTTCCCCAATTTTATTTTTCGTTTTTGTTTTATGTTTGAGTCCGTTCTTGTGTGTTTTTCTTGTTCTTACACTTGATAGGGATCAAGTGTAAGGAGAGGTGTTTCTTTTTATTTTTGTCTTTTGTCTTTAGTTTTAGTTTGTTCTCACACTTGGTAGGGACCAAGTGTAAGGAGGGTGTTTTTGTGTCTATTTTGTCATGCCTTCTCTCTTTGTTTTGTCTTTTTTCTCTTGCTCGAGGGCGAGCAAGGTTTAAGTGTAAGGAGGGGGGTATTTTGTGTCGAAGCATGCCAATTTTTTTGATTTTTGAAGTGCCGTTTTCTATGATCAAGCTTGTCTTATTTGTGCTTTTATTTTCAATATGCTTGCTTGTGGACTTTGTAAAGAGTAGATCTAGGCACGTATATGCATGTAATTTGGGATGACGAAAAATAAACTTTGTTGGATCGAAATTTAATAACCACTCACTTAAATTAGATTTGAGCCTTAAAGTAGAACACTTCCTACTATTCTTTTGAGAGTGCTTATCCATGAAAATCGCAATATGTTTTGAGTCACTTGTGATAAATGATAGGAGGCACTAGGGATTTTTAGCCACGGCCGCGACAAAATATTTCCGACCCTACATTATCCCTTAGTGAACCAATTTGAGCCTTGACCGTTTCTTTGATTTGAGTTAGTAAAATTTAAGCCAAGGCCTTTTTAAACTTTCTCTTGACCCATGTTATTACATGTTTTACGAACTCTTTTGTGCATGAAAGTTAAAATCCGAAGTTTTACATATGTCTCCTACCTACCCGATCCTAGACATGTTGCAGAGGAACGATTGGATAAAAAAGTCTAAGTGTAAAAAATGCTCTATATAAGCCGAATTCATAGTGTCCCGTGCAGTACGAGTTGAGGAGCAGTTTGTGCCCGGTGCTAAAAAAAAAAAGTATATGCCACGAAAATACTCTCAAAAAAAAAAAAAAAAAAGAGAGAGAGAAAAAAAAAAAAAAAAAAACAAAATCTGAATATGAAACGTGGCAGAAAAGAAAGAGTATGGGTGCATAGTATTGATGTTGTAGCATTGAAGTGAATTTTCTAATTGGTGGGAGTTTGGCCGACTTATCTGGCCGTGTGAGAGAGTTTTACATGCATAACATTAAATCTGAATTTTAATGGAGCTTAGTACCCCTAGGACCCTTACCAACATCAGTTTGTCTAAGTCCTAAGCCCCATTACAACCGAATAAGAAAGACCTCCTTGATATTGCTATTGTGATGATCTCTTATCGTGATTGCGTGGATTGCTTTCTTTTGAGTGGCTTGAACCGGACCTAGATTAGTTGAGTGTTGAGTGAAACTTGAGGAGATCCACATTGTTTAGATTTTGACCAAATTGATATATATGTGCTTAGTTTCAAAATTTGCATTGCCTACTTGTTGGTTGAGATCATGATTGCATGGTTTGACATTGCTTGGCTAGTGAATTGGTGCGGAGATTTTCGAATTGATTGGTATGGCTTCTTATCTTTGTTTTGTGAGTCCGTTGTTATTTTCTTTCTTCCGTTCTTGTCGAATCTTGTTTTTGTTCTTGTTCGAGTCTTGAGTCTTTTATTTTGTGTCTAAGGTCTTGGGGAAGACCAAAAATAATTAGGTACTTATCTTTTGTTCTTCTTATACTCGAGGGCGAGTATAGTTCAAGTGTAAGGAGATTTGATGAGTCGATTTCGTACCTAATTATTTATGTCCGAAAAGTCTATTAACTGTGCAGGCGAGACGCTTTTGTTGGCAGTTATGCAGGAAAATAGGCTGATTTGGCACGACACGTGGAAATGATGTGGCAACGAGTTTCCAGCTGTAATGGCGAGAGTGGTTTTTATACCATCTCATCGTGTTCTTTTTAAGCTTATTTACATCGTTTTCTATTCATTTTTAGCTTTGTTTTGCTTGGAATCGTATACTTTCGATGGTTTTTGGTTTTGTAGGTTTCTCACGCGTTTTGAGCATATTTGGTGGTATTTGAAACCAAAATGAAAGAAACCATGACCATTTATGCATTGTTGGCAAAGATGGAGTTGTTTGGATGAAGAATGAAGAGGATTTAAAGCCGGATGTTGAAGAAATCGCGTTTCGGAGCTCATGTAACGAGGCAATTGGAAAATCGCGTGGCAGGCGGATCTAACGATCTTATAATCCGATCTCCACCGTCCACAACGTAGTTATATGTGTTAGGAACAATGTGGAAAAGTTTCGTGGCGATCCAACGGCTAACGAAGGAGATATCGCGTTTTTCCCAAAATGCTGACGGCGAAAAAAAACTGTTCGGCAGAAGACGCCGGACCGCGGTCCGCTTTTGTGCGGGACCGCGGTCCGCTATGTTCGACTCAGAAAACTGGAAAATCCGCGGGGTCGGACCGCGGTCCGCTGCTACTTGGACCGCTGGTCCGCGTCGTATACTGACCCCAAAACCAGATTTTTCGGCCCGGAACCTATATAAACCCTTCCGATTTCTTTCCTTCGACCACACACCATATTTTCGACTTCTTCCACCCTCCAAGGCGAGAAACTTACCGAAGGCATCCCTCCGTTGAAGATTCAAGACGAAGATTGAAGACCACAACCCGAGAACCAAGCGAGGATCAATCCGCTAGATTCTAGGTTGTATTATTCCTTCTCGGTTTTGTTTAGAGTTTTGATACTTGAATTCTATGGATTATTTTTTGCATCTTTTGTGATTATTTTCCTACGAATATGAGTGGCTAAATCCCCTTGTGTGGGGTTTAGCAGGATCTATGTTTTTGATGAATTGATTCAAACTCAAGTTTTTCAATGAATGAATTGTTTTGTTTCTTAATTGTTGAGCCTTCTTTTGATTTCTCTATGATTCCTTAATGTGGTATGGCCATCATCTTAGATAATTATTGAGAATATAGGTAATAGATAATACGGCGCATCATACCCGGTTATTTATTTAGACACGCAAGTTAAGTGTCTAGATTGTCACCATTGGTTTGGGATAGTTTAGATGGTTCCTTAAATCCTTGAGCATGATACGATCCTTAGGTTCATGATATGATCACTTGATTGACCCTTAGGATTATAAGTTAGAGATCTCCCGCCATCATACGGAATCCCTAGAGCCTTAGTGGATGAACTAACAAAATAAATTCATAAATGCTAGCTAGAGAATGGGAATGAATCGATCATCTTAGGCATAGTGATTGCTAAACCTCCGCACTCTTCATCAAAACACACCCATTAACCCTGTTCGCTTTGTTTTTACTTGCTCTTTTACTTTCCTGTTATTTTAATTTAGTAGTTTTTAAATAAATTAAGCCCAGTTTAGGACCAAGTAGATAGCGAAATAATTAGGATAATTAGAACCCAGCCGAGTCCTTGTGAGAACGACCTCGAGAGTTGCTAGATTAGGTACTATACCGATTCGTGCACTTGCGAGAATTATAATTTGTTCATCAAGTTTTTGGCGCCGTTGCCGGGACTCAGTCGTTTTGATTATTCTTTTTACTAGCTATTTATTTGTTTAGATTTTATTTTTACGTTGGCTACTATTTCTTCTTTTCTTTACTGTGTCGGTAGAAGGTCGCAAAATCCAGAACTTGCGCCTTTTATCGATAACATACACAGAGTAGGGACTCAAGTTACGAGGAAAGAACAGGAAGACAAAATTGAAATGGAGCGAATTGAGAACAATCTTGAACCAGAGAGGTTGCAGGGAGACTACACAAGACCGATACTTGGAGCCAATACCACCTGCATCGTCCTAGAAGAGACCGCAAGGAATTATGATCTGAAGCCCATCTACTACCATATGCTACCATCTTTCTACGGGCTAGCAACTGAAGATCCTCTTGCTCATATGAGGGAGTTCTATGCTACACTGTGGGACTATTCCTCTCAGCAGGGCTCACTGCGATCAATTGGGAAGACGATTGTTTCCCTACACTCTGAAGGATAAAGCCAAGAATTGGTTGCACACACGCCCTGCTAATTCTTTGCGGACAATGGAGGATGTGTTCAAAGCATTCACGGAGCGATACTACTCCCGAAGCAAGAGCCACGAGTTGAGGCGAGGTTGCTACTTTCTCCCGGTTGACAATGAGACATATCATGAAGCTTGGGATAGATTCAAGGGACTCCTCATCCAATGTCCACATCATAATTACCGAAGTTGTGATGTTGAATGAGTTCTTCTACAATGGATTGCTCTTGCCATGTCAGATTATGGTTGACAACATGGCTCCCGGAGGCATTCTTGCACTGACCCCAAGTGCATTGCATGAGCTTTTTGAGACGTTGAAGGCTCGTTCCGTATTAAGAAGTCAGAGACAACGTGGAATGCAGGATGTGCGGGCTGCATATACGGATGATACTATTAAGGAGCTTCAATCGCTTAGACAAGAAATCAAGGAGCTCAAGCGAGAGACAAGTGCAAGCCCCAAAGATTGGCGAGGTATGTACCATTTGTGATGATCCACAACACTCAACCGCCCAATGCCAGTTCAATATCATCCACAATCAATTTCAAGAGGAAGAAGCTAACTGGGGACAAGGCCTAAGACACCAGGAATGGGAAGAGAGAAGGCAATATCAGAGGCCGCAGCAAAATTTTGTCCATAAGCAGCAAGGGTACAATCCTAACTACAAGAGTTACCAGGATTATGGAGGGAGGAATGCCATTCCGCAGCAAAACTTTGGAGGCACATCATCTTCTCGCCCTCAGCCAAAGATTGAGGACGCTCACAAGAATTCCATGGCCATCTTGCAAGACACCTTAAACTCCTTTATGAAGAGTTCTAAGGAGCAAATGGAGACACTTACCACTTACGTCGAGAACGTGGAAGCAAATTCCAACAATTTGGGGACTCGACTTGGCCGGCCTAGCACGAGAAGTCGCTTTGCTTAAAATGCAACAAGGGGGACTACCGGACAAACACGACAAAGCAAAGGCTATCCACGTATTAAGGAATGACACGGAGATTGAGAAGCCAGATTATATTCCTGAAGACTCACCCCTTGAGAAAAAAATCAAGAAGGATGACGTAGTCGAAGAGGATGAAGAAGCCTTGACTGAACAAGCCAAAGGAAAAGAGAAGGATCATGTAGAAAAACCCACTTTACACAAGGCGAGTAACCCATACAAGCCTCCTCCACCATTTCCCGGGCGTCTGAAAGGAAGCAAGCCAGATAAGCAATTCTTAATTTGCCACTCTTAGACCTTATTAAGAGTATTCCAAGACAATCCAAGTTCTTCAAGGAGCTCATCACCAATAAAAAGGATTACGAGCATAGTACAAATCTTCCTATACTTGAATCAGGGGGTGTTGTAGTTGATGTATCGGCTCTACCGCCTAAGTTAGCAGATCCTGGAAGATTCGACATCACTATCTCTATAGGCAAGGACAGAATTGCACGAGCTATGCTAGATCTTGGAGCTGGTATCAACCTCATGCCCTACTCTGCCTACAAAACGTTGGGAGTTAACAATTTGAAGCCTACACCTATGAGGCTTCAATTTGCTGATAACTCGGTGAAGACCCCAATGGGGATTGTTGAAGATTTGTTGGTAAAGGTAGACAAGTTTATTGTTCCTGTTGACTTTATTGTTCTTGATGCAGATGATACTTCTCGAGGGCTAAGTGACCAGCTTATCCTCCTAGGGAGGCCATTTATGGCAACCACTAGGACTTGTGTTGATGTACCATCACGAACTGTGAGGATGGAAGTCTTGGGGGAGGTTACACAATTCAAAGCACTAGCTCCAACCACATTGGGAACTAATGCCTCAACTGCTGAAGTTAACTTTGTGCAGCCTGAATTTGATGTAGTGAAGGACTCTGATGGTACATATGGATTAGGAATACATGCATTATTCGATGAGGAGTCAACTGATGTTGGTGTTTCGAAATTGGATGAATGTGTTGAAGATCAAAAAGACATGTTCCCGAAGAAAACCATCTATGTCAGACGCACTAAAGCTGCTTGTGGGAAGAGGACGCTTGGTAAAACACTCTATCCTGGTCTTAAAGTTCTTTTATATAACGATGGTTCTAGAGTTTTTCTAGGATACCTAAGTTCTACATTCTCTGGACCATTTCATGTGGTGGACGTTTTGTCGCATGGTGTGGTGAAGTTGATGAATCCACGAACCAAAAGACATTTCAAGGTGAAGGATGTCTATGGAGCATCATCGAAGGAGGCGTTCGACAAGGCTGTAGTCGGGCATCCAAAGTCGCCAAGTTTCTAATCTAATTTAGCAAAGTCGAGCCAACGACTCTAACCAACAGCGCTTCGTGGGAGGCAACCCACGTTTGTGAGTTTTTCTAGTTTTCTTAGTTAGATTTATTGCTTTCCATTAAAAAAAAAAAAAACGAGGAGGAAAATTGACATATATGCTTCACCTATTGATTTTTAATGCATAATAAGCTATATCAGAGCAGCAGGGAAGCTGATACGGTCGGGATTAACTTTGGATCTGAGCCTGAAGATCAAGCTTCGCATATGTAGATCAATCGGACATCACCTAGACATCAGGGAAGATTCGTTTACCCAATTTTCTTTATTTCACTCTATTTTCGTGCTAGGGACTAGCTCGTAGATAGGTTTGGGGGAGGGGGGTATGTCGAATCTTGAACCCTATTGATTTGGTCTTTATAATTATGATCTATGCACTTGATATTTGAACTACTATGACTTATGTTATTTGATGATTATGCATTTCTTGCCTTAAAATTTTTCTTTGCTGAAGCATTGTTGAATTGAATTTGAGCATGATAAAATTTTCGAACATGTAGGATGTAAAAGTATGGTAGTCCAAAGCATTTGTGAGAATTTGAGCCTATTATGAACTGACGAAATTCTATGTCGGTCTCAATTTCTTTCATGTGTGATACTCGCTTTAGGGAGAACATTTAGAACTTGCTTTGAGTCTGTTTGAAGTTTATTGAACACTTTTTGTATATGGCATTGATATGATCTTAGGCACTATCTCGTTCTTTAGCCAGAGCTAAATATGATTCCTACCTTGAATATCAACCTAGTGAGCCCCTTTGAGCTTAATGTATCCTTTTTATTCATGTACCTCCACTTAAATTGCCTAGCCTATCTAGCCTTAACTGAGGATCTAGTAGAGTTGTTAGTACTGTGGGAGGAAATGGAGGCTTGTGAGGGTTTGGTGATCAAGGGACAAATATTTGCTAAAAAGTGATGTGAATTGATTTTGATTATATCCAGCCTGGTACCGAACTTGATGACACCGTGTTATACTAAAATCTTTATCTAATTATTGGTAGAGAGTTGACAGGTAAACAATTGGATAGAATATGAGAGATTTGTGCATGTACTCCTAACTTTGATTGAAAGGGTATTTATTGATGACATATGTTAGAGTTGGGAGATGAAAAAAAAGGGGTGAAAAAAAAAGGTGAATGAGGAAGTTGAAAAGGGGAGTATATTTTGAAAAAAAAAAGTGAGAACTTGGGGTGACTTGATTTGTTTTGATTATGAGTGATTCAAATGTGGTTGGTTTTAGCGGTTTATTTTGATATATCATCATTTGGTTGCTCTACTAGATCCCTTGATTGTTCGTACATTATGAGTCACTTTTCCTATATATTCCCTACCTTTTTATTACATGCCTTAGCCCCATTACAACCAAAGTAAGACCTTCGAGATCTTTGCCATGAATTGTGTTCATTATAAGTAGAATTAGACAATCTGCAAGCTTATGAAGACGCTCTCCTAGGGTTGAGTTTGAGTGATGATTTTACCCTTATACACTTGAGTGTTTGAGTGATATAGATTTCTGGAGAGGGACTACTCTACTTCTATGTTCTATTTTGTTTTGAAGGTGGCATCAAACTTGAATGATTTTCACATGCTAATGATGTGTTCTTCTAAAAACTGAATAAGGCTTGAATTGTTATTCTCATCTTTTTAATATTTGAGCGGATTTGGCCAAGAAAAGAAATAAGGAAAGAAGAAGAAAAGAAAGGAAAGAAGATAAGGGAGCAAAGGAGATAAATAAGGAAGGATGAGATATTACCATATCTCATAGATCCTTTCCTTATCCACAAAGGAACCCTAGTTGTGATCTAATTCCTAGGAGCACTATAAAAGGATGAGGGAGGCACGAAATTCAGAAAACTTGGACAACCATCTTCTCGCGCCTCGACCTCCTCACAACCTCGAAACATCAATCCTTTTCCGATCCATTCATTTCCGAAGCCGCCGCCGCCGACCGAAGCCATTGCCACCGCCGTCGTTCCTATTCCACTATCGAGGAGAAGAACCAACGACCATTCCATTTACTTCATGCAATTCCTTTAGTTTACGTAGAAGAAAACAACAATTTCATAATTCAACTTTTTAAAGTTCGAACCTTTAGTTTAGTTCGTTTCTTGCTTCCGTTTGTTTTGAGAGATCGAAGACCAATCGGTACTCTTGATCCTATTTCAATTTTAGTTTTAATTCAGTTTGTGTTTCGTTTAAATTCAGTAAGTGCTTCGTTTTCAGTTTTAATTCGTATCTTTATCTTATTTTCAATTTTCGTGCATGTTAGGATTAGGGTTACGAATGATGTATGTTCTGTTTTGCAAAGTGTCTTACCTATGCAGTTATGACAGTTTCATGAGTAGCTAAACTTTTAGAAGTCCGGCAGGATGTAAAACGCACACGTGAACAGTACATGATGCTTAGGTTCTAATAATTAATTGAAGGGTTTCGGGTTAATTCTGGTTTATTTAATCTGACTAGTAATTTAGGATTGGCCACCCTAAGTTGCGTAGTTTGTAGCTAACTTAGTACTTCCATTGTTTCTCGTGGAATAAGGCTAGGTAAGTAGCAAATTTATTCATTAGAATAATTGGATTAAACCAGTAGGAGACTATTAGATGCCCAACATACGAGTAGGCTCCTATACTAGGCTCCCTTAGTTCGATAAAACTGTTTAGCTATTAAATCTATTGATTGCCCAACAACGTAGGTTGTAGCTAAATTAGGGAAGTAGCCGTTTCGATGCCCAACATGGCGGTTACCGACTAAGTAAGTGGGAGTGAGGATTACGCAGTTTAAGTTACGGTAATCTATAACTAGTTGATTCTTAAGATTAATTCATTTTATGTGCCGAGGATTGGAATTACGTGTGTGTGAATATTCCCGTTGGACCCATCTCTTATCTCTCTAGTTAAAACAGGTTTAAATTCGGTTTCCAGTTTTACATTTTTTTAGTTTTTATAAGTTCTTAGTTTAGATAAAAACCCAAAACTTGCGTGGTTGCTAACCAAACCCAAGATAAGTAGGAAAATAATATGTCTAGTCCTCCGTTCCCTGTGTTCAATACCCTGTGAACTATACTGATATAATTCTCAAGTTTTGCAGGATTATTTGGTGCAATACAACGATCACCATTTACCAAATTGGCGCCGTTGCCGGGGAATGACGTTTCGATTTAAACTAACCTTTTCTACTGAACTTTTTTTTTTGTTCTACCCAAGTGTTTCTTCTAGGTGTTTATGAATGGCTCGTTCAACCCCAATTTCTGGCTAGACCCTGAAATTGAGAAGACCCGGGAGAGACTCGGGGAAGGAGACACGGTTGCGCAAGCAACAAACTGAACTGGAGTCGCAGGGCGAAAGAACTCTGCATACAGAGACTGCGAGTGAGGCTGGTACTGAAGCCTGCTACCCAGAAGATCGAGATATTTTGTCTGACCGGACAGAAGACGAATCTGAGAGAGAAGAGTCTGATTCTGAATCAAAAACAGAATCCAAAACAGTCATGGAAGACGATGATCCAAAAGTCCTCGAGGTCAATGAACACACTGCCAGGAAGCGGAAGGATCCTGTGCAGATTGCTGCTTATGGTGAAAATCCTATGGAACTTAAGGCAGTGGTGATGAATGCCCTGTCCAAGTTTTATGGAAAGACGAATGAAGATCCCTTCTCATTCTTGAATGAATTCGAGAAGATATGTAGGCTCCAGAAGAAAACTGGCCTGCAGACTGAAGATGAAGTGAAGCTAGTTGCATTCCCTTATGCACTAAGCGACCGAGCCAACATGTGGTACTCGAGCCTGTGCATAGATTCTATTGAGAATTAGCCACAGATGGAGACTACCTTTTTGGAGTGCTATTTTCCAGCAACAAAGACAAGCTCCCTGAGGAAACAAATATCAAGTATCCACCAGGAATATGATGAACACCTCAACGAGTACTAGGAACGTTTTAATAGATTGGTGGGAGACTGCCCTAATCATAAATATAGAGATGGAGAACTGTTCCAGTTTTTCTACCAAGGCATGACCATGAAATACAAGGATTTGGTGAATTCTGGAAGTGGAAGAGGATTCACTCACTTTAAGATTAGTGAGGCCAGGCAGTACATTCAAAGACTGGTGGACTCCACTAAAGAGTACGCCAGAGAGAATGCCAAGAATGTGAGGAAGGTTGCCCAAGCAAGCTCCTCAGATTATGAAAGAAGAAATGAAGACAAGATGGAGAAAATAGAGAAGATGCTGAATCAGGTGGTAAACAAATCAACCTCAGCAGAACTGGTTGAGGTGACTTATGGTGCATGTGGCAAACTCGGCCACTCTTCCATTAGATGTACCATGAGAGTAGTTGAATACGAAGATGCAAATGCCGTGGGAGGGTATCACTTCATGAAGAATAGAGATCACCCTAACCTCCGATGGAGACAACCAGGAGACCCTCCCCAGCAGAGTCAATCTAACTACCAATCACCTCCGCGACACTTCCAACAACAAGGTTTTCCCAATCAAAATGCACCTCCACCTGCCCAGAACTTCTATCCTCATCCTCCGCAGAATTTCCAAAACCAAAACTTTCATTCTCAGCAAAACCATAATTTCCAGCAGTCCCAACCAATTTATCAGAACCAACCTCAGCAAAATTTCCAAACTAACCAAAATTAACCTCAACAAGACTATCAACAACAACCTTTACCAGCTTATCAAATACAACAACCTTCACCAGTTTATCAGCCACAAAACCAAGCCACCCAGCCAATTCAAAACCAACCTCAATTGCCATCCATGCAGACTCAACCCTACAAACCACCACATCACATGGGAGGTGCACAACAAAATCAGAATACGCCATAGAAAGGTTATAGGACAAATGAGGAGTTATGGAATGAATTCCAAAATTCCCAATTTGAACAGAAGGCTAGCATGAGTGCCTTATCCAAGCAATTGGAGCAGCTAGCTAATTCCTTGAGGGACATCATAGGATATCAAGGAAAAATCCCTACCCAAGTACAAATCAACCCTAAGGAGGAGAATGCTAGTGCGGTGACCTTGAGGAATGGAAGGGAGTTGCCGGAGTCTGTAAGGAAGGAGAGAAGAACTTCCGGAGAAGATGAAGTTGAACAGCCAGAAGATGAGTTGCAGAGGCCAATCGTGCCATTGACCCCACCACCTTTCCCTTCTGCCTTGCTGAGGAGGGTCAAACCAAAGAAACATGTCATTAACTATAAGGCATTATTCGAAAACCTGGAAATAAACATACCATTGTTGAAAGCTCTTAAACTCCCACAATTGGCCAAGTTTATCAAAGAGTTTATAGCTGGAAAGGTACCTGATAGAGAAAAGGTGATAGTGCAAAAGGCTGCATCTGCGATGATCCAGAAAAACCTCCCAGAGAAATGTGTTGATCCAGGAGCATTCACCTTACCCTGTTTGATTGGTGAGAAACTAATCCCATGTGCCATGTGTGATCTAGGTGCCTCAATTAGTGTGATGCCCCTCTCGATTTACAAGACCTTGGTTGGTGTGGATCTGACTGAAACAAGAGTGGTGATGCAACTTGTGGATAGATCATGCATCTATCCAGTTGGACTGCTGGAGAATGTCCTAGTAAAGGTCAATGAGTTCGTCTACCCGGCTGACTTCTATGTCATCAATACCAATGATGAAAGGATCAAAGGAACAGCTGGGGTACTTCTGGGTTGACTTCTGGGCAGACCATTATTGATGTGCATGAAGGCACGATTAACATTTCTTGGAATGGAGAACAATACAAACATAATATCTATGAGGCAATGAAACTGCCTGCAGATGTTGAGAATGTCAACACTATTGACGTGTACACGCCCCTGGTCCAAGATCATCTGGCAAATGAGTTTGTTCAAGGCAAGGAGGAGCCAACCATTACTCAAGAATCTACTCATCTGGACACTCATGTGATGAGTGATATTGAAGTGAAGGAAGCTGTGATGTCGTTATATGCACAACCATCAGTTGGGGAATGTGTCAATAGTATAACTGGCCTACCTCAAGACCAAATTCCAGAGAAGCCGTTACCATCCATCATTCAACCTCCTGAATTGGAACTCAAACCTCTCCCGGCTCATCTAAAATATGCATACTTGGGGGATAGGGATACACTACCAGTAATAATCAGCAACAGTCTAGCCCAGGAAGAAGAAGCCATACTGATCTCAGTTCCGCAGAAGCACAAAACAACTATTGGGTGGACCTTGGCAGACATCACTGGAATCAGCCCAGATGTCTGCATGCATCATATTCTTATGGAGCCCAATAGCAAACTAAGCAGAGATGCACAACGCAAGCTAAATCCTAACATGAGGGAAGTTGTTCTCAAAGAAATTCTGAAGTTGCTATCCATGGGAATCATCTACCCAATTTCAGATAGCAAGTTGGTCAGTCATGTGCAAGTGGTACCCAAGAAAGGAGGAATTCAACTTGTGGAAAATGAGAAGAAGGAGCTATTCCCAACACGTCCGGTCACTGGGTGGCGGATGTGTATTGACTATCGCAAGCTAAACAATTCGACCCGGAAGGACCATTTCCCCCTACTTTTCATTGACCAGATGTTGGAAAAGCTGGCAGGACAAGCATATTTTTGCTTTCTGGATGGGTACAGTGGGTACTTTCAAATACATGTGAGTCGTGAAGATCAAGAGAAAACAACATTCACATGTCCATTCGGAACATATGCATATAGAAGGATGTCGTTTGAGCTGTGCAATGCCCCAAGGACCTTCCATAGATGCATGATGAGCATTTTCTCATATATGATTGAACAGTGCATTGAAGTCTTCATGGATGACTTCACAGTTTATGGGAATTCTTTTGATAACTGCTTAGGCAGTCTGGACAAGGTACTCGCCAGATATGTTAAAAAGAATCTCGTGCTCAACCATGAGAAATGTCACTTTATAGTCACAGAGGGTATTGTTCTAGGCCATGTCGTCTCAGAAAAAGGAAATGCAGTCGATAAGGCAAAAGTGGACCTGAATGCGCAATTGCCATATCCTACGAATATCAAGGAAATCAGAGGATTCCTTGGGCATGCAGGCTTCTACCGAAGGTTTATCAAGGACTTCGCCAAAATTGCTCAACCATTGACTAAGCTGCTGCAGTTGGATGTACCATTCGAGATAACCAACACCTGTAAGGAAGCTTTCAACTTGCTGAAAGCCAAGTTAACATCTGCTCCGATCATGCAAGCACCAGATTGGGACTTACCATTTGAGATCATGTGTGACGCCAGCGACTACGCAGTTGGTGCGGTTCTTGGACAAAAATTGGGCAAAGAGAACCATGTCATCTATTATGCTTCCAAGACTCTCAACCCCGCACAATGTAATTATACAACAACTGAGAAGGAGCTTCTGGCTATCGTGTTTTCCTTTGAGAAGTTCAGATCCTACTTGCTAGGATCTAAGATTATTGTTCATATAGATCATTCAGCATTGAAGTACTTACTGTCCAAGGCAGAATCCAAGCCGATACTGATCAGGTGGATATTACTTCTCCAAGAGTTTGACTGGGAATTCAAGGATAAGAAAGGAACAGAGAACAAGGTTGCTGATTTCCTAAGTAGGATCCCCATGCCTGCTGATGGAATCCAGATCCGAGAGACCTTCTCAGAGGAGCATTTGTACGAGATCAAGGAGGTCAACAGCATCTACCTGCCCATGCATGGTACAGAAATTTACAGTGCAGTGGGTAAGCTTCCTTGGTATGCTTCTATTGTCAATTATTTAACCACCAAGAGAACTCAGCATGGAATCACACGAGCACAATCTCTCAAGCTTAAGAGCGATTCAAAGTATTATTTCTGGGATGAGCCCTACTTGTGGAGAGTGGGGGCAGACCAAGTCATCCGGAGATGTGTGCCTGAGGAAGAACATGGCAGTATTCTCAACTACTGGCACTCCTTAGCATGTGGAGGCCACTTTCGAGCAAAGAGGACAGCACGAAAGGTATTGGACAATGGTTTCTTTTGGCTTTCCATTTCACGTGATTCCCATTTTTTCTGTAAGAGCTGTCCTCGCTGCCAAATGACTGGGAACATCTCTCATAGGGATGAAATGCCCCAGATACCGATAAGATTTTGCGAAATCTTTGACGTATGGGGTATGGATTTTGTGGGGCCGTTCCCCATTTCATTTGGTAATCTTTATATTTTGCTCGCTGTGGACTATGTGTCTAAATGGGTGGAGGCGAAGGCCACCCGAACTAACGATTCCAAAGTTGTTTCTGGATTCTTGAAATCCAACATCTTTAGTAGATTCGGAGTGCCCAGTGCTATTATCAGTGATCAAGGGACACACTTCTGCAACAAAACCATTGAGGCCCTGATGAAGAAGTATGGTGTCCAACATCGCCTGTCCACACCATACCATCCACAGTCGAACGGGCAGACAGAAGTATCCAATCGAGAAGTAAAGGGGATCATTGAGAAGACGGTAAATCCCTGCCAAAAAGATTGGAGTGCAATGCTTGATGATGCCTTGTGGGCTTATAGGACAGCGTATAAGACTCTAATTGGGATATCCCCATACAAGCTGGTATTCGGAAAGATATGCTATCTGCTTGTGGAGATTGAGCACAAGGCATTCTGGGCAGTTAAGCAAATCAATATGCAGCCCTCAAGGTGTGAGGAGGAAAGGAAATTTCAGCTCCAAGAGTTGGAAGAATTGAGAATCGAAGCATATGATGTTGCAAGCTGGTACAAAGATCGTGCGAAATTCTGGCACGATAAGAATATAAGGGGAAAAACTTTCCAGGTAGGACAAGTGGTCTTGTTGTTTCAATCCAAGATGAGGCTTATGCCTGGGAAATTGCGATCACGCTGGATTGGGCCATTAAGAGTCACAGACATCTGCCGAAACGGAGTTGTAGAAATTATTAGCCTCTCATCTGAGAAGGCATTCAAAGTTAGCGGACACCGTTTGAAGATTTATCATGATCCATCCGAGATGCATACAGTGGAGAGCGTCGATCTCTTCCTTGCTCCACCATCAAACTGATTGCTTAAAGCAATGTCTAGCCAAAGACGTAAAAGAAAGGCGGCCTGAGGGAGGCATCCCTTATACTTTGTCATTTTGTGTATATTTGTGAATTTTTGTTGTCTGCCCAGGGAGGGGCGTCCTTTTACTGTTGCCTATTTTTGTTATTATTATATTTATGTATCTAACGGTTATGCAAAGGGACTGGAATGTAGTTCTGAAAGGCGGAAGCCCTTATCAGCAAGATTCTGGGGTCAAAATGAATTACTTAAAAAGTCGGAGGACTATGGTGCAAGCGGCATTTCAGCTTTTTCTCGCGCCCCTGGGGCAGCGATTTAACTGACCCCTTCACATCATAATCAAGTCACCCCCCTCATTTCTCCAGCCTAAGTCTGGAAGTCTCTCTTCTTCCCCTCTCTGCTACGGTTCTCCGCCCTTCCTGCACAGTAACTGCCACCGCAACTGCTCCGCAAATGGCGCCCAAACCGCAAGCAACTTCTCCTCATCGGCGTTCCCAGCGGTTAACTACAACCGCTGACACCAGTTACTCCACCCTCCAGCCTGCCGACTTGCCAGACTACCTACAACAACAGCCTGAAGAGGAGGCGTACTATGACGCCGGCGACGTAGCCCCTGACTACTTCCCAGCCCTACTGACGGGGCCAAATATTGATGAAGAAGAGCCCTTCGACCTCCACGTCCATGGCATCGATCCCGACCACTTCGAGGACGGCTAAGAGTGGGAATTTTAGGGTTCTCGACGTATTGTCGACATCACCACCAAGGCCGAAGCGAACTCTCTGCTTGAATTTGATGATCCCCTAAGTCAAAGGGTTGTGCGCCGTGAAGACAAGAAATGTTCCCAAGGTAAGCTCTATGATCCTTTTCTCTTCGAAGAGCTTGGTGTGAAAGAGGAATTTGAGGGGTATTTTCATGCTTTGGGTTGGGATTGGTTGCTGCAACTAGAACCACTTGACAACTATGAACAGTTGGTCAAAGAATTTTCATGTTCATTTCAGTTTGAGGCGGCATAAACTGTGCTGTCGAAATGCATTTCCTTCCGTGTGCATAATACCTGGTTTAAATTATCGTTGGCTGAGTTTAACTACTGTTTAGGCATAATCCCCTCCCCCTACATGTTGTCTGAGTCTTATCTGTATGCCTAGCGTGGGATCCCAACTGATATGGACGACTATGCGTCTACCCAAGAGGTCTGGGAGACTCTAGCCCCAGGGAGCAACCAACCTTTTCAAACTTCCAAAACTGATGCCTACCTTATCTAGAACCCAGTCCTCCGCATGGCTCATCTGTTCATCACTTACAACCTAACTGGCCGATCTACATCCTACTCCAAGATCTCTTACCAAGAATTATTCTTCATGTACTGCATGCTTAATGGTGTGAAACTAGACCTAGGCTATTGGATTGCTCATGTCTTTGCTGATATCCACACCACCTCCACCCGCTACTTCACTCTGTCTCACCTGTTTGGTCAATTCTTTCGTCGCCACTTCCTGCTGCACAGTACCCGCCTCTTAAAGCGAGTCAAGCCAGCCACTTTGTTTTCCATGAGGAACCATGAATATGCAAAAATTGTTAACAGTGATGCCGAGATTCTCCTGCCAGGGCAAACAACCCCGAGCACTTCTGTGGTTGCAGGTGCTTCCACTTATCGCGCTGGGAAAGCAGGTGCTGGACCCTCATCCTCTCGGTCTAAGAAAGTGGACACAGAGCTCCTGCGTAACTTGCAGGAGCAGATTGCGGCGATGCAGAGGTAGCTCGAGGCACTGACCGGGAAGAAAGGCAAGCGCGCGACTAAGCCGTGCAATCGGTAATTGGTTTCAACTCACTCCCCCCTTTTTGTTTTTATTTTTCTTTTTCTTTTTAGTTTTGTTCTTTTGTGTTTGTTTCCCCCCTCCTCCTCTAAAGTGTGAGGAGGGGGTGTGTTTGTTTTTATTGTTGTGTGTCCTCTCTTCTCTTTTACTCTCTGTCTGCTTAAGGGCAAATAAGGCCTTAAAGTGTCAGGAGGGGTAGTTCTGTGTTGTCTTTTTTCTGCTCTGAACACTCAGTTCTGCCTGCTTGAGGACAAGCATGGCTCTAAAGTGTGAGGAGGGGTATTTTTAGTTTTGTTGTTTGTTTGTATGTAAGCATGCCATGTTTCTCCAAGTCTGCTATGTATTATGATTGCCCCCTGCCCCAAATTTTTTCAAAACTTAGTGAATCACAAGCATGTTTGCATGTTTTATTCACTGTTTGGGATTAGAAGACGCTAGGAACGATGAAGTAGGGGTAGATATTGAGGCTAATTAAACTGCACTAAATAGTCAGGATTGAGCCTAGAGTGGGGCACTCCCCACTTACTTCTTTTTGAGAGAATAGATGTCACAAAGTCGCCATATTAACATACCATGTGCACCATGTGATAGAAGGCACTAGGGATAACCTTAATTCTGGCCTGAGTTTATATAACCCTTGCCCAAATATCCCCTAGTAAACAAACTTGAGCTTTGGCATGTTCATTTAAACAGTCATTAAATATTAGCCACTGCCCATTTTTAGACCTTCTCTTGGCCCTGTTATGTATATATGCTTGTGTACACCTTGCGCAACTGATGAAATCAAAGTTCGTGCTGAACTGCCTAGTTAGAGGGGTAAATTGTAAAGTGGGAGATTGGAAGAAAAGTCAAAAAAAACTTTCAGCAGCAAAAGAGTAAAAAGAAAAAAATCAAAAGAAAGAAAGGTGCTTGAAAAACAAAAGAAAAGAAAAATGATGCACCTAGGAAAAAGAAGAAGAAGGGGAAGGAAGAAAAGAAAAGAAAATAAAGAACTTTTATTATCTTCCCCGGCTGTTTATCATTAACTCCCTACCCTGTATCAAATTTTTATTCCAACACTTACTTGCACAAGCCGAGGGTACTTTGCATAAATGCATGGAAAATGATGCACAACTAAATGAGCCTAGGACCTTTAGAAATCCCACCTTGCAATATCATTCCATGGTCCTTAGCCCCATTACAACCCAAGAGAAAAAGACTTTTTTGATGGTGCTAATAGGTTGACTTAATATGGTGATTGCGTGAATTTAGGTTTAAATGAGCAACTGTCCGGACTAGTGTAGTTGAGTGTTGAGTGAAACGTGAGAATGACTCAATGTCTGCCTTGTTTTGACCTAGCTGATTTTCCTAAACTTGTTGATGCATGTTTCTTGCGTGAGATCTCACTTTGATGTGCTTTATATTCTTGGCCGGGTGCTATTATTTACATGTGCGGAATTTGGTTTTGCTTGGCAACTTGTCGTCTTTATACTTTTTATGTGTGCCCGTATCTTCCTTTTATTGTGTTTTCTTTTCCTTCTTTGAGTCTGTTTGTGTGAGTCGTATTGGCGGGAGTGGAAACCGAGCAACATTCGTGCTTAGAGATTCTCTTCATACTTGAGGGCAAGTATTGCTAAAGTGTGAGGAGATTGATAAGCATGTAATTGTTGCTTTTATATTACAGATATTGTGCATGTTTGTCTCGTGTTTATGCATGTAGGAGGTGGAATAAGACGGAAAAGATGGTGAAGGTTGCCTACGTAAAGATTGGAAGCTGCATGCATGCAAGGTGTGATAAAAGGAGTTTGGGCCAGAAAATTAAATATTTGGGCAGGATTTGGACCCCTCCATTTGGGCCAGCATAAGTGGGCCGAAGAGATGGATTGAATGAAGAAATGAAGAAGCCCGACCCATTTATATTGGAAGAAAATGGAGGGAAAGTTGTTTGGTAGAGGCTACTAGCTATGATATGGAATTGGTGCAGAAAAGTACAGTGACAGGATGTTTTTCACTGCCACATCCGCCCATCAGGGCAAAGAGTTCCTGAAATAGCCATGCTGCCTCCCTTCAGCTTTCCCAAGACAATCAAATCTGCCTCATGCTGCATTTAATGAATGGAGAGGCTCAAGAAGAGAAAGCATGTGATGATTTAGACTTATCTTTTGAAATATTATTATATTTGGTTTGTACTAGTAAATAGGTGGAGAAATCCCACAACTCATATCACTTTTACAATAACTCTCTAGACTTTATCTCTCTACTTTAGTTTATCTCTAAAAATTCGAAATGTTCTCTAGTTAGTTCATGTTCTTCATCTTCAAAGTTCAAGTAGTTGAAGCACTTAAATTCTCGCTCAGCTCAAGCATTTATATTTCGAAGATCTGCCTCAGTAATGTTATCTGTTTTCTGTTCTATTTCTCTCATTTAATTCTGCACTGTTATTTCTGTTTATTTAAGGATTCAGAAGTTAATGCTCCTCAAGTTAGTGTTTCTGCATTTATGATGTTATTCCCTTACATGTTAGCTTGCTTTCTTGTTCTAAATATGTGTAGCTAAACCCTAGATTCGGCTAGGGCAGTGAAACACCCGATCCTTGCCTTCATAAGATCTTAATGTGCTTAAAATTGGTTAACTATGTGTTTCGTTCCAGATATGTGTAGATGCTTGCTTAAGATAACATAGATTTGATCACCCTAGGTTAACTGGGCTGGTGTTGAACAGGCAGGGGAGATGGTAGAGTTATTTTCATGCTCAACATGGGTAGCTTTGCTAGTTCGGTTTCTTGGATGTTAATGCTCCTTAGTGTAGATCTATGTAATGCTCAACATGGTAGATAGACCTAGGGTAGGGAGTAGGTTAATGCTCAACATTCCTTCTCCATTTCAAGAATAAGATTTAGGTGCGTCTGTGCTCAACACGGCACCTTAGCCGAGCAACCTTAGGGAAACCGATTAATCTTAGAATCGATGATTGGAGGCCGATCAATGTGGATCTGCCCAAAGCCGAGTCGCTTTTAATATTTGTTTTCATCACCTGTTTTAATTGCGCAGTTTATGATTTATTTCCTAGAGTTAATTAAACCAAAGTTAATGGTGGTTACTAACCAAACCCTTTTTGGTCTTTAGAGATAAATTAATTAAATCTACCCATTCCATGTGGATTCGATCACTGCTTGCTAACTGTGCCAGTATTAGTTTAGTTGTTTGTCGCAGGTGTTTATAAATTGTATTTGATTCGCGATTTTAACGACGAAATCGTGCTCGACCATCTACGTATTATCCAATATGCCCTTTTTGTCGTGTACGGCGGCCGTTCGCAATTTTCTTCAACAATATTACCATGTGTTACCCTCTGTCATCATCCCAAACGTTATCCCTCCCTAGCTCGCCGTCTTTAACCGGTGGGAGAAAGGGAGGCCTCCGATTCAAACCGGTTCCGAATGGGTCCGACCCGACGGCCGCAGCTTCCACCGGTGCCGCCCTGCATGTACGCATCCATATTTGCTCCAAACTTTTCTTCCTTATTTCTTCATTTGTAGGTCAATCTCCGAATTTTATTGCTAAGATTTGTAAGGTTGTTTATTGAGATTGTTTTGGACTCTATTATCCTTTACTTTTCTTGGCGAGGGTTGTGAAATTGTGATGTGCATTCAAATGAGTTGGCTGATTAGGGTTACATTGAGTTGGTATTATGATTTTCTGCGCGCCTAATTAGTCACTGTCAAATTCATGTTTTGCTCTAGTGTTTGATTTATCCTTGTATTTTGTTCTATTTGAATCTTAAGTTGATACAAAATATGAATATGCTTGAATGAGGAAGAATGCAGCTGCAAGGTTTTGTTTTGGTTTTGATTTGAAATTGTTCAGAATCTCAGTAGTTGTGTGTTTGGAACTGCTTTATCCAGCAATGCATAAGCTCCTGTTGCAGATGAACGATCTCTCAAGTTTCTGAGGATTAATAGAATTGTAGCTACTTCATGCTTTTACTGAGTTATGACTTTTGTAGAACTAATTTAGGCGATCTCAGAATTTTGTACTTTTAGAGAAGCTGAACGATATGCGTAGTTAATGAAACTGAATTAGAGATTTTGATCCAAGCAATCTCTATTTGGTTAATGTTGCACTTTGAGATTTTCAATTTTTTGCTTCTTGATTTGGATTGCAATTGTATGTCTAACATTTGCTGATACCCTTACTCTTGGAGCATCTTCTGATGTGCAGCGTTCGGATGCGGGAACGGAGATGGAAGAAGTGGCGCCGAACAATAGATTCTCCAAGTTCTATGTTCGACGCCGAAGAGGGCAGGAGAGATCGTGCATGCATCGTGAATTGCATGAACCTTATTATTTCCTTAAATAGTTTTATTATTTTATTTCCGTATTAGTTAATTATTATTTTCATATTTTTAGGCTTGTTTATTTGCATCAATAATTTGTGGGCTTCCATCCTATAAATAAGGATGAGAACCCTAGTTTAGGTTATCTTTGGGAACTTGGAACGTATTTTTGGTCGAGACGTTATGTCTTGAATTGGGCGAATTCTTTTGGAATTCGTTGATCGCTTTCCTAGTTGAATTAAATTTCCTTTTCGTATTCAATTACTATCTCAGCATAATATCATCATCTGTGGGTTTACCGTGCATGATTGTGAACTAGGGTTTGGACCGAGAGCTTAACGTGACAGAGGTTGCGAGGAAATTCATCAAGGCGTGCAGATTTCGTTCATATTATTTTATTTTGCATCAAATTGGTCCGACCTGCCGGATCTGACGGTGTATGATTTCAAACGAGAGCCAGTCGAAATTTGCAATCAAATTCATGGCGAAGTGTATAATGACCAATGAGCAATTCATGGGCTTGAGGAATGCCCGAGATCCAGATAGGCCTAAAAATGATAGAGCAGCTATTATTTCGGATACGATTCATATGATTAAGGATTTGATCTCTCAAGTTGAAAGATTAAACTCCGAATATGTTGCACTCAGTGAGGAGTCACGTGAGCTGACCCAGGAGAAGAATGATCTCGGAGAAGAAAAGGCATCTCTTAAAACCGATATTGAGAACCTTAATGGGCAGAACTTGCAGAGAGTTAAGACCGTGTACCCATGGGCTGGAATGGACCACTCTGTTATGATGCATCCATCCTTGCAGCCGCTACCGATTCCGTTGCGAATTTGGGAGGATATTTCAATGGATTTCATTACCAATCTTCCGTCACCAAAGGGATGCTCTTGTGTTTTGGTTGTGGTGGATAGGCTGTCAAAGTATGAACTTTTTATCCCACGCCGTACTCCGATCACGGCCCGTCGCGTGGCTACTCGATTTGAGTTGGTCTATGGACGACCGCCGCCTAATGGGATGAGGCATTTGCCGGAGGAAGGCGGCATGGCCGCGGTCTCGGACGTAGTATTGTCACGGGATAAATTTGAGAAGCAATTTCGGGTGAATTTAGAACGGGCGTAGGATCGAATGCGGAGAATGCGGAATCAAGCAAATAAAAGTCTTCGTGGAGTGAAATTTAGGGTGGAGGATCATTCGGTGGAGCCTACGTTGCCGAAGTCGCTAGATTTTGAATTCGGTGACGTCTTTGATCCGGAGAAAGTGTTGTGCGTGCGTGATAATGTGTCTTCTCATGGTCAGGTCCGAGGGGTGTTAGTTCGTTGGAAAGATCGAGGAGAAGAAGAGTCTACGTGGGTGAAATTGGAGGAGTTACGAAATCAGTTTCCGGATTTCCGCCTTGAGGACAAGGCTGCTTTTGAGGGGGAGAAAGTTGATGTGCAGCGTTCGGATGCGGGAACGGAGATGGAAGAAGTGGCGCCGAACAATAGATTCTCCAAGTTCTATGTTCGACGCCGAAGAGGGCAGGAGAGATCGTGCATGCATCGTGAATTGCATGAACCTTATTATTTCCTTAAGTAGTTTTATTATTTTATTTCCGTATTAGTTTAATTATTATTTCCGTATTTTTGGGCTTGTTTATTTGCGTCAATAAATTGTGGGCTTCCATCTTATAAAAAGGGATGAGAACCCTAGTTTAGGTTATCTTTGGTTTTGGAACGGATTTTTGGTCAAGATGGGATGTCTTGAATTGGACGGATTCGTCTCGAATTCGTAGGATTGTTTTTTCTTGCTATTCAATTTATATTTTCTATCTAATTTATATTTCCTATTCGTGATTGTCCATTGATATATTTATATAATTTGACATTGCTGCTTGCGAGAGAATTAGAGTTGCAATTCGTGAGAGGTGCTCATCATTCTTTGACATTGCTATTGGCGAGAGAATTAGAGTTGCAATTCGTGAGAGGCGCTCATCCTTTTTTGAGTTGAGTTGCTGAAATCCTTGGTTTCAATTCGATTTGATTGTCGGCGAGAATTCCTTGCTGCTTCAATTTAATATTCTTGTGGGCATCTTTTTCGTCTCATCAACTTCAATTTGGCTTGCATCAATTCCGTAATCGAGTTGAATTCTTAATTGTGTGAATATTCTGCTTGCGTCAATCGTTATTGTCGTGTGTTACAATTCGGCTTGCGTAATCTTCTGTACCTGGTAACTTCATTCTTTTCAATTATTAGATTTATCTAGACTTAGAATTCTTGTCGAATATTTACATTAACCAAGGATGAACTAGATTATGTCGGCTTTTTAGTTTTATTTGATGAAGAAACATTCTACTTATAATCTGTTTTATGCACATTGAACTTCTAACATGATGGTATGATAGATGAGAATGGGAGATTCAATAATAGAATATCTAAATGTTGTATTGTATTCCAACTTCCTGGACTACCAAATTTTGTAAGACATTATTTTAAGTTTTTTAAGGGATTTACGAACCTCAATTTGGAAAACTATGTTTTTTGCTGTGTGCAGCTTGATTTCACTCATTTCAACTTGGAATTACAATGCAACCTCTTGTCATTTTTTAAATTCATTTATCCTTCATAGGTTTTATTGAGTATTATTTAAACTTGGGAATTACAATGCAACTCTTTGTTCATGATGAGAAATTCAACTAGACAATTTTCTTCTGTAACATTTCCGGTCGTGTGGAACCTATAAGCAGGAAGAAGTCATGTTTCTGAATTCTGATCTATTGTTTTACTTGAGGTTGTCTGAATCTTGTGGTGGCATCTCCAAGTTGTGCCAGATAACGAAAATAGGGCTCTTAACTCATTCTTTCAATCTTCTGTTCAAGGAAGGTGGTTGTGGAACATTCATCCCACTCTTCTTCAACTTGAAAAGAGCAGCTGGACGACTAGGAGGTGGGAGGCCATAACTGGACGACTAGGAGCGGGTCGTCCAACTACTCCTCTCCTCGAAGAACATAACACATTCCCCAACCGTTGTGTTGACCCGCTCCTCTCCTTCACCGTGAAATGCAAAATTATTAGTTAATCTAAATTTACTTAATTTTTATTTAAATAAAAAAAATTTGAAAAAAAAGTTAATTCAAAAAATTATTTAGATGAATTGGTCCCTAAAATTATTATTAATTAATTTTTTTTCATTTACCAAAAAAATTATTTGAAAAAAAAAGAAAAAAAAATTAGTTGAAAAAAAGTAATTTTTAAAATAAAAAATTATTTGAAAAATTAATTTTTTCCGAAAAAAATTATAATTTAAAAAATAAAATAAAATTAAAATTAAAATTTTATTTAAAAATTGAATGAATTAGTCCCTGAAACTTTTATTCCATAAATACCCCTATAATTAACACTTAATTAACTTAAAATTTGACAGAAGGACCAATTTATCCAAATTAGCAAACATTGGGGACCGATAAACTAAAAAAAAAAGATTAGGCACCAATTCATCCAAAGTGGCAAACATTGGGGACCAAATTTACCAATTTGCCCTTTCAAATAATATATTTAGTGTCAGCATCCCTCCTTCTTTAGGACACTTGAAAAGCCTTCAGTACATGTAAGAATGGAGCTTCGAATTCTTGAAATATCACCACAAAACTTGAGGGATGTCTAATGGTCTGTGGTATATCAGGAGGCTCAACAACAACAGTCTCTCTGGAGAGATTCCAATGTCACTTACAAACTTGACTCAGCCTTCTTTAGTGTAATCCTCCTCTTCCTCTTACATTCGCCTGAAAACTCTCTGAACTTAATAGAATGGTTTCTTGATGTTGTAGTATCTTGATTACGGTGACTTGTCTTAAAACAACTTGAGCGGCCCTGTCCCTCAATTCCCTTCAAAAACACTCAAGTAAAAACTATTTTGACCCAGTTTGAGTTAGTCCATACTGTTGCTATGAAACTTAGGAAGTTTGCATTCTCTTGTTATGACTGCAGTGTCATTGGGAACCCCTTAATATGTGAGAGAGGATATGAGCCTCATTGTACCGGTGTCATAGCATTGATGCCGATGTCTATGACCTTGAACACCACTTCACAAAGTATGTTATAATTCTTGTATTGTGCAAAATCTTTTGTACTTAGTGTCTGTTTATGCTTACATTGTCTTGCATTCTTTAACCAGCTGCAATTGCTTCTGCCAAATCAAAGTATTGCAAGCTCTGCCTTGCAATTGGGACGAGCCTCGCTTGCATCTGCCATATATGATTTACTGTCCTACATTTGTAATTTGTTGTACACGGAATTGAAGAAATTATATTGTATCCGAAGTACAATATTATGTAGAATGGACTTATAATATATTTAGAATGTATTTCTAAATCGTTAAATATTCATGCTGCGCACCAAACTGACACAACATAGCTGGACCAGAAAACGGACGTAAATTCGCATATGTTTTTACAAGTTGGAGTGGTTAATGTAAATGTCTGAAGAAAATAAGGGTGGGGATGGTGGGGGTGGGGGTGGGTGGCGTGAGAGCTTGTTGTCACGCCGTCCAAACAAAGCTTTTGAGGCAATATCAGCCACCCCACGCGTAATCACTACCATTTTTACACACTATAATTTATGTATTTATATATTCTTGTGCCCTTTGTGCGTGTGGTTGTGTGTAAGAGCCACTCATAATTCTTATTTTTTTTTTAATCTCACATTCCAAGTAATACATATTGTTAGTATATATAATACGGTTTGCTTTTGCTATCAATTATCATATAAATATGCATTCATATCCCTCTCCCCACCAAATTTAACCATCTGATACCGTTTTTTGCTTCATCAACATTACCACCTTCTCTCTCTCAATATATATATATATATACGTACTGAAAAACCATTCTCTCTCTCTTTACCTCCTTATCTCTTTCTCCAGAACGGGACGATCGCACGAGCTTTAAATTCTGGTTAGTATATTTTCTGAACTGATCTGATCCTTGTAATATTTGCACGAGCTCCATAATTTTTTGTTGTGGAGTGACCGGAGGTTCTAACTTTTGGATGGCAATGGCAGCCATATAACTTGTTCTGATTGACTTACTATGAAAAACACTATTTGAATGGGAAAATTTCATCCATCACTGGGCTAAGATTCTTCAATTAATTATCCATGCATGGGTTAGATAGCATATCTATTATGCATAAATTACCTATCAACTGCATCTTCCAGAGAGAGAGAGAAAGAGAGAGAGAGAGAGGGAGATTGTGATAAGATAGAAAAAGCACAGCTTGTGAATGACATGTTAAGTTTATAAATTATACAAGAAGAGTATAGGGTGGGTACTGAACCCCTTGTGCACCAGGAAGCATGGAGTGGAATGTACTCAAAGAAATGAACATGCCCATGTCTCCTTTCTCTCTCTCTCTCTCTCTCTCTCTGAAAAGTCAATTTCTTCGGCCTATACTAGCTACTACTTTTGTGTTCAATATACATTCTCTTAATTACTTTACATGCAACTAAGTGGATTGGCCTATGTTTCTACAGCCCTTTCGGTCTGCCATATATTTCCACATAAACCACTGTTTCAAACACATGTCACCAAAAATTGTTGGGACCAATCATTCCATTTACCTCACGAATGGATATGCAATGAATCATTGCATTTACCGATCAAAGCGAGTAGCGTGAATTTCACTAAAGTCTCCCTTTAAACACTGACAAATATCTTCTTCGAATTGGATTGCTATCTATGTGGCTCCAGACCATTCAAAATCTTAGTGTTTTTCATGATCAAGGAAGTTAGGGAATATCTATCTGAGTGATCTCTCTCTCTAAAACATCTTTGTTTGTAGATCGAAGATATGGAAATGGAGTCATGCGTTCCTCCCGGCTTTCGATTTCATCCCACCGAAGAAGAACTGGTAGGGTACTACCTAATTAGAAAGATCAACTCTCTCAAGATCGATCTTGATATCATCAACGACATTGATCTATACAAGGTACGTTTGCAAAAACCTCAATCAACTCGAACAAATATTGTCCTAATTAAATTAACTTGAATGATGATGATGATGATGATGATATGCCTTATTCTTTATCCACGTACAGATAGGTGCAAATTGGGATATGACACTACAGGAAAATTAATTTTTAGCGAGGCGTATTTTGTCGCTAAAGGTATACTTTTAGCGACGAAATAGCGCATTCGCGAGGAACGTTGTTTTCTCGCCAATGTTGTGTCGCCAATGACTGTCCTCGCTAATGCCCAATTTTATTAGCAAGGAAAAATTAATATTCCTTGCTAATGCATAACCTCAATAGTGAGGAAAAATTTCGACGCCAATGTATGATGTGAAATTACTGAAACACCCTTTTCAATTATGTCCTTTAATGTGAAAAGTCTAATATACCCCTCCTCGCCAATAAATTATTTTCCTAGCCAATGTATGATATGAAAATACCAAAATACCCTACATTATAGTGAAAAGCCTGTTATACCCTTCCTCGCCTATAAATAGTTTTCCTCACCATAAAGATGATGTGAATATACCATAATACCCTCCATTAATGTGAAATGCCAAATTTACCCCTCCTCGCCATTAATTAGTTTTCCTCGCTAAGTAAATGTATATATTTTTTAATTATTAAAATACAATTGCGATAATTTTTTTTAATATAATTAAATATTATTATATATTAGAGACTAATTAGCAAGGATATTTTAGCAGTAATAACAACGATTTAATTCTTGGCAAAAAAATCTCAAATCAATTATTATTTTATTAATGAATTAATTAACTACAACCACATTTTGCAAAAATGGAAGAAATTATTCATAAATTAAGTAATTATGAAAGTAAGAATTATAAAATTAAAATTACATAAAAAGATAACAATTAAAATAATAAAACAATACTTAATAATCTAACAATAGCCTTTAGAACTAGACGTTTCGAAAAGTTCATGCTAATCTTCATTGACCAAGAAATAAGCTTTACTCCAAAATGTATCTTTTTTCCTTTGCAAATCATCCATATAACAAACGAACATTCTGCAACAATTAAATAGAATCAATAATAGCATCTAAATGAATCTATCAAATAACATTTGACATACAAAAAAAAATACTTGTACAGACTTGCAAATCATCGAAAACATGACGATTTCGGAGATCATATCTCAGGCGCTCATCACAAAAGCAGTTCGCCACAGGGAAAACCTGTGCGCGGCCCCACTCGACAATCGAACTCCACATGACGCCGGCTACCTGCAAATAAAATCAATTCATTGATTGATCACGTGGACAACGCAAATTGTGAACCAATTTTTTATTCTCAATAAGATTTCATAATAAATTGTATTTACTTTTTTAAATATGAGATGAAATATGAGAAAATCAAAATAAGATTTTATTTATATGAGAAAAACGAGTGCAGAGCTTGGCCGACCTATAGGTCCGCTAACATAAAGCGAGTTGAGCCTTAAAATGAAAATGCTCCAGAACTGACCTACATTCGTCAAACCAAACAATACTCATATCGAATCACCCGAAATCGAATAACGAGAGATAAAGAAATTAAAGGCTTGATCTGTACTTTGATCTCTTTTCAACTGACAAGAAATTAAAGGCTCGACCTGTAGGTCCGCTAACATTGCGGCTTGCTTTCACCTTTTTTTTCCGCTCTAGTCCTGCCTCTTTGAATATAACAAGTGGAGAGATCGAAAGCAAAGGTCTTGATTGAGGAATGTAATATAATTTAATCACAACTTGTTGTGAACTTAAAATCACAACTTGTTGACATTTCAAAAGGGACCTAATATAATTTTATTACTTTCCTTGTTGCATTGAAAAATCTTAGCTCTAAACATCTTCATTTCCAAAAATTAAAAACACAAAAAGAGAGCAACCAACCAACCTTGACTTCTGATTTCTTCACAGTTTTGATCATGAAACGATCATCCTGTGTCAAGTAAAAGAAACTTCCACTCTTCCCGGGAGATGAAAGTTCCCTCAGTGCGTCATCTCCACAAATGGCTAACATGTAATCCGCAGGGTCTATTCGAAAGCAAAGGTTTTGATTGAGGAATGACTGATTTACACCAGCCACCCATTCCAAAGTCTGTCTCCTGCGTGCTTCTTCATAAGAGGTTTGAAGATAAGGAAGAAAACTTGATAAGAGGTTTGAAGATAAGGAAGAAAAAAAAACGGTATTTGTAGAGGACTAGAAGAGTGGGAATATGTTGATAAAAATGGGCCTTTATTATAGGTAGGAGGAATATTGAAAATTGGAGCGGATTTTGAAAAATTTAAACCACCCTCCAAAATTTTGAGAAAAAAATTGAACTTTTTTATCTTAAAAAGAATGGACTAACGTTAATTTTCAAAGATTATCAAATGCTGAATTATTTTTTAATTTTCAAAAAAACTAACGCTAATTTTGAGGAGTAATAAGATTTTTATAATTTTAGGAGTAATAAGATTTTTATTTATATTTTTTAGTTCCTTCTAATATCTTTAAGTTTACGAGTCTTCTTTTTTATATTTTTATTTATATTTTTAATTTTAATTCCATTAAATATTATTCTTTGTCTTAATTCATCAATTTGTGTAATTGATTCTTATCTTAATTCTTGAATATGTAATATATTTTTTATTTTATTATAAATTTAGTACTTAAAAATATACAATCAAATTCAAACCCAATAATATTGTTTGTAAAATAGGAATAATTTTATTAGCTAGGTGTGTAAACGAATGTGCATCAAATCTAATACTTCAATAATAAATTAAGGTCTTTTGAATATCGAATCGAATACGAATAGGATTGATTATATTTGTTTATAAACATAGCTAATAAAATAGTATATATTAAGTAGTAAATGCTTTTGGGTTTTCTTTTTTTTTCCAAAGACTATATGAAATATTATATTATTAGTTTTAAAACTCAAATTACTAGATTAAGTAGTAAAAAATATTTTCTTGTAGTAATGTTTGTATATCTCTTAGTAGTTGTATAGCTAGCATGATTAAAAAATTGAATCATTTTCGTTCGATTTTGTATTCGAACTCCAACTTTGATCTTCGTATTCGAGAATTTGATATTTGAATTTGAATATATATATTATATATGATTCGAGAAGCATTCAATTACAGATACAAAATTTATGATATTCGACTATATAAAATATTCATCATCTACATAAACTATATTCATATATACGTAGTATAGTTTAAATTTTATTATAAATTTAATACTTAATTTTGATTTTATTTTCAGCTTGAAAAGTTTCAAATTGAATTGAATATGTGCTAAACAAAATCAAATTCAAACCAAGTAATATTATTTATGAAAAAATATAACAAACAAAAAAATAATTGAATAATTCGAATATCAACATTGCAAAACATACAAATCAAATTTAACATTCGAATGAATACTTGATTCGACATTTTTACTACCACTATATATTATAATTATATAGAAGCCTTCCTTTTTTTAGATATATATGTAGTTAGATTAGATAATTATAAGATTATGGAATATGTTTGATTCTTAGGATAATAAAATCCTTATATTCGGTTTTCAAGTGTTTTCAATTGAATCAATTGGTTAACCGAATTAAATCGAACATAATATATATGCATGTGTGAAGGCCATTCACATACGATTATTAGTATTTAAATAAAATACAATTCTACCATTAAAAGATACATACAATTAAATATTTAATAGTTCGTTTTTAGATGACAGTTAAATAAAATACAATTCTACCATTAAAAGATCTTTTTGCAAAAGGCAAATCAAATATTATTATCATTTATGACTAAGAAAAATAATTTGCAAACAAAACAAATCGAGACTTGAGGCAAAAGACAGGAAATTGACTAGTAAAGATATTTTACCAATTGACATTTGCAAATGGTAATTGCAAAGCAATAAATATAGAAAATTGCTAATAAAATTAAAATGAACAACCAGAAATCTAATATTCTTTATCTGTTATGGTGGCGATGAAGGACACAATTGCACTAATGTGACATTAAACAGAGGACGTCATGAACATAACATTCAAACTTCAACAAAATATAACTTAAACTTAAAAATTACTAACCTAATGCATATCACTGTCGGAGTTGAAATCTTCTTCATCCGTTTCGCTTTTTCCTATGTCATCCATGTTAATTTCAGTTTCCTTTTTTTTTAATCTATCCCTACCACGTCGAGACGAAGAAGAGATTCTCTCTTTGACAACAACAACAATCTCTGGTTCCACATCATTTCTAACAAGTCTAGAAATTTCCAGCTCTTCTACATGACTAATTGGATTGTGACTGAGATCTTGTTGGTATACTGGATGGTTTTCATTATGTACCCATTCTAATTCTTGTTCTATCTCAGCTTGGCATTGGAATAGTGCCTCATCCCATGTATGACGATGATCAACGGACTGCACCACATGCCAATTACCACCCCATTTTGTATCTTGAACATAAAAAACTTGGCTGGCTTGGATTCCGAGGATGTATGGCTCAAGAGGATACCAAGTCTTGCTCCCGTTAATGCTTGTGAAGAATGCATCACATTTATTATATTTGCAATCATACCGGACGCATTTGAACACCGTAGCTCGATGATTCCCTCTATATCTTAGCTCTATCACTTCCTTCAATACACCATAGAAGTCAATAATCTCATTATTGTGCTCCCCTTCACAACGGATCCCACTATTTTGAGTTTTTCGATTATTGTCTCGATCTTGAGTCAAGTACTTAACTCCATTAACCACACATCCACTATAGGTTGTTATTCGCAAGTCGTGCCCGTCCGCAAGTGCATACAAGTTTCTTATTCTTTCATCCATGTTGCCAATCTGCTTTGAGTCCACCCGCAATGAAGTTGTTCAGTAGAGATAAAAGTCCATTGTATATAATATGCATATGTTGATTCCTTGAAGAAAAGAAAAAAAAGAATGTCTTGTGTGATCTTGGTGAATACCATGAATTAGTAATACCTGATGCATGAACCATTTCGCAAATTCATTTTTTTGCCTCTCCAAAATATTGTTCTCATTCTCCTTTCTCAACAATTGTTCATGTTCACTAATACATTAGTACCAAACATTAGTTATTTTCAAGTGATTTAGTACACATATCTATTTAAATATCTCGAAAAGCTAGCTAAGATGAAATAATTTGAAATTAAAAAAAAATATATATATATATATACTTACATCGGTATGATTCGAACTCTTCACAATTGTTAAGCACGTACCACTTTAGGTGATCGAGTTCATCTTTGTCCAACATACCAAATGTCGGTTTTCCAAATGGACAAACTTTATTTGAAAAAATAGATAAAGTCCCCGGCTCATCGACTCCTCCATCTTTATATCTATCTTGTCGAGCAAACTCATTTTCAATATCCTTTAGATATAATGCACAAAACTCTAAACTTTCATTGACAATATACGTTTCAATGATAGAGCCCTCGGGGTGAGCTTTGTTCGAAACAATATCTTTCGAGATGACCAACATTCCTTGACAATAAAACTAAATGTTAGTAAATATGAAACCAAGTAAAAAAAAATTGTGAAAGTAAAAAGTCTAAAATAATTTATAAGAAATTTTATTACCTTTCAAAAGGATACATCCATCTATTTTGGACAGGACCACCAAGTTTAGCCTCACGTGGTAAATGCAGCGCCAAGTGTATCATGATGTCGAACATAGCCGGAGGAAATAACATTTCCATCTTACAAAGTATAACAACGATGTTTCGTTCTAATTTGTCAAGATCCTCTATCTTTAACTTCCTTGAACACAAATCCTTAAAAAAAAGAGAGATCTCACACAATAGAGTGTACACGTCATTTTTCAAAAAACCACGCATTCCAATCGGGAGCACCACGCAGTAGCACATGACATGATCATGAGTTTTCAATCCTAAGATTTTATTCTCTTTTATGTTCACACATCTCGATATGTTTCCAAGCATATCCGTCTGGATATTTTACTTCGCTCAAGAATTTATAGAAACTCGACCTCTCTTTTGGTGATAGAGTAAAGCAAGTCGAAGGTTTTTCAAATTTTCCATTCATCTTGGGTATCAAATGTAGCTCACATCGAATTCCCATATCCTTTAAATCCTGACGCGCTTTATCGGTGTCTTTGTTCTTATCTTTCATAGAAAGTAAAGTCCCCAATAAGCTATCGAGCCGCTTCTTTTCAATATGCATCACATCAAAGTTATGGCGCAAAATCGAGTGTCGCCGGAAGGTAGGTCGAAAAAAATGCTCTTTTTGCTCCAATTGCGTTCTTCTGCAATACGCTTCTTCCTCTTCTTGATGTTTGGATTCTTCCCAAGATTGTTATCTTTCACAACTTGTAACTGCTCTAGTATTTCATCACCTGATAACTCTCTCGGAGGTAATCTTACTTCTTGAGTACCGTCAAACTTAGAGGACAACTTTCTCCATCTATGTTCTGTCGGCAAATAACGCCGATGACCCAAATACCCAATCTTGTTTCTTAATGATTTGAAGCTTGTTTCATCATTGCAAGGACAAGCTAATTTTCCCTTTGTAACCCAACCAGATAAATCTCCATAAGCAGGAAAATCGCTTATGGTCCACATTAGTGCAGCACGCATTGTAAATGCTTTCCCAGTAACCATGTCATATGTCCTAACTCCTTTCCAAAGAGTCTGTAGTTCTTCGATCAGTGGTTGAAGATATACATCAATTGCCTTTCCTGGTGATCGAGGACCCGGAATTAGCAATGACAACATCAAATTTGACCGAAGCCTAGCTTCCCATGGAGGCATATTATAGTTAACCACTACCACAGGCCACATACTATATGGGTTGGCCATGTTATTGAAGGGGTTGAAACCATCACTGGATAATGCAAGCCGCACATTACGAGAATCCGCGAAAGAAAGTCGAAAACTTAAGATCAAAATTCTTCCACGCTTCACCATCAGCTTGGATGGCTCATGTAACCCACTTCCTCAACCCTTTTCTCTTTATGCCATCTCATGTGCGGTCTTTGTCTTCCTAGATAAGAAACGCCTTTGTATTCTAGGTGTTAGTGGGAAATATCTAAGAATTTTATTTGGGATTTTGGTAGATTTTCCATCCATCATCTTATACCTTGGATAGCCGCATTGAGGACAATAATCCGAAGCTTATATTGATTTCTAAACAAGATGCAATCATTGGGGCATGAATGAATTTGTACACAACCTAACCCAATTTCTGTAAGCAACTTCTTTGAAGCATAGTATGACTCGGGTAGCAAATTGTCATCTGGAAGTGCATCTTTGAACAATTCAAGAGCTTCGTTGAAGGATTTATTACTCCATCGGTTTCGCGCAGTTTGAGGTGGAGAAATTTTACGATGAACAACAACACAGAGTACCTTTTGCAATTAGAATACAACTTTCTCTTCGAATCTTTTTGTAGCTTGTCAAATCTACCAAGATCACCATCGTTGTCATCCAATTGAAGATCCTCCTCATGAATTCCTCCCTTTTCTAAATCTTCCAATATTTCCCGTATTTGATCATCATTTAATTGATCTGAATTCTCATCGTTATTCTCATAGTGTACACCACTATCGTAACTCTCATCCTCGGTAAATTGATCATCTTTCTCGCCATGGAATCTCCAAACTGTGTAAGTTGCATCCATTCCCTTCTTTTGGATATGATTCTTCACAACATTAAAGGGGTGATAACTCACATTTCTGCATAATCTGCATGGACATCTAATATCCTTTCCAGGTCCACAATGTTGTTTAGCCGAGTTCCATAAATTGTTGCGACCACTTATAAATGCATAACAACATCTATCATCCAAAAACATCCAACGCTTGTCCATTTCCACTATTATATTAGTGTGTAACGAAACAAGTATCCAATGAAATGATTAAGATAAGAAAAAATAATGAAAAGCAAGGTAGATAGTAAAGCCTATACCTCTTTTTTTCTGCATTCCTTGTATATGTCAAATTCAGCTAATTACCGGAAGAGGAAGTATCCAATGCATTCCTTGTATATGTCAAATTCAGCTAACCTTGTATATTAGTATATTATAACGAAACAAGTTTCCAATGAAATGATATAATTGATTGAAAAATAAAGTAACAATTGATTAGGAAAGAGGAAGGAACTAACCTGGAAGGTGATCAAATTCAGCTCAAACCCGAATTCCGTGTGGAAGAAAAATTGGATATCTTTAGGTTTTTTGCGGAATATAAAAGCACTTATGCCACGAAATTTCAAATCCTAAATTCCTAGATCTCCAAACAGATTAGAATTTTGATCAAGTAGTACTCATCTTTTAATTGCTTTTAAAAAACGAAAATGAATGTGGTAATATTATACGGATAAGAACACTAATATAATACGTCCTCCACTAAAATGATTTATAATATCATTGAACAATATTAGATATATATAACAGATAACTATATAAATATCTAATATTAATATAAACCAATAAATATATATGAGTAGTATAATAATAATATAAATCAGTACATATAGATGAATATAGTAGCCAATAACACTCGGTGTCAATTTTATTTTTTTTAGAAATGATCTTGAATATAGAATTAGATCCATTATCTTGTAAATTAAAATATTTTTTTGGATAATTATCAAAATGGTTTTTCACATTAATTTAGTGGAGAAAGTTATATGTGATCACCCTGTAGTGGAGAAAACAAACCCCGCTAAAAATACTCTCTTTCCATCCCATGATCTCCCGCGAAAGACTTTTTTTACGCCAAAACACAGAAAGGTCTTGCCGCTAAATTTATTCTCGTTCCTAAATTATATCATTACTAGTTGAAATCAAGTAAATATAGAGGGGAAGGAAGGGGTATTTAGGCGTATGAAGCAATTGCCGTATACAACTATTGACAAGAGAAGACTGTTTGAAACGAACCTCAAGTGTCTCGTTGATACTGCCATCAGGAGGCTGCTCAGATTCGTTCTGTTTAGCAACACTGGTATTTGCATTAAAGTTGTTCGGATTTTGTTGCCTATAACTTGTAGGTGACATGAGACCCTCATTATCGTAGTCCCTTCGTAGTACAAGCCCCGATTTTCAAGCCTATCATCCCTCTACTTTTCATTATAATTGGTAGATTATAACTGGTATTTGCATTAAAGTTATAACTGGTATTTATAATGGATGCACATACCAGTGTTTACAGTAGTGTTCCCTCTATCTAGATTAATGTTCGTTCTGTTTAGCAACACTGGTTTAGGAAAGGGGTTATAACTGGTATTTATAATGGATGCACATACCAGTGTTTACAGTAGTGTTCCCTCTATCTAGATTAATGTTCGTTCTGTTTAGCAACACTGGTTTAGGAAAGGGGTTATAACTGGTATTTATAATGGATGCATATACTAGTGTTTACAGTAGTGTTCCCTCTACTTTAATCCGTACAACTTTATTTATGAATACCAGGTTGATTATATTATATTAAAGTAATGTGTTTGCTGCGGATTATAATTTCTCATAATTATGCTAATTTTGTTTTCCTTGTGTATTTAGATGCCTGGAAATAGTTTAAAGTTCCGTTATAAGAAGATGTCTCAATTGATTCAAGAAGAACCTAATATTGGTTCACGAGACAAATGATGCATCGAATGACACGCCCACTAATGTATGAGTTATTTAATTTTAAGTTATACGATTCGTGCTTGAGTTTTGTACTAAATTTAAGATATGATTTTGTGTAGGTGCCTCCAGTTGGTAAAAGAAAGCGTTATGATAGGATGAAAAAAATTAAAGAAGAAGATAACGTGCAATCTGCAATTACAAAAAAAGATGCTCTCAACGTCAATTTTGAGCATTTAACACCGTATCATGTACTTTTTTTAAACTGTTGATTTAATATTCATATTTTTCAATCCCTCATATATGAAGAGTCGTTGATGTATGCTTATTGGCAGGAACTCGAAGAAGGTGTAAGATCGGGTAATCTAATTCAAAGCTTAAGAAGACAACTTAGGGATGAAAACATTTCAGAGAAAGAAAACGTAGTAAGCAATATTAGTTTGGCATGTGAACTTTTATTTCTTATTTAATGTATAATACAACCTTTATTGGCATGAAGCAGAGTAAATGTGATGATATTAAGAGGCGAAAGGTAGTTAGATCTAATGGTAATTATGAAAAGAAAAAAGAAAGGGAAGGCAAGTCGACTGAGGCGGCAGATTCAACTGCAAAACTAGGTGGACCACCAAAGCAGAACTACATCCACACACGAGCAAGTAGAGGTCAAGTTATTGATAGTCTCAGTTTAGCTGGAAAGGTAATTATAGTTATCAAAAGAACAATATGCTCTACATGCATGTATGGTAAATATTATTAGTAAAAAACACGTGTAAAAATTTGGCCGCTAGTACAGGAAGAGATGCTGGTGTAAATTCATGTGTAGAAAAATAATTATAAAGCATAACTATTTAATGATCATTATACTCCCATATTCGGAATTATATATTTATGAAAGTGGTAGTGTTTCAATAATTGTTTTATATATAATGATCTTTAAGGTTGTGGTGTATCCATGTATGAAAACTACAAGATTCTATTATTGGTCTGACAAGTAGTTTGGTTGCGTATACATGTTCTCTTTGTGATGGCTAAACACCGAAGACTTTCCCTTGTAACCGTAAATGCTGCTTCATTCTGGAGTCAGCAACAGTTACCTGCAAGAGAATATGCATCAAACACTAGTTGAAAATACTTTTGAGCCAGTCTAATCATAGTCATCTAATTTAAATTTGTATAAATATAGGTACCTGAGATGTATGGGAAGCGGAATGATAAAGATCTAAATGACATGTGTTTTGAAAAAATTCCAAAGCACATGATAGTGACATCAATAGAGCAACTAGTGTTGACGAGGATGATCTAGATGAGACTTGGTCTGCATGTGAGGCTGAGTTGGAACCACAAAAAGGTATGATTTTACTTTCACATGTATAATGTCATTTGAGTTATAACTTGATTGCTTTACTACTATTAATTCATTGTCCAACTATTGTAGTTATGCGAAAACGTGGTTGTAACAAAAATATTAAATTGGAGAAATTAGTAAGAGAGACAAAGAACAGGCCCACGGTTTTAATTCCTGAAGATGATAATCATCCTGTGGGTGAACATACCTCTATCTTCGTGAGAGAACTTGGCATAATAGTGAGACAACATGCACCTTTGATGGTCAAGAGTTGGACCGCTATACCAAAAGCTGATAAGGATAAGTTGTGGCAACTTGTACTGGTAAAGATTAAACTTTTTAGGATAACTGTAATTGCTTTGATTATGAATTGGTAACATATTGTTTCAATCATGATCAGGAGAAATTCAATTTCGACACCATTACGCCACATGTGAAGGAAGTGGTGTTCGATATCTTAGCACGATCATACAGCAACTCGAGAAGCAAGAATTTTCAGCATTATAAGAAACATGGTGCTGGGGAAAAGGCAAAGGCCACACCACCGTCATCACTATTACACAGGCTAGATGAGTGGAATTGGGTATGTACACATATTTATGATAACGAGGAATGGAAGGTATGTAAAACATATTTATTTAAACTTTATTTTTTTGTTACCTATTATACATGTTTGACTAATTAATTTGATTGAAATATATTCGCAGAAACGGTCAAAGACAAATGCAGAAAGTAGAACAAAGTTGAATATAATCCATAGGATGGGATCAACCTCTTTTGCCCAAAAACGCCATGAAATGGTATAAATGTATTATGGGTCCTTTGATGTTATTGGATTTTAGTTTTAAGTTGTGATTTTTTTAGAAGACCTATTAAATTTTTATTTTAATTATGTGTATTATTTTTTTTTTTATTTTGTAGATCGATCCCGAAACCAACGCTAAGCCAGGAGCTATTCAATTTTTCAAGACGACATATACAAATAAGAAAGGAGATGTTTCTCCGGCTGCTGAAGAACTTTTAGTAAGTTAGCTTACAACTTTTTATTTCTTTAATATATATATATATATATATATATATATATTGGAATTGATACATTAAAGATATTTATTAAATTTTACTAATTTTTTTGGTGAAGATGAAAATGAAAGAAAAGGTATTGGCGAAGTGAAGTAGCAAGGTGCAGAAAAGGTGGATGAAGTGGAGATAGTAAATTCCACATTCACAAGGAAAACAGGTGTTGTCATCGGACAAGCACGATTGGCGAAGGGGATATGTCAAACTTCAAAGGAAGACACAAATACATGCAATGGATCAAACCCTGCAGTATTATAGATCACCAAAGTGGTGAATTAGCAGCAGCGCGGGCTGAAATTCAAAGACAAAGTCAAGAACTTGAGAGTACGAAAAAGCAGATTGCACTACTGTTTCAGAAGTATTGTCCCGAAAATCGATCTATTCAAAATTCACAAGACCAAGTGTGATGTTTCTCTAGTTCATTAATACTTGCATATATTGTAATCCCTAGACTTTTTATCTCAAAGATTGATTTACTTTTTTAGGTATCCGATTCTCGAAAAGTCTAACCAAGATCGGTTCAAGGGTCAAGAGCAACTAATGAGTAACAAATATATGCTTAGGACGATTGTTATGGATTTCTAATGTATTTTTATCGGTAGTTACTTTTCAATGAAATGAAGGAAAAAAGAAATGATGTTAAGAGACTACAACTAGAGAAATCGTTGAATGTATTCCTTTTGCTTTTGGTAGCAATATATTCTTTGTCGGTTTACATTATCTATGCATTATAACATAATGTACCAATATATTCTTTGATAGCTTATATATCATCGGGATTATATTCATATTTGTCGTTAGCCTTAACAAGGTTGTCGCACATTTGGATTATCTATAATTCTTACATTGGAAAAATAATTATTGAATTATTGAATTATTAAAAAATAGGAAAAAGGAAAGATTATGTAAATTTATTATAAAATAAAACTTAAAAAACAAATAAAAGAATGTTCTAACTAGTAAAAATGCGAGTAAAGAAAATAAAAAAAAATTATGAATATATAATAGCACTATCATATTAACTAATGATAAATAATAAAAAATAATATAAATAGCGGGAATGTACTTTTCGATTATAAATTTACAAGGATTTTTGAATTTTTTTATTTGACAACTAATAATGAGAAAAATATGGCGAGAAATGGATTTATTTCTCACTATAGAGTATTGAAAATTTAACATTTTTTGGGAGACTATTAGCTAGGAGAACGTGATGAAGTTCCTCACACTAAAATTTTGAATTTCTTTTTTAAAAATATTAGCGAGAAGAATATGGTGAAGTTCCTCACTAAAAAATATTGGTATTTTTAATTTAGTATTAGCGAGGAAAACGTGATAAAGTTCCTCACAAAAAAATATATGTTATTTTTAATTTCTTTTTTGGACTATTAGCGAGGAAAACATGGCGAGGAAAAAAAATAATTCTCGCTAATTATCTTAAATTTGAATTTCCTCGCTAAAACATATTTTTAGCGAGAAAATTAAAAATGACTTCCTCGCTAAAGACCATTTTTCCTGTAGTGTGAGGAGCAGAATGAGTGGTATTTCTTTAGTCACAAGGACAGGAAGTATCCAACCGGTACGAGAACGAATAGGGCGACGACAACTGGATTCTGGAAGGCTACAGGAAGGGATAAGGCAGTGCTGTCTAAGGAGAAGATCATAGGAATGAGGAATTAAGACATTGGTGTTTTACAAAGGGAGAGCACCAAACGGCAGGAAGAGTGATTGGATCATGCATCTCCTCAGGTAAATATAATCATACACATTATGTATAATATAAACTCAAATAATATGAGTACATTGAAAATTTGATTTTAGTTGGATTGATCTCCAATGAATAAAGTTGATTTTCTTTTCTTTCCTTTTATGTTCTTTTAATTTGAATTTTGTAGCATGCAAGTGTTCATTGAATCTAGTTTTACTGCTTTAATTTTATGTGAAAAATTTCTTTTTGTTTGTAATGATTTCAAACATGATTCCCACGCTTTCCCAAAGCACTTTCTATGGTTGAAAATGTTGAAAACTCCAGCGTATAATATTCTTCATAAATTCTACACTATCTTTAATATGTTATTTTGTACTATTAGGCTTTTCTTGATGCACCTCAACAATATATTAATGCAGGAAGAAGGATGGGTAGTTTACCGCGCTTTCAAGAAGCCAAACCCAAGCCACAAGCAAGGATATGAAGGTTGGAACTACATGAGAAGCATGAGCATGAGTAGCAGCAGCAGCAGCCGCTATAGGCCTCCCTCCATCATACCCCAACACTCAAAACCAAGGCACGCATTTTACTCAACCGAGCAACAGCCCTTTCGACGGCCAAATGGTTGAGATTCCTAAGCTGGACAGCCTCTCCATCTCAACAAGCTTTGCGACCAACGAGGAGGATCATGAAGATATCAAGAGTAGCTTTGGCAACCAGTACAGTGAGTGGAAGAGCTTCGAAAAGCTTATTGGATCTTCTCATCAACTCAGTGGAGCTTCGTTGTATGATTATGCAGACATGCCTTTACTCCCAGACAATGATGAGTTGGATGCTCAGAGCCATTTGAGCCATCAACTCGAGTGCTTTCCTGACTTATAGACGGATTGCATTCATTTTAGGTTTTTATTTAGAAATTTCAAAAAGGGAAGTTGTAAAAAATAACAAGACTTTCGTGGGAAAATTAGATCAAAGTTGCTTTTGATCTTGGGATTTCCCAACTGGGAACTAGGCTGATTATTGTTGATTTTGACTGTTCTTTTTTGTTTGTAAGCATGCAATTGTTAATTTCTTTAATATATATACTTGTTGTTTCATAAGGTTTGTCAGTAGATTTTAGAGCTAGGTGCAATTTAACCCCCTATGGTTTCGACAAATTAAGTGTAATTTACCTCCCTATAGTTTAAAAAGGTGCAGTACATCTCCCTGTAGTTTTTATTTCAATGCACATTGTCCCCTACATGTTATTTTTGCCCGATTTTCGGCTTGTTTGGACAAATATACCTCAAGCATATAATACATATGTTAAGATGATACCATAAATATTAAGATAAAAAGTTATTAAATCATGAGGTGGCCTTGTAATTGTATTTCACCATATTTAAGCGGAGGGGTGGATTGCACCAATTTACAAATCACAAGGAGACTTAGCGCACCTATGAGAAATGATAGGGAGGAATTTGCACCTATGTAAAACCACAGGGAGGTGAATAACACTTCTGTGTAAACCATAAGGGGACTTGATACACCTTCTGAAACCATAGAGGGGGAATTTGCACCGAAGTAAAACCATAGGGAGGTTAGCTGCTATTAACCCGTAGATTTTATTACATAAATGAAGTTAGTATAATCTTGGTTGACATCTAAATAAAGACAAACACAAGCATAGTAGTAAGAAAAATATAATCATCCTAGAATTATATAATCAGTGCCGTAATTTCTCTTGATGAATATTGAGGACTTGAGTCTCTAATTTCTTACATCCAAATGACTGTTGCAAAGTCTAAAGGCCCGGATTGAGGTCACAAATGGACGGTACATTTAGCCCATATATAAGAATCCGGAGTAATTACAGAATCCAATTAAAATGAGCCTCCAATATAAAAATTTGATCCACAAATTTAAATATCCTTTTTTCATTGAAAAACACAAAAAAAGATGTTTTAGCCCGCAATGATTTGGATTTCTGATGGTGTAGTGTGGGGATTGACTATTACCTATATATTTTGTACTCCCCATAGACCTCTTGTATTTTATTTTTAAAGAGGGAATTGCAAAAGTAGTCAAGTGAGTAACTCAAATTGCAAAAGTAGTCAAATTGTCTTAAAATTGAAAAAGTAGTCAAATAGTACTTGAATTTGGTTGTAGGAACAATTTCCAATGTATGTATATATATTGATGTGATGGAGCTTTACCTTTACAGAATTTTTGCAGCGAGAATTACAGTGTTATATGATACTCAATTTTTCTATTAATTATTTAACATTCACTGCTATTTTTTTAATTGGATAATCAAATATTATTCTAGTATTATAATAATAATTGTGATAGTAATAATAATAATTCTCAATATATTAGTCATAATAATAATTATCACTAATAATATATATTTTTTATAATTATAATGAATAATATATTTTAATTATAATCTCGGAATAGTAAAGAATAGTAGATGGCATAGGCTATGATAACCTTTCATTATAGTATTTTAATTAAGAGTCCGGCGGTGAAATGTCCATCTGGAAAAAGACAAACACATTTATACCCAATTTTTATATTTAACTACACTATATACCCAAAAAGACGAAAATACTATGGGATGGTCCGATCACGTGAACAGAGGGCCCGATCAGGGTCCGACCGGTCGGACACGCCCGACCAAGGGCCGATCACAACTGAATATTGGGCATGATCGGTCATGCCCTATCACAAGGCCATGATCGGTCATGCCCTATCACAAGGCCGATCACTACCAGGCCATGATCGGGCATGTCCGATCGGTCTGGTCCGATCATGACCTGACATTTTAGTGAGAGAAAAGTGAAAAAAGTGGGGGTATTTTAGTAAATTTGGGTATATAGTGGATAGTTTTTAAATGCATGGGTAGTTTTGTAGTTGTAATAGTCAAATATGGTAGATTGATATATTACCACTTTAATTAAACCTTTTTGTATTCATTAGGTTTCTGGTTCCAACATTTTATTAGTCAAAACCTTGCTATTATATTATTAGTCGTATAAAATATTATTAGCAACATTTTTGTGATAATTATTATTAATGATAATATATACGACATTTAATTATTAGCAACATTTAATTATCATGCAGCTTTAAATATTATTAGCAACTTTTAATTGTTCCTACAAAAGCTCCATCACATCACATCAATATATATACATACATTGGAAATTGTTCCTACAACCAAATTCAAGTACTATTTGACTATTTTTGCAATTTTAAGACAATTTGGCTACTTTTGCAATTTGAGTTACTAACTTGACTACTCTTGCAATTCCCCCTTATTTAAAACTGTCCAAACAAATGTCTTTGTTTCCTAAAAAAATAAAAAAATTAACACACATTAATTAAAAAAAAATTAGACGTTTCATTTGGAATGGAAGGAGTATAATTTTAAGGCCCCTAATATTATGGGCTTTGGGCAATGCCAAATGAAAAGATAGTTTTCCTTTTCTATGCTTGGCCTGCGTACCCCGGTTTAAGCCAAATTTGAAATTAATACTCCCTCCGTTCTTATTTTATATGCCCGTTTGCTTTTTCACATAGATTAAGAAAAAAATTAATGATACAAAAGTTAGATAAATGTTTGTATTGGAATTTGAGTAAATTAAAGTAAATTACTAAAAAGTTAATGTTATAATTGTGTTTGCTATTATAAAAGTTGGATAAAATAGTCTTTTTCTATATTATCATACTCCCTCCGTCCCGCTAATTCTGTCCCAGTTGACTTCGGGACGGAGATTAAGAAATTTTAGTTTAGTGTGTATTTTATGAGTTTTAATTGTATAAAGAAAATGACACAGTTTTCGAGGAGTGGTTGGTGGAAAAAATGAGAATTATCCAAATTTTTGCAAGGCTAGTAAAAGGCAATCGATTTTTATTTTTTATATATTTTTTATATTGTATTTGAAGAAATAATCTAAAGTTTTCAAAAAGATAAAAATCATAATTTTCTGAGTTCGGAGCGGAACATAATCGAGAGGGAGATAGATTTTTGAAGAGAGAGAGTATAAGAATGTGGGGGTTGAGTAGTGAGTAAGGGAAACCCACTTCATTTTATATTTAAAAGTAATTTTTACTATTTTAGGAAAGAGGACAGTAATAGCGGGACATCCCGATTAGGCAAGTAGGACAGTAATAGCGGGACGGAGGGAGTATTAATTAGTTCTATTAAAGTTGGTGAAAGATTTAATTAGATACAAAAAAATTGATAATAGGCATATAAATTTGAGACATACGAAAAAAGAAAGTAGACATATATATTTGGGATGAAGGGAGTAGTAAAATATCTATCTAATTTTAATTGAATAAAAAAAGCTACTTCTATGATCATGTGAAAATATTGCTGGCTCGTTTCTAGAAGTGTATGGATTCGAGGCCACATGATGGTAGCACCCCTCTAATTTATAAATTCATTGTTTTTTGTGTAGAAGATTCAGAAAAGATATTGGTTCACTGAAATTAGCGCGCCTAGTTTATATAATTTCAGAAAATGCTGGAGTCGAATCTCTCTAATACTATATTTTACGTGGGCCTGCTCCAAAAAGTCTATTCTAATCGTATCCATAATTAAATTTAGGTAACATGCATTATGTTAAATGTAATTAACGTCACAAAACGGAAAAAGATCTTTTGATAATATACTATTAATTAATTAAGCTTTGCTCCTATATATTCACGCAAACCCATGCATCTCTTAACAAACAGTGTAGCTACGTAAGCTCAGAAACAAGCATGGAAACCTTCATTCCTTATCTTTTGCCTTTTGTTCTTCTTCTTCCTCCCCTCTTTCTCTATTTCGTGTTTTTCATTAACAAAAAGGGCTCTGGTCATCTCAAAAACCTCCCTCCCGGTTCCGAGGGTTGGCCTATTCTGGGAGAAACCTACGCGCTCTCCCAGTTAGGCTTTCATCAACTCGTCAGAGACAAGATGCAGAAATACTCGAGCCAAGTATTCAAAACCACCTTGTTTGGAGAGACAATGGCGGTATTATGCGGGGCGCAGGGCAACAAGTTTGTTTTCACGAACGAGAACAAACTTGTCAAACCGTGGTTCCCCCCTCTCCTTGAGGAAGGCGTTATTCCCAGATCTAGACGAAACTAGGTCTATGGAACCGGAGGCCCAATTCCATAACTTCCACCACGAGGTTCTCAAGACGGATGCCTTGAAAGAATTCGTACCGGTGATGGACGCCTTGGCTTGCGAGCATCTCAACGATGAGTGGAGGCCTAATACCGTGGTGAAAGTTTTTGCATCCACTAAGAAATATACCTTCGAGTTGGCATGCAAAGTGTTCATGAATGTGGTCGATCCGGAGCGGTTAGGCAAGTTGTTGGAGCCCTTTACTCTATTGAGTAATGGGCTTATATCACTGCCTATTAACTTGCCCGGTACGACCTTCAACCGTGCTATCAAAGGAGGGAGAGTTGTGCGCGGCGAGGTGATGAGGATCATCAAGGAGAGGAAGAAGGAGCTCATGATGGAGAGTGAGGGTAGAAGAGACCTTTTGTCGAAGCTGCTATTGGCGACTAATGAAGATGGGAAGTATATGAGTGAGACCAAAGTTGCCAATATTATGATTGGTTTGCTTGCAGCCGGTCAGTATGAAGTCTCCTCCGCCATTACTATTGTTGTAAACTATCTTGCTCAACTTCCACACATTTACAACCAAGTTTTGGAAGGTACGCAATAATTAGATTATTTTAATTCTCCATCTATATGACTAGCTAGGTCAAGTGATTTATTTATTTATGTTGATTCGGCTCTTAATTTGTTATAGAGCAAATGGAGATTGCAAAATCCAAAGGGCCTAATGAGGTTCTAACATGGGATGATGTGGAGAAGATGAAGTATACATGGAACGTCGTTCTCGAATCTCTAAGGCTAGCACCCCCTTCGCTAGGGGCATTTAGGGAAGTAACAGCCGAGTTCACCTACGGAGGTTGTGTCATCCCTATAGGGTGGAAGGTAATGTGGACGTCTCATTCTTCGCATCGGAATCCGGAGGACTTTCCGGAGCCAGAGAAGTTTGATCCGTCGCGGTTTGAAGGGAGGGGACCGGCACCTTACACTTACGTTGCGTTTGGAGGAGGGTCGAGAATGTGCCCAGGGAGAGGCTATGCTAGGCTTGTCATTCTCATATTTATACACAATATTGTGATGAGGTTCAGATTTGACAAGGTTATTCCGAATGAGGAAATGTTGTTCTATCGCCTTGCTTCTGAACCGGCTCACGGCCTTCCTATTCGCCTCCATCCTCGCTGTTAGCTGCTTTATCTAACTTTCTCTCCTTTTCCAATAACGTAGAAATTGCTCTATTGTCGAATAATTGTGGTATATTTATAGTTCACGTCACCTCACGTGGATTTGATTCTCAAATCTTATATTCACCGTCTCAATTATTTTCTCTTATATTTTATCTCATACCAAACACTATATAAAAATTCACTCTATTTTTTTCCTTTAGTTTGCTGTTTTTTTTTCTTTCTCAAGTCCTTCACTCAACCAAACATAAACTTAAAGAGAAAGTTATTTTAACAATTAACTCAATAAATGTAATATATAGAAATGTACAAATTAAAATTAAAATAGGGAAGTTTTTCATGGTGTTATTGTTAACTATCCTCATTAATTATTTACGATAATGTATGACTTGCGTCCTTTAGATGTGTGTCAGTGACTTTCCGGAACGCATATGGCACGTGGTAGATTTGCAACCAAAGCTGAAAATAATTCAACTAGCGCAGCTTATGGCCGCGCTTCGCGCGGAGTTGTGATTCTATCCATAATTTTATCTATTTTTTTTAATTTGTTGTATCTGAAGATATTAAACGTGTTATACACGGGGTTTCAAAATTTCTTTTTTTGATCATACATAATTGACAACAAAATTGAGATCATAATGTTAAACATATACTAATCCTTAACTTTTCGAGGAATCCTTCATCATAGATCATGTATTAATTTACTATAACTATAGGATACTTCCTTTTCTCGAATTACTGTGTTTATCCGAGTGATCCACAAATGACGAAAATTTAACAAACATTGAATAAAACAGTACCCGACGATTCACAAGCGGCTGAATATTTATTCCAGAAGGGCTTATTCGACCTAATAGTACCGCGCTACCTTTTAAAAAGCATTCTGAATGAGTTATTTAAGTTCCACGCCGATTGTTTGAATTATATAGCAAAATCCTTGAGAGTACAATTGAATAAATTTTAGAAACAATACTTTAATATTACCTCTTTCTTTTTTTTTTAGCCAAATTGAATTGACAGTACTGTGTTACTATTGCAAGACTTCAATGCTCTAAAATTCGGATAGAGATTATCATAAGTGCGTAATAGAACGAATTAGAAATATGGTGAACAAATAATTCTAGGAAGCATTATTTGTTTTGTCTTCCTAGTCTTCGACACACGAAGGGGGTTTAGAAAAATTCATTTCTTGTGTCGAAAGAGTAATCTGTTTGTCAAAAACTCCTTGTCTTTTTCAAGTTTCCTGTTGTGGAATTGGATTTCCAAGTTTTGTTTTGGTTATTAAGCAATTCCAAGTTCAATTTAGAACAATATTGTAAAAGTGTACGAGTTATTTAATAATTTGTGAATTTATTTGTAATCCTAAATTTAATAGAAGAAGGTTTTGCCGAGGAAATGCCTTCTCTCCAAACAACAATACCTTCCGAGCTTGCTATCATGGTCAGAGTAGTTCTTGTTTCCATTTATGTAAGTAATTCTTATGTTATACTTTATGAACTTGAATATCACTTGTAGTTTAATTTTATTTTTAAATCTTATATAACAATAAGCACGACTTTTAAGTGCAATGTTGAGGATGTACATCTAGGATATACCTCTTTCGAAATCGCACGGTTGATGCTTCATATAAATGGCATGACAAGGTCAACCTTTTCTATTATTATTCATCTATTTACGCATAATAGGATACAAAAGTTATAAGACGTATCTCATTTTGAACTTGGGATATAAATGAGTTGTTAGGAATCGATCCGTCGATTTACAGCATACAATCACAAAGAATCCTTTGTTACAATAGCTCAGACACCCAAATAAAGATACGGTTCACACACACCACTATAACCCAACAACAAAGTCGGCCAAACGAGCCTGATAGCTAGCCTATACAAGTTACTACACAAACACACTCAATCTCACAGAGAGAATGGAGAAGAACACTGTGTAGAACACCTCGGCTGCGCACAATCAAGCTAGGGCAAGGAGTCGACGTTGCAACGCTATAAATACATAGGGCAACTGTTGGTCCCGAATGGAGACGAGTCTTCAGGTGTGGAAAACACCTGAGTCAAAGATCAACAACGAGCGCGACGGTCGATGCTGGCCGAATCGATCTGCCGAACGCACGGGCAGAGAATCCTTCTACTGAGTACGGTCTACTGAATTCAGTCAGTAGAACAGTAGTTCAATATCAGGTTTCGAGTGCGGAAGAGTAGGCCCAAAAGAATATTCGTCTCAGTCTGAAAACACCGTTTATGCTGTTTGATTTAAAGTCAGTTTTATGCAAGTGAACAATTAAGCAAAGCGACAATAAATCAACACATAGTTTTTAAAGTGGTTCGGATATCACACAATCCTACGTCCACTGTCCCGAAAGATCAGGAGGTTATTTATTATACTGAGTTAGTCTCAGTCAGCTTGTGCACAGGACAAAGCCGTGGCTTGGGGATTATACTGAGCAAGTCCCAGTTTACAAAGGTTATCAAACTGAAGTGTTTGACAAACTCTCCAACTATGAAGGAGTCCTTTTACAATAAAGAACAAGTTCAAATATGAACTCCTTCGTCTAAGCTATGGATATTACAATAAGATCAGCTTAGATTAGAGAAGGGGAACGAGATAGAACTCTAGATAGAAGAACTATAAGAATATATCTATGAAAGATTAAGTTCTTCTCTGGATATGGCTTGAATCTTCTAGAGTGTTTGTTCGGTTGAGCTCGGTTCCTTGGATGTGCCCATCATCGTCATGATCGACCTCACATCCTCTCTCTCTTCTCCTCTCGTCTTCTTTAAGACACTTCTCTATTTATAGAGGTGACCTAGGCATATATCCGTTGGAGAGGACGATGCCACGTGTCACTCTATGGGGTAGCAAACGACTCTATTTGAATTCTGTAGAGTCCACTAACTTTAATAGAAGTGGTTGACTTGCAGCTTTATGTCGTAGACTCTGCCAGCTGGCTGCTTGTCATTGGTCGAGGTACAGAGAGTGGTTGAGACCTATTCAGACTTCAAGGTGATACTGAAGCTGATTTCTCAGATGTACGACCTCGGACAACTCTACTGAATTGTTCTTCTGAAGTCCATGGTCAGTTAAAGTAACTGACCGACCGTTGTTGAGTCTGATCTTGATTCAGTAGATAACTTCTGCTGAGTCTGCTTTACTGAAGATCAACTCGAGTACAGGTGAACTACTCCTGCTGAGTTCAGTTCGACTGACTCCTTTCGATATCTTGCTCATGCCGAGTCCAAGATTTACCGAGTCTTCTATCCTCTCGATATGCCTGCTCCTACTGAGTCCAGGCTCTACCGAGTCTTCACTCCATGGTATTGAGGCGGATAGTCTCATCAAGGTCAACAGACGGAACTGCGAGCCGGACCATGTCCGAAGGCAAGTCTACCGAGTCCGAAACACAAGAGACAAGGGTGTTACTATACATATTCGCCTCGGTCTATATCAGTCCGACCGACTTCTTTGATACTCGAAGTTCTTCAACTGAGTGAAGGGTCTTCTACTGAATGCACAGCTGTTGAACTATAGCTAGTCTACTGAGTTCCTAACACGGTGAACTCAGTTAAGCTATAACAAAATCGAAGGCTCATCATCCAGCTAGGGTTTTGGGATCTTCAAATCTATCATAGTGAACCTAATTCCCAACAAAGAACATCACTCAATCGGGGCCGAAGAGGCCGGGCCTGGGCCGCACAGAGCAAGCAAAGCCGAACAGGGTTATTGGGCTGGACCTATTATTTCAACAATCTCCACTTTAGGCCCATCAGTGGTGTGCCATGGATAAACCATGAAAGATACCCAAAAGGAAAAGTGACATTATCGCCAAGGGACAGACTCACATACCTCACTCCACAGAAACCTGCAAACAAACAACAAAGAAAACAGAAGCACACAAGCACAGAACAAGGACAGAGATAACAGAAGAAGGAAACAAAGACAGAAAAACATATAAATTATTTTAAGTCACAATCACACAGATTAACCAAGGTTAAGATTCAGAATCTTCAAACATGTGTTCAGTTTTTCAACACTCAAACATTTAGTTCCCATGTCAGCCGGGTTCAAATCTGTATGAATTTTTTCCAACTTAACAATGCCCTTATCAACAATATCCCTAATGAAATGGAACCTAACATCAATATGTTTTGTTCTATCATGAAAAACAGGGGTTTTACAGAGTTGAATGGCAGATTGACTATCTGAAAACAGGGTTAAATCTTGACATAAATAACCAATTTCAGACAACAGACCTTTAAGCCATATGGCTTCTTTCAAAGCTTCAGTTGCAACCACATATTCTGACTCAGTAGTAGATAAGGCAACAATAGACTGAAGTTGTGACTTCCAACTAATGCAAGAACCACATAAGGTGAACACATAAGAAGTGGTTGATTTCATGTTGTCCCTATCATTTGCATAATTAGAGTCCACATAACCAACAAGTTTGGTTCCAGCAGCACACTTAGAGAATCTCAAACCAACATGCATAGTAGCTTTCAAATATCTAAGCAGCCATTTAAGAGCATTCTCATTATCCATACCAGGATTAGACATGTACCTACTTAAGCAACTAACAGCATATGCAATATCAGGTCTAGTGCTAATCATCAAGTACATAACAGAGCCAATGGCATTGGAATAAGGCACCTTCTTCGTAGCATTAATGTCAGAAACAGATTTAGAAGACTGGTCCTTACACAGAACAAAGTGAGAGGCAAGTGGTACATTCACAGACTTGGCAGCAGACATGGAGAATTTACTCAAAATCTTTTCAACATATGAAAGCTGATTTAACACAAGTATACAATTCTTCCTAGGGGTGTTCGGTACGGTATACCGTACTATTTTTCTCATACCGCATATCATACCGATAAGGGTCGGTATGAGAAAAAGCATACCATTACCGTACCGATCATTTCGGTATACCGTAGTTCGGTATACCGAAAATTCGGTTTAGCAAATCTCCATATCGTTGTCATACCACTCCTTTGGTATACCGTATCGCACTTCGGTATACCGAATATTTAACAGTATACTGTAAACTTAATCTATGTTTTTTATAAAAGCCAAGAAAGTTATTAATATTATTTTTCAATAAAATTAATTAATCTATCTATTTTGTATGAATTTGTTAATATTATGGGTTAATGTTTATAAAGTTGAAAAATATAATTTTTTTATCAATTTCATGATTTAATAGATAAATAATGTGACTTTATGTCAAATAAAGATATGTCATTTAAGTAAATTTATGATATAACATTAAGATTGTTTGATATGAGTGACATATTTGTTACAACCCGTGTTCAAAACTTGTAACCAACATTTTTGCACTCTTTTCTACAAGATATATTCGGTATGAACTTCGGTATGCGATATACCTCGGTATGGAAAATCTCATACCAAAAATTCGGTATCTTCGATATTTTTTCCATACGGTATGTGCGGTATACCGATTTTTCGGTATACCGTAACACCCCTAATTCTTCCTATCTCTTTCTATGTTCATACCCAAAATCCTCTTAGCATTCCCTAAATCTTTCATTTCAAAATTATCACAAAAGCACTTTTGAACATGCTTTATAGTTTTCAGACAAGGACCAGAGATGAGCATATCATCAACATATAGAAGGAAGTAGACAGGAACAGAAGATGATTCCTTAAAGTAGAGGCAGTGATCAAAAGCACTTCTTTTAAATTTAAGAGACTGCATACATTGATCAAACTTGATGTTCCACTGTATAGGGGATTGTTTCAGTCCATATAAGGCCTTTTTGAGAAGGCACACATGATTTTCCTTACCTGGAGCCACAAATCCCTCAAGCTGCTTCATATAAATGGTCTTGTCAAGATCACCATGCAAGAAAGCAGTAGTTACATCCATTTGCTTTAATTCCCAGTTAAAATGAACAACAAGAGCAAGCATAATTCTCACAGTGGTAAATTTTACAACAGGAGCAAAGATTTCAGTATAATCTACCCCCTCCTTTTGAGTAAAACCCTTTGCTACAAGTCTATCCTTAAACCTAACATATTTGACTTCTTGTTTGACCTTAAATAACCACTTACAGTCCACAACAGAACAATTATCAGGTTTAGGTACAAGAGTCCAGGTTTGATTAGCATGCAGAGAATTCATCTCAGACTTCATAGCATTTAACCACTGACCAGCATTCACAGATTTAATAGCATCAGAATAGGATGTAGGTTCAGAATCCAAAGAATCATAAACACTAAAAGCATACATTGACATCACATAGTCATCAAACTTTGGTGGAGTTCTAATGTTCCTCTTAGATCTGTCCCTAGCAAGCTCATAATCAGATAGGGAGGGATCACTTCCAGACACATTATCACCATTTAGCATATCAGCATTCACGTCAGGTTCATGATCAGGATCAATTTCAGACTCATTATCATGTTCAGAAACAGTTTCAGAGTCAGACTCAGACACATTGATATACTCAGAAAGTACAGAATCAGACTTAGACTGAGCCTGAGGCTCCACCTTAAACTCATCACCAGAGGCAAAATCATTCACAGGAGAAACAGGGGAAGGTGAACAAGGGAAATCAAGTTCATTAAATATCACATCTCTACTGATAATGATTTTAAAGTCAAGTTGACTTCTATCCCACAATCTATACCCTTTAACCCCCTCAGGATATCCAAGAAAGACACATTTCTTACCTCTAGGATCAAGTTTATCACCTTTTTTGTGCACAAAAGCAGCACAACCAAACACAGAGAAGATTTGACAAATTAAGGGGCTTACCAGAAAAAACAGACTCATGACACTTACCATTTAGATTTGCAGAAGGCAATGTGTTAATTAAATATGTTGCGGAAAAGGGGGGAGGGGAGGAAGGTCTTAGATAGACCCGCACCCAGTGATCTGACCTTATCCAAAATGCTCCTATTCATTCTCTCAAAGAACTCCATTTTGCTGAGGAGTATAAGGTATAGTCCTATGTCTTTTTATCCCGAAGCATTCAAAGAAGCATTGCAAAATTCAAGCCCATTGGTTCTCTCTAAGAACTTTAATCTTTTTGCCACTTCGGTGTTTTCAACTAACTTTTCCCAAGAAACAAACATCTCAAAAACTTCGCATTTATGTTTTAAGAGAAACAACCAAGTTTTCCCTGGAAAAATCATCAATTATGGATGCATAGAATTGACATCCACTATGTGTAGGAGTACTAGATGGATCCCACACATCGAGCATGAATATACCTTCAACATCGAAGAACCAGAGCACATACTAGAATCGAAACGTGAAAGGACACTTTGTGTTGTTTACCGTAAAACACAATTTTCACGGAACTGGCCACGTAAGACGGTTTATCATCACCAAACACACCAGTCCTTTTTAAAGTTTCCAAATTTTTGTTACTAACATGACCAAGTATGTTATGCCACAAAACAGCTTTTGTCCTCAAAAGTTCGTGCATTAAAAAAGTGCTCACATCATGCATAGGTATAGCAATGAAAGGGTACAAGTTATTTGTCCTCTTAGACTTGAAAACAACCATAGAACCCTTCTTTACCTTCATCCAAACCCATCACCCCAACTACCCCTAAAACCATCATTTTCAAGAGCAAGTGAAAAGAAAGCAGATTGCAAACCACATCAGGTACATATCTCACATCTTTCATGGTGTACACAAAACCAGATTCAAACTTAAGGCATATATCACCAATACCCATAACAGCACACTTATGCTTATTTGCAACAATGACATAACCAAAATCACTACCTTTAAACTTTGAAAAACAGGTTTTAAAAGGAGAAACCTGGTAAGCACTGCCATAGTCCATAAGCCATTCATTCACATCAGAATTTACCAAGTTCACAGAAGACAGATTATCGGGATCAGAGACCATAAAATACTTCTCAAGAATATTTGGATTAGTATCATCTCCTAATACAACATTAGAGACATACACACTCTTCTGATCACTACCCTGCTTCCCCTTCTTAGGATTAGGGCAGTCCTTTTGAAAATGGTCATACTCACTGCAGTTACAACACTTTTTTCCCTTAGGCCTAGACTTAGACCTACCTTTTTTACCCTTTTTCTTCCCACCATTTTCAGAGTTTTTGTGGTTATTATTTCTTTCAGTAGTCCTACCTCTAACATGAAAAACTGCATTATTCTCAGAGCTTCTACCCCCCCCCATTAAACTTCAAATCCAACTCTTTACTCTTCAAAGCAGATATGACAGTTTCTAAATCAATTTTATCCCTGTCATACTTAATAGCAGATTGTACATCACTGTAAGAGTCAGGTATAGCATTCAGAAGAGCAATGGGAGCATAGTTATCAATACTCTGATCACCAATTTGCTTAATTTGTTGCAACAGCTTATTAAATTCATCCAAGTTTTCATCTATATCTTTAGACATATCAAGTTTGAATCTAAAGAAAGATTGCAGTAAATACATCTTAGAAGGCAGAGAGGTTTCCACATATAATTCATTTAATTTGTTTCTTAACACAGAATCAGACAAATTAAGAGTCATAACAGATAAAGCAAGCTCATTCATTTCATCATTTTTCTTATTTGTTTCCTTTTCATCATAAGAGTGATCAATGGCACAAGCAACACGTTTTTCAACCAAAATAGCCTTCATTCTCCTTTTCCAGAGAGTGAAGTCAGACTTACTATTAAAATGTGTTATACCACCAAAAGAGGCCATAACACCACTCACTATATGTGAATGAACTATTAACTCTTGTTAAGGAGTTAATAATCAGTCTAAATATGTGGCCGAGGGTTACCCAGTTCACAATCGCAGACTCAAGGTCTGGGCGCAGGGGGTACCTCGGACCTCTGGACACGGGAGAGCCAACCGTTTGTTAGACGGTTTTACAGAATCAGAAAAAATTGAGAAAAATTTCAGAGACAACAACAAGCGGAAGCGAAGAAGGGTGGGGAACAATCAATCATGCATACACAGAGAGACACACAGATTCACAGAGAAACCCTAGATCTACCAGCACGAAAGATCCCAACCCTAATACTGCACCAATCGACAGTTTCTAAGAACAAAAAATTAAAGAGAGGATACAACCGCTTTACCAGAGCGGGGTTCGGAGACTTGAACCCCGACTTACCTCACCTCAGATCTGTAGGACCAAGATCTATATACCAACGACGACCAACAAGACTCTAATACCACTGTTAGGAATCGATCCGTCGATTTACAGCATACAATCACAAAGAATCCTTTGTTACAATGGCTCAGACACCCAAATAAAGATAGGGTTCACACACACCACTATAACCCAACAACAAAGTCGGCCAAACGAGCCTGATAGCTAGCCTATACAAGTTACTACACAAACACACTCGATCTCACAGAGAGAATGGAGAAGAAAACTGTGTAGAACACCTCGGCTGCGCACAAACAAGCTAGGGCAAGGAGTCGACATTACAACGCTATAAATACATAGGGCAACATCACTCAACTAGGCCGAAGAGCTGGGCTGGGCCGCACAGGAGCAAGCAGGCCGAACAGGGTTATTGGGCTGGACCTATTATTTCAACATGAGTCTTACAAGCTTATATAAACACCATTTAAGAAATGGATGATCGAGATTAATTCAATAACCTTCCACATCTTCTATAGAAAATGCTACCGGAAATATTTGGAGGAGACCCGAAACGTTCATCTAGTCCGTCGTTAGCCGGTTGTATGTTGATTCAGATCGATCCTAGGTCAAGAGTTTCCTAAAATCTTTCTAACTCCGATGCAATTAGGGCCTTCTCAAATAGGGAAAAGCCTTCCATTTCCGTCAAATGACCCGGCCTCCCCTGGCTCTTCCACCGTCCGGTCTCCCTTTCCTCCCTATGCTATGCTCCCCCGGCGCAGGCCTTGCCCCTCATTCTTCAAGAATCAGAAATTTTCAAGTTTGAATTTGTTCATTTGGAATCTGGGTTCTTCTACTTCATTTTTAGTTAATATTCATTTCTTTTTCCCTCTCTTTTTTTTTTATCATTCCTTAAGTCCCAAGAAATCCCCGTATACGCATAGAGCGGAAGTGAGGACAGAAGAAGATTACCCATCGCCAGAAGGACTTGCGAATGCACCAAAAGGTGGAAATGAAATATATGTGGATGCCCACTCCGTACTTGGATTAACAGACGTGTCTCGTTGTAAGGTTCCTACTCGATCTTTTTGATCTTCTTACGTAAGGAACTCCCTCTCATATCAATAGGTCAAGCCCTACATGGCTGAGCAAGATCTCCCTCACTACGCACCATTGGACATCCAATCCGTAGTTGGCTCAGTCAATTCTTTTAGCTGGCCTAGAGAAAACTCCGATAAATAAAACCGGGAAGGCTTGAATGGATGGCTTCCAAGGCCAGGGCTCGCTCCTGCACAATTGACCTGCTTCGTACCAGCTAGTATCTGACTTACTTAATCCAATTGCTAAGCCATGGCTCTGCTGCTCTCTCCATCGCCTCGAAGTTCAGCCTTATGTTAATTGCACACCTTATATCATGAACAATATAATAACAAATTGACAAGTTGTAGAAGATTATATGGTATTATAAACGGAATATTACTGTTATATTGAATAGTGTTTTAAATATTCGGTACCAAATTAGTAATCTATAAAAGATAAAATATTGTTATATTATTTGATTAAATCATGTTTTCAATTTTAGTTTTTTACACAAGGAAACCATGACAAATATTCTCACGTACGTGTTTTTAATTGTATGTTCTTTTTATGATTTATTTCACCCAACACCTTTTCATCTATAATTCATTAACTAATGATATAAAAGAAGATATGATATGAAATCACACTTAAAATTGTTTGTAAATTAGGTTCTGATTTAGTTTCCATGAAAATTAAGATATAGTTTGGGATAATATTGGTGTTTCTAATTGCTAGTCTGTTTTGCAAATTTGTTCCATTATTCGTTTCAGTTACACAAGCCTTTTTTTTTTTTTACTGGTTGTGCAATAAAATCTGATAACAAAGGAAAATCATGAGAACATTCTTAATTTTGCTGTAAAAGAAAAACAAGGAAATGAAGACAATCTAGATTTGTGGAGCTGTCCAATACAACTTGACTCCAAAGAGAAGCTTCTCCCTCTCAAAGGGCCCATCTTCATGATCAACAATCCTACTATCCCAATTCAATCCATCTGCAATCCTCTTCACCTTCAACAACACATCTACATCGTCTCGAATGATGATACCCCCTTCCGGCCTCAGAATCCGATCCATCTCCAGCATAATATCCTCAACCTCACACCTGCACGCGCGTTAATTAATCACACGCCCTTTATTCTTCACATTCGAAAAACACAAACTATAACCGCAATGCCACCCAACACTTACCTCTGCTGGTAGAGTGTGAAAACCGAATCAGCATGAATAAGATCGTACGTTCTTGGATACGTCGACATGGCTTCACACCTGACCCAAATTCAAAAATAAGGCCAAGAAATATGAAATGAGCTTCACACGTCGAGGAATTAGGGTTTGTTTGTTCATACCAGTTCTGATAAGTCCCAACTAATCCTCGTTCATAAATGACGCCTAATGTGTTGATCTTGGCTTCTACTGGGACTACATTCATCACCCAAAGAGGGTCTTGGATCAAATTAGCAGCAAAGCCTCCAAAGAAAGCGTTCATGTCGAGAATGTTTCGATATCTCCCAGCTTGACCGAGCTGGTTGTTGATGGTCTTGTAATAGGCCACTCTCTTCCTCCATACCTGCATGTTTTTCTTGAAAGTCTCAGCAGTAACTCCTTCTACGTTCCCTCTGCTAACTCTCGGAGGCATGGCTTTCAACCTCCGCGGCCACTTCTCGACCTCCCCTCCGGCCACCTCATCGGTGTCGGAAACTTGAGGTAACGGAGTCAAGCATGTCTCTAAGTTTGTGTACCTGCAAGAATTTTGATGAGAAACTATTAAATTATACTGAAGAGTGATGCATTATTCTAGAAGCTTCTATATAGATTCTAGATGATTCTAGCAGCACATTTGTATTATAGATGAGATCTGGTGAATTAGTGCTGGTATGATCAAACACTTTTGTTTTCTAACTTAAGCACACACAATGTGTGTAGAATATGTGCGGTAATCATTTTTTTTAAAAAAAAATTACGTGTAATTCTTCTAAATTTAGTGTTTCATCCGCAAACTGTATGTTCGCACCCCAAAATTATATTTGCACCCCCGAATAATAAATTGTGCAATATATTTATGTATTAACCAAGCTTTATCGGGATCCTGCTTCGGACATAAGTTGACGACCTCCTTGCAACTCAAGTGATTGAGGGGCTTCTGCCATATAGAGATGTCATTCCTCTCGACCAACTTCTTCCAACACAAACTCTTGGTCACGTTCTCGATTTGGAGCTGCTCCGCGTTCAGATCTTCCTCCGTCCTCTCCCATCCTCTATGGTGTTGCTTCCAGTTAATAGGCGGGCCGGAGAGGATCCAGTACCCGCCCGGCCTCAACACACGGTCGACTTCGAGCAAGTAGGCCCCATCTACATATATATATTCATTCATTATCTATACATGTACCTTTGTTGTTAGGATATTATATATAGGTGTGATGGGGTTGAGGAAAGTACCATATTGGCCCCAAGGGATGAGGCAGCGCGAGCAATGAGCCATGTCGAAGGCCCTCGATGGGTATGGGAGCCTCTTGGAGGCGATGACGCCGATCAAGGCCGGAACTCCTCGCTCCAGGGCAAATTGAACTTGCGCTTCGTGGGTGTCGCGTGGGGCCAACGACATGGTTAGGATGTTTCGAGACAATTAAGTAGGCTCCCCAGCTTGCAACCTGCAAATTACGTACAAATAATTAGTGGTGCATGTGATGTGATTCAAAATTCCAATTGCTCATGTTCACTTTGAAATGAGTGTAAAGATTAAGGTATTGAGTGTAAAGTAAAAAATGATATGTCCAAAATATTGAAAAGTAGTGTAATTTATTTCCATTTGTGTAGTAAACATAAATAATGAGACGATTTTGAGTATAGTAATGAAATGGAGGAATTAGTTATCAGGTTTGATACCAATCATTTTGAGGTGAAAATAAGGCGTCATGCACGGACTTCTTGTGAAGATAAAAGGTGTTTGGATATTCATGAAAAAAAGACAAAATGTGGTTAAAGACTTTAAAGTGCCCAACTACTACTTTTGTCATAATTCAGACAAAAAGTTACGAATCATTCCTTGCTGCCAAATTCAGTCAAAATCTACTTTTCCATAATCCATAAAAGCCAAAATCTTTTCCAAATCATTTATAATAATTACTCCTTCCGTCCCGTTATTTGTGGTCATATTTTTTTCGGCACGAAAATTAAGAGAGTAAATGATAAAGTATGAGATAGAGAGTAAATGATAAAGTATGAGAAATAAGATAATGATAGAGTATGAAAAAAATGATGATAAACTAGGAGAGAATGTAATGAAGTAGGAGATAGAAAATAATAGAGTAAAAGATATGATAATAATTTTTTAACAAATTAAAAAAGTGGCGGACATCCCTTTCAGGAAAGTGAGCCACAAATGACGGATAGGGAGAGTAATTATGTAAATCAAGTAAGAAATTCCAACGAAAGATTTATTAACGTATCGACATTAATAACTTCCAAAATAAAACTCAATAATTAAAATTAATGAAGGTTAATTACCCCACAGCCGGTATCAATGGCGGTTCTAATGGAACCGTCTTTGAGATCGATCAGCTCTCCGATGTCGTCGATGTAGGCGTCGGCGCCGTTGGGGAACATGGTGCCGCCGCCGGGGAACCTGAACCTGTCGCCCTCGAACCGGATCCAGTTCTGGACCGCCTTCTCGACCGTCAGCTCCTTGTGCGGCACATTGGCGTACCACGCGAGGTCGCGGCTGAGCGGCCACTTGAAGGGGTTCCGGTAGCCGTAGGGCGCCGGAATCCGGCATTTGAGCAGCTCGTCTTTCTCCGGGCAGTGGCGCTCGCGGTATATTAATCTGTCTCGATCGAATTTGAGCGATCTCTCTTGATCCTCGCACGGCGTGTACTCGCTGAGTTTGGTGTCGCATGGGGGGAAAGATTTGTTGGCGGCGGCGGCGGCGGCGGCGGCACCGTCGTCGGAGTTGTGGTGGGTGGTGAAGTCGAGTTTGGGGGTGGTGGATGGGGAGGGGTGGGGTTGGGTGGTGGTGGTGTTTGGGGTGTTGGTGAAGCAGTTGATGGTGGCGCCGAAGTTGGTGCTGGCGCCGCTGTGGTGCCAGGCGCCGAAGAGGTAGGAGAGGGAGCAGAGGATGGTGAGGATGGCTAAGGAATAGAGTTTTGGTTTTTTCAAGTAGGAGGCGGTGGCGGCGGAGGGTTTGTCGAGTGGGGTGTAGTGTGGTGGGCTGGAACCCCCCATTGATATCTCTCTCTCTCTCTCTCTCTCTGAATGTGAAGCAAGTCTGAGAGTTATATGCAGGAGTTTATAGTAGAAGAAGGAGAAGCATTTGATGTGGGGAGGGGAGACAAGTTAAGAATGAAGCTGGACACGTAGTGAGTGTGTAATGTGTGTGATGAATATTTATTTAATTTATATATATGTATGCATGCATAAAATCTGAATTAACAATAATTTTATAAAAATATATATAAATTTTCGTGCAGGAGCAGCTACGAAAGAGAATTGAAGAAGAAGAGTAGTAGATTGTAATTGAAGTTATTTATTTATTACTCTCAAGTAATGTTAAGTGTAGAATTAAGATGGACAGATTAGTATTCTAAATTCTGATTTGATGAAGTTGGTGGTACCCCGTCTACTTTTCTATGTCGAGTGATAGTTGAGTTGAGCAATGCGTGTAAGAGTGTTAATTAATAGTAGTATAATATTCGTAGAAGGTGAAGAAAAGGATATCGTCGTAATCATAACGGAGAGTCACAAGTTAGATGTAGATCTATTCTTTCTTCCTTCAAAAAGGGTTCATCGTTTCTCCGATTTAAGTGCAAAATTGGGATCTTGCGCACTTAATAATATATTGAAATTTATACTTCTTGGATCATGCTTCCACAAAAATACTGACAGAAAGCAGGATTGTAACGCCCCGACCCCACGAAGGATCACAGAGGTCGAGCCGCTACGGAGGAATTTTATAAAACACGTTTTCATACCATTTTTGGAAAACTGTAATATTTTTCTATTTTAAAAGAAACACGTTATTTAATGCAACCCACACGAAGAAAATCAGATTGGTTTTTGCGTTTAATATGAACGGAAGCATATTGAGTCTTAAATTATGACAAAAGCATAATTATCTGAGAACAATTCTAAGAGTTTGTAAAATGTCATTTCATCAACCCCTCCTCAGTCCTTTCTCCGCCGCCCCTGCCGCTCAACCTGAAAATATTTTGAAAACAATTTGGGGCTGAGTACTAGTGTACCCAGTGGATAAGTGCGTTTTAAAAATAAAAGACAGTTTATCCAAGCAATACGTAATACAAGGAGGATTTTAAAAGAAACAACTCCCGGCATACAAAAACATTACAGTGCGCGCATACATGTCACATTTAACCGTTACTCCTTACGGTGAGAACCCTAGCCCCTAGAATCGTAGTTCGGGGGGGTCTCACTTAATTACTTGGGAACCCTGGCCCCTAAAGTCGTAACTGAGGGGGTCCCACTTACATTCCCGGGAACCCTGGCCCCTAAAGTCGTAACTCAGGGGGTCCCGTATCTTGGTTAGCACTTAGTGGGGATCAGTCCACTAGTAACTACGTGTACACAATCATTGATTAATGTTTTAGATTAATCAAGGATCTCGATCGATCTCGTGGAGCATTAAACAAGATAAATGCACAAAAACTTTCATGGATAAACAAGAAATTTACATAGCTTATTAACTCAAAATAACTTTTAGAAAAATATTACCCACCTCGATACGGTCGAATTTACGCTACTTGCCTTCTCTCGCTCTGGACCTTATTCCTCTTCAACTGGAACTACAAAAGTTTCTAGTCTTAGTGATATCTTGGAATCCCATGTGTAACGAAAACTCTGATAATTTATCTAACTGGATTTATGATCTTGTTATTTATTATTGGTTCTCGTAAAATTCTAGATTTCTTATTTTATTAACCTATCTTATATCTAGATAATATAATCTAACAATGTCTGGCTGGGGGAATCTATCTAGAAGAATATCATGACCACCTACATATCATTAAGACTTTGGATTTTAAATAAGGTTAATAACTACAAATTGGTCAACGAGAAAGGTATATGATTATCATATCTGTTACATTTAGGATGGTGTCATACCACCCATAATAATGCTAATATCAGTAATTAAATTCTGCGGAAGTAAACACGAAGATTATCTCCTTAATAATCTTCATTACGCCTAAATTAAGAGGCATGGTTTTAAAGTACAACGATATCTTGCCGAAGTAGGTTACTTAGATTTACTTAAGGATTAAGCTCCCCCTCTATAATATACTCGGATATAAGTGTCGTCTTCCTCATATCCTTCATACACAAGCATAATCCCCCTTCCTTCAATACCAGTCGTTAATCATAATAGAAGTAAAAAGTGGAGTAGGTCAAGCATTCCTATACCAATAAATTTAGACATGCAGTTAATTTGTTAGCTTTACCTTTACTCCTATCTACTCTCTGACTTTGCTCTTTACCAAGAGAATATAATTGTCAATTTGCTTCTCCACAATTATGTAGGGCCAGCTAGTCTAACCTAAGGACACTACACATGTGATTGAAAGGACCGAGAAACGAGAGAGAGTTTTATACTAGCATTAGCATTACCAGAGAAAAGAAGGGCTCTTAAATTTCAAGTTCTTACCCAAAGACTGCTCACGAAACCAAACTCTGATTTCACCCAGTTCCTTACAGTTAGATTCGGAGAAGGACCGGAATCTCTTCTTCGATCAAGGGTATACGATCGAGTGCTTTGTAGGGGTCTCAAGATCCAACTGTTTATCATGCAAGAAGTGAAGAGGGACAGAGTCATGGGGCGTAAAATTCCAAGAGAACAGGTAGGGAACTTCGTGGTCTGAAGACACGATACACGATCTCACTAATGCTAACAATAGTAAAATTCTTACCTTGAAACCTTTGGATAGTAAGAGAGATGTCAGGACGGGATCTGGAACTCAAAGATTCGAGAGTATGGATGTGTGAAAGAGTTAATACAACCAAGAGTCCTCTGTATCGGAAATATTTGCATGTGGGAGAGACGGCAGTAGTTTGCTTTACGTGGACAGACCGTTCCTCCAAGTGGAAAGATTATGCCTCCAAGTGGAAAGATTTTGCCTCCACGTGGAATAGTGGTACTCCTAATCTACCCACCACGTTGACTTATGGGGGAGGAAACTTGGAGAGTATGCTGCCACTATATACGTACAAGGAGTCCATAAGTGTGATTATAAATTTCCAAGAAGGAATTATGATCGAATCTTCATAATCATGGAAGCTAATTTATTAATAATTTGCCCTCTTATAATGACATGTGGTGAAAACCCTAAATGTGGTACTAGTTTACTTTATAATCTCGATTAGTATAATGGTGTAATTGAGAGGCTAGAAATTCTCGTAGAAATTTCTTATGTTACTATGAAATAAGTATTTAACTAAAGATGCTAAATAGAGAATACGGAGAATACGGGTTATTACAAGGATCTTATTAGTAAAATTACATGGTCATCCCTAAAAGTAAATTGGTCTGATTAACATGCTGAATCCCACTCATTTACTTTATCTCAATTGAGTTTTTCCTACCTGTTTTTTCAATAACATTACTTTCAACGATCAAAGACTCAAACTAGGCTAAATATTGCTCCCTCCGTTCCCCTTAACTGATCTCATTTTCCTTTTCAAACTATCTCACTTGAATTATTTCATTTCCTAAAAAGAAAAAAAATTACTACACATACTTCTATTTTTTTTTTATTGGATCCACTTTTCTACACATAACCAATCACACATCTTAATCTTTGTGCCGGAAAAAAATGAGACAAGACAAATAAGGAGTAAAAGGTATAATTATATATTTTTCCATAAATTGTTATGTATCGCAAAAACCCATTTATAATAGGGTGGTATGGTGGTATGAAATTACATAATAAATTCAATAGTAAAAATTCAGAAAGAATTAGATACATATCATATTATTGAACAGTCTCAAGACTCTCATCCAAGATCTACTCTGGCTAGCAATGCTGTTTGGATTTCCCATTTTTAAACACCTTGCAATTCTCCTTGAGCATATACACATGATTGATTTTGATCCCAAACTCTACAGAAAGAACAACATTTAACATGCTGCATTGTATATAGCCACTACAGTTGTATCAAACGCATTATTCCTAAGTAACACGAATTAGTAGCACAACCATGACGAAAACGCACGTCATGGCAAAGATCAGCAGCCATGTGAAGCATGTCGTTTTCAGACTCTGCGAGTAAACCTCCATAGCCCGGCTGTTTGCATGTCCAGTGCTCGCCAAGCTGTGCTCAACCGCTTTCTCAGTTGAGTCGAGAATCTACATTGACAACGACAACATCCCAAATCAATGGATTTGTTATGTCTATAATTTCAATAAATAAGTCTCCTGTTCTACACAAACGCGATCCATATACACTGGTCTTTATACATGATCTTGCTTTCTAGATGTAGTTTCTATCTGCGGTTATACGGGGCTATGAGTTAACAATAATTAGCAATAGCACTCAGTATTTTACAAATCTGAATCATAAAATAGGAAACAACTTTGAGCAGCAACATACTACCTTAAGAGAAAACTATCATGAATGCAGATCAGAATAACATGTGTCTAAGAACAATAACAGTTTGCTTCTAAAATGACAATGTGATGCACTTCGTGAACCTAAAGTTATAAGTGGATATAATCATCGATGAAGAAGGTGAGGGATACTATCCCGACCAATCCCAAACTGCTTAAAGTTCAGAGCGATAAAAATTTGCTAACCTTCTCTGTATTTTTTATGGATTGACTCATCATAAGAGTACTGTCTTTGAGTTGTCGTGCCAAACCAACCATTTCATCCGTTAAATCTTCTTGTAGCTTTCTGTAGAGTGCAGCAAATTATCAAAAAATGTGGGAAGATCTGAGTAAACATGGAGCTCAAAAGAGAAAATAAGATTTATTCAATTCAAAAGGTCGACTATAAACCTGATTGTATACCAAGTAGATGATAACTAGACAACCATTTTTATGAGAGAAGAATATTAATTTTCTTTTCTTTTCCTTTAAGGTTTGTTCTATTGATACTCTTAATTTTGCTAGAGGTCATAAAGTGTTTTTGGCTTCTAAGCTCTGGAAATCACGTTGCAAGTTTGGGGGCTTATATTTCCTCAGATATTAGGGGAAACTTCTTTTAGAACGTTAGGACTTTACAAAACAATCCAGTACTTCCTCTGAAAAATAAGATCCCAGCTTTTAGTCATAAAATTAGATCTCAATCATGTGATAAACCTAGATATGGAATTATCATCACCAAAATATGAAAAGCTCTATGATTAGTTTACCAAATATAGTGAATATGACATCTCTCCTTGGTCAAAATCTTTTATGAGATGCACATCACAAAATTTGTTCTCGGTCAAATGTTCTTCATATACAACTTTTAAAATATAAAGCTCTTTCAAGGTAGAATAATCACTATGACACTAGGTGAATGCATGATATAATTTCAAGAGCATTAGAATCTCGGAAATTATCACCAACAAATTCAAAAATAATGGAAGTAATAATACTTGTGTTTGTCAATGTGAGCATGGGCTGCAGCATCCAGTTTGACAGACTTCGTATTGTTGCTATCCTCGATACTACTGGGGGATCTATCTTCAGATGGGGGCCTGCATCAACAAAAGGTAAAATTTAATAATGTCATGTAACAAATAATTTGATAAGACGGCAATGGCATAACCATAACATTTTACATACAAAATTCTCCTCCCTCAGCCCTCTGGGAGACAGAACAATTTCCTCCTCAGATGCGGAAGGGGATTCTCGGACCTTGGCTTCAAAGGAAGGCTCCTCATTAACTTGAGTACTGGACTGGAATTTGTCAAGAAGAAAGGCCATTATAGAGATGATGGCTAAAGATATAAAACTTAATAAAAGTGAACAGCTTAAATGTGGAGCGAACTATAGTTTCTAGAGTAAGTTAAGGAGGCAAGCATGTCACTACCATTTTTTAATTGTAATTTAAATGCTGAAAATTAGCAATACCAAAGGGGCAAATCAATCACAATCAGCTTCAAAACACGATGATTGAACAATAATAGGATTAAACTAAACAAGTTTGTTATGTCAGAAATCAGAAGTACAAGGAAGGAGTAAGAAAAGTGAAATAGAATATATTATGCACAGAATACTGAACAATAACAACTCATGCATGTCAGGTATATGTAAGTTATGGTTTGAGAAACGTGAGATATATTCTAGTCCAAATATTTATTTAAATTTGCAAGAGTAGAAGTCAGAAGTTTTTTTAATACAGATTACACTTGCAGATTAGATGCATCTCCACAGTACTTGAAAGTCTTAGAAACCATAGAATACTACACAAAACTATTACAATATACCTACAAAAAATATAAAAACAAACTAAAATTCCACAATCAAGCAGCTTAAACTCAAACCTACCTCGGCAAAATCTAATTTGGATGCTACAGCTTCAATTTTCTCAGAATATTCATTTAGCTTAGCTTTTGAAATCCTGAAAAAAAGAGTGGCATAATTGAATAGAAACATATAACAATTCCCGGATGGCATTTATATAGAGATTCACATTTTAGGTTATGAAAGCAAAATGTAGCATATAAACGAAATCAACTTAAAATTTCAGAAGGAAAACACTTCCTCCCGGAGGGCTGAGGAGAAAAAGGAGAGATAAGCTTTATACACACAAAATCAATGATAAACCATTAGTTTTGCGGTACATGGCATCTCAGTGAAGCTAACACTAGTAATATAATATGATTCTTGAGAATGAATTAGAGAAACCTTGGCAAACCTTCCGGAGTCCTCTCTTCAGTCAGTTGTTCCAATTGCTCTCTTAAAGTGGCCACGTACTAAAATTTCCCTCACAAGCAAAAGAAAAACTAATTCAATTTCCCATAATTACAATTAATACAAGCATAATCCAATTGACAGTAAATCAGAAATATATAGAAACTGAAAAAATCAAACAAGATAGTCAGAAAAGCTTTATGAATCAAGAATTAGTCAGCAAAAGCTATAAGACTTATGCTTGACTGCAAATGATGGACATGTATTGGTATGAACTCAGAAGACAAAGAGCATACGTGTATAAGCTTTCCATGATTGTGTTGTTGCGGAGCTGCTGCAAGTAACCTTCTCAAATTCACTTCAGTTTTGCTCAAGCCCATCACAGAATCCTAAGAAATAGTTGTGTTATGCAGAGACAGAACAGATTTTATTTGGCAGTTATTAACCCTTAAGAGTACAGTTTCTATTTGAGTTTCTCATAATTCTACCGGTTCTGCATAGATACAAACTATTCCGTTTAATGCAGACAGAAACAATTTTGATTCAAATTTTAGTTTTTTTTTTTGCAGTAATTGACACAAGCAACAACTACAGTTTCTAATTTAGTTTCTCACAATTCTGCTCCGAAACTAAACAAAAAAAATTGAATACATTCGCACGCCCAATTCTCATCTACACGGAGAAACGGCTTCTCCCACACAATATAGAAATCTTCCATCTTCTTATATGTCCCTCCTCCTCCCACGTTTGTGAATTCGAATACACATGTAGCCTCATAAAACATTACTAATTTACTAGGCAAGTTTACCTTAGATTTACTGAATCAGCCGCCGCGATTGCTATATATCCTTAGGGAAACACGAAGTCATTCAGAATTTGAACATGGATCACAGCGAAATATCACCATATCAGATCCACACAAAGTTCAACCCTAAAAAAATCAAATCCATAGATCTGAGTAGAAAGCAAGTCCAAAACCCCAAGAAAAAAGTGCGAGAGAGAGAGTAAATGTAAATCAACGGAAAACAACCTTACGCTGGAGCTAAAAAGGCGAGTCCCGCTCTTACTAACTCGCCGATAAGCCTTTGTTATAGAGAAATGAGAGAGAAGTCTAGTTGAGTGGCACCGATTTCATTACTGTAATTAGGGTCCTTTGGTTCGCCAAGGAAAACGGAAATGAATTAAAAAAAGAAAAGAAAAGGCTTCAAAATAATTACTCATATGCTTGTTTTTTTTTGTTTTTTTTTTTTATTCGTGAAAGCCGCAATCGTTATTTTTTGTGCGCACTGAGTACAAGCAAATTACATAGTGGTGTTGGTGAAAATTGAACCCATGATTTATTGGTCTCAGACCTCCCACCTTCACCACTACGCCATTCTATGGGGACACTCATATGCTTTGTTGTTTTATGTTTTTTTTTTGTGGTTGTTTGGTTTAAGTAGGGGAATTATTTTAATTTTTTTTAATATAAATTCTCCATGTATTTTTTTTTTGTGGTTGTTTGGTTTAAGTAGGGGAATTATTTTAATTTTTTTTAATATAATGAAATATGAATTTATATTTTAAATTGCAATAATATAAAATTCACATAAAAAATAAGCAATAAATGAAAAATAACATCAAATAAAAAACAACATTGCAAAATCCATCCAAATCCATAATTCAAATCCAAAATCAACAATACAACATCAAATTAAACCAACAAAATATCTTCACCGTCCGTCATTGTTGTCGTTACCATTGTTGTTATTACTGGAGGTGTTCTCACGAAGTAAATTTTAAACAAAATCTATTCTCTTTTTCAACCAAATATCAATGTGAGGAAAACCTTCAACCCATATTATGAAATTGCCTTTTCTAGGTTCATCTCTAACTCATGCATATAACTATTCATAAATCCACTATCATATATCCAATGCGGATCAAGGGATAACTCACGTAAAGCTTCTACAAGGGCATTGTCTTCGTCAATAGTCCATTGTCGCTTAAACGTACCCATTCCTTAGCTAACATTCGAACACATCCTATATTGGTTATCAAAGAATTTTCTAAATTTTCAACCTATAAAACAAGATAGTTGCAAGTATCTGAAGTAGCTCAATACAAACACATTTGCAAACTGAAAAAGATCATTTACAGAAATCATTTGCAAAACTGAAAGAGATCATTTGCAAACCAAATCATACAAGAAATTCATGAATTAAGAACTGAAAGAGATCATTTACATGAATTTAAATCCGACTAATTTGCAAAAAGCTTCAAATTATAACAAAAACATATTATCAAATTGTCTAGGCAGCAAGCTTAGACAACTATTACCAAAACTGAAAGAAATATACAAGTTTATCATCTAGCTCTACCAATAATAAGTTCTTCCATAGTCTAATATGCATAAAATTAAAAGTAAGAACTGAAACAAATGAAGAAGATTTTTGATGAATTTTGAGGCAAAATTACAAGCTATCGAAATTATCAAACTTGAAGAAATACCCCTGATTTAGCAACAACCCAAAGAAAAATACAAACGAAACACCAATTCTTGAAAAATACAAACTACAGAAATTCTTGAGATATAAATTATCAAAGAAGATCCCATATCTCAAAAGAAACCACCAATTCTTGAGAAATACAAACTAAAGAAATTCCAGCAAACAAACTATAGGAATTCAAGGAGCGACCAAGTTCGAAGACACTATTCTAGCAAAGGGAGATCATACTTGAAAGTAGCTTAAGGTTTCGGCTGCAGCAGCGGTGCGTCGCCGGCAATTGAGAGAGGAGATGATGTAGGGACGGCGGCGGCTATTAAGAGAGGGAGACGGAAGGAGAGGTGAGAGAGATTTTGAAATTTATTTTTGAAAAGTGAAGGGGAGAGAGAAGGGGGAAAGGGAAAAGAAATCCAGGCGGACGGCGGGGAATGAAAATAGTGTTGATCGGAGTTTTGGATTTCCCCAAAATGGAGGAATCAATTGTTGAAAAAAAAGACCACGCGCTGTTTAACGGAGTCAATACTCTTAGTGAATTTCGGCTTCAGAAAAAAGAAATCTAATTCTGGTCTTTCGACTTGGGCTTGGGAACAACCACATTATCCGAGTTTATGAATTTAGGGATACACGAGCAAAACCTCATGATTTTAAAAATAGTGGTTAAAACAGTTACAATACTTTTTGTTCTAATTACTAAAAACACATGTTTTCAATCAATTAAATATTTTTATATGTATCTTTACTATGATTATACAAAATATTTATATTCTACATACAACATAAAATCGTGAATATGTCAGTATTGCTAACTTCAATATCGATAGAACTACTATACTATTTTGTCTCAAGTAATCTATACAATCCTATTCATTTTGTCTTATTTTTCTAATCAGATTCTCTTACTCATATTGTCTCACTAAAGAATGACAAATTATTTATACACAACTACTCACTCTTCTTTTATATAACTCACTCATTTAGATACAATTTTTAACTCTTCTTAATAATCGTGACGAAAAAGTGAACCAAACTCAACGGGACGGAGGAAGTCTACTGATAAATTAATTTACGTGTTTAACACCGGTAAGAAAATGATTAGAGAATATAGTTTGCAACTTGGAATCAAATCGGAACCATCCTCCATAATTTGAAATGAAAACGGGACATATATTTAAGACACAACCCTTAAATTATAAAGGATTTGAGTATGTCCAAATTTTTAACCATGATTCCAAAATATTAATTTCAATAAATATTAAATCTAATCCAAACACCTTATAATACATCGTTCCTAAAGACTCACCCGAACGCCGCTAGCACTTCCTTCAGACCATAAGTCTAATGATCACAAAATGCATTCACAAACAATACCTCCTCCAAAACCCAAGTGATTTAATATTTCAACAAAAAAAACAGCATCTTGGAGTTATTGCTAAATCATAACATCAAATTCCACGGCTATTTATATCTTCCTTCTATACCCCTTTGAAGAACAGACTAAAGAGGTGCAGATCAGAGCTCTTCCTTCCTCAAATAACAAACTGCTGCTCCATAATGTTACCTCCGCATAGCCGAACTAGAAGAATCCGAATTCCGTGCAGAGTCGTGGTCACCATTATCCATCTTAGGCATAGCATTCAGCAGAGTTTTAGAGACTGAAGAACTGGCTTTCTCCCTTAACTCCAGTTCAGTCAATTCCGAATTCTGAGGAAAGGCGTCATCTTCCTCATCTATCTTGGGCATAGCATTCAGCAGAGTTTCGGAGACTAAAGCACTAGCTTTATCCTTTAACTGCTCCAGCTCTCGAACAGCTTCTTTCAGTTCATCTTCTGCACCTGCTCCGTGTGCCTCCCAACCTTCAACTACTTTCTCTTGAAAGTTAATTGCTAGGGCATAGCTGCAGCAGTTGAAACACAAGGTTCGAATTATACATGTTCCTTACAACGGGTTTTAACAAAAATCAACGATTTGGTCCACCTACGAAAGAAGCTAACAAAATATGCAGCTAACCATAATAACCAAGGATATATCACAGTAGTTTTAATCTTCATGTAGCTCAAAAACAAGTTCCGGTTGCTTAGAATTCAATTGATGGAGATTGAACGAGTCATTCAAAAATAGATTTATCCACTTGATGGTTTGGAGGGTAATGAGAGATCTTCTAGTCAAAGCAGAGCACTAAGATTATCTGTTAAAAGCATAAGCTTACTTTCTCAAAGTCATAAGAAAGAATACATCATGACTGCTACACACACATTAAAGAGAGCAGAGCACAATTTTTAGTTGTACCTTTTATCATCAGAAAGCATGAAGATAGAAATCTTGCAAAATAAGATGGGACATGTTGTTACAAACGTCATCTTGATAACACAAATGTATTCACCATTCCTCTAGGCCATCAAAGAAACAAATACGCATAGATAGAACTATGCACAGAACACGGAAAGGAAGACACAGTTTAATTTAATTTAGCAACTTCATGCAGACATCCATCCACAGTCTAGATCTGGTCCATGTGGGTGATTTTACAGGATAGTTGCATAATTTGTGAGATCATTCATAGGATTAATCAAGTGCCATCGTTTTTAATGGAATATATTTTTCTAATGTTGGAAAAAATAAAGCTATGAGCAAGCAACAAACTAGATTCAGAATCAAGGCCATGATTTCTAAAACTTTTACCTTCCCAAAGCTGCATATGCCTTGGAGATATTTTGACATGCTTCTATTGAATCAGCATGATGTGGTCCAAGGGAGATATCCATGATCTCTTTTCCATATGCAAAAGCCTGGGCAGCAGACTGCGGCCGATCTAGTTCCATATAAGCTGCCCCCAAGTTATTATAAACATAACCTACGGCAAAGTGCTTTGAACCAAAACTCTCTTTTAACCTCTCTGCACCATCTTCCAGATATGGGATCGCTTCCTTCACCTGCCCCGTTAACAGGAGTATCCAACCAATCCTCGCGGAGACACTCCCTGCTGAGTGCTGTTCTTGAGGCAGCTTCTCCAACATCTCCAACGCCCTCTTCAACAATGATACTGCAGTGTCAAATTCATTCATTGCTTCGTACTGCGTTGTGATTTCCATATATGCTTCTACTACAACAGCAGGAGTACTTTTCTCTTTCTTTTCAAGAATCCCACAAGCAATCTCCAAACACTTCTTTGCATCCGCAAACTTATCCTGACTACAGAGAGCTTTGGCCATGGAAGTAAAGACCATTGCGCGATTCTCACTCTCCTTCTCGGTTTGTGACACAACTCCCTTCAAAGTATCAATAGCTTCATCATACTTCCCAAGGGAGATCTGCATATTAGCAGCATCAATCTCTGCACGAAGCAAATCAGCATTACGGCCCCACTTCTTCAAGACCTTTCTTGACAAGTGATTCTGTTCCAACGCTTTATCATGCTCATCTATTCCGGTATAGATTACACCAAGAACCCTCCTATCGAAAGCAACCTCCACCGAGTTATTACCCAAATGATTCTTATGTATCTCCAATGCCTTCAAACAAAATGGCAGCGCCTCTTTGAAATTTAAGACAGCAACATAGGCCTCTGCAACATCCCTATTGGCATTACCAAGCTCCTTACTATCTTCATCCAAAAGCCTCTCTTTAATCTCCAAGGCTTTCCTCAGATCAACAATGGCCTCCTCCCTCCTCCCCACCGCCGTCTTAACATTAAACAATTCATACCGGACTGCATGCAAGATAGGCAAAACTTGCTCCGCATTGTAAGAACTCTCCCCCTCTAACTTACTCAACACTCTACTAGCCCTATTCAAATAGCCCAAACTATCATTGAACCTTTTCAAACCAAAGCTAGAGGAACCCAACAAATGCAAAGTCATCGCAATCGGCAAAGACAATTTCTCACCTGAATTACTATCGTCATTCTCATCGAAGATATTCAAAGCCCTCCGAGCGAAAGACAGACTCTTCTCGGGGTCCTCGCCTTCGCGGTCGAGTTTCAAGCCGATTTTCAGGCACGCCAAGCCCAAATCTTTCTCATCAAAGTGCGCTTCCATTTCCTTAAATGCAGCCACCATTTCATCAAGCGATTCCGCAGACTCAAACGCCTCTTCGAGCTCTGATTTTTCCTTAATTTTCCTCTGTCTCGACGATAGCTGCGCTACATTTTGGGCGACTGGGTCTACGATCGAGTTGGGATTTTGAGATGGGAAATTGGAGTTGGAGCGGGAGAAGAGTAAAGATTGGGAGGCGGAGCATGATCGGAGCTGGCGCTTCGGCTGGCAGGTGAGAGAGTCGTCGAAGTCTCTGGTAGAGAGAGAAAGTGGGGGTCTAGGGCAGGGTTTTCGGAGATGAGAGAGGAGTTTGGATGACGCTCTTCTCATGGCGGATGTTGAGTGGGGAAGAATTAATGAGGAAGAAGCAGGAATTTGATTTTGAGTTTCTACTTCTTAAACCCTCGGTAAAACCCTCCACCGCCACACAGCCGCCGCTTGTGTCTGGTTTTTCGATTTGGGACAAATCTGGAATGAACCACAAAATGAAGGATGAATATGCAAATATTTAGTCTCAAGGGCGTCGCTACATTTGCATCTACTTATAACTTATCCATCCGCCGTGCCTCCGCACTCCACCTATCTCCGTCGCCGAATTTTTCTACCATTGGGGGAGTCCGCCAACGGCAGCAAACCTAAGCCTAACTCGAACTCCACTGAACCAGTCTACGTCAAAGACGAAGCGTATCTTCAACCCGTCATCCCCAAACGCATTACGCTCTTCGAATCACTCCAAAATGAACAGAAGCTCAAGAGAATTGCGCTTGCTGATGAATTAATCCGGTAACCGCCGTTTTCAGTTCTCTTTTCTCTGTACTTTGTTGAGGTTTCGGTTTCCGTGTTGACACTTTGAGGAATAGGATTACGTTGCGTGACGGGAAGGTGAAGGAAGGGAAGAAATCGAAAATGTCGCCCTACGATGTGCGAAGGAGATATCGAAGAGCTTGGCGTCGAGCGCCCTAATTTCGAAGGTGAATGGGGTGTTGTGGGACATGAATCGGCCTCTCCAAGAAGACTGCAAGCTTGAGCTGTTTTACATTTGAAACTGACGAAGGGCGCGATACTTTTTGGCATTCAAGTGCGCACATTCTGGGCGAAGTAAGACTTATAAAGGCTTTATGATTTTTTTTAATGAAGATGTGAATTTGTTCTATCTGATCATTGACAATGTGATTGATTTGGGTTAATATCAGTCGTTAGAGCAGACATGTGGATGTAGATTATGTATTGGGCCTCTACCACAAGAGGGTGGTGAATTTTGAACCTTTTCTTGTTGCCTTATTTTCTCACAGATTGGTAGTGTAGATGTTAATTCTATGTTGGAACTTATCTTGCATTGTATCTTTCTTCTCTCTTTCGATTAGCCCGTTATTCCTGATCAACTTACTTTTTACTGGATGAATAACTTGTAGGGATTTTACTATGATGCATTTTATGGGGATTTGGGATTGAATGAAGATAACTTTAAACAGATTGAAGCAGCTGGCAAGGAAGCAGTTGATGTATGAGCTCCTTTTCTCTGAAATATTCAAAATTGGATGTTAGTCGTTAGATTTAGTACTTACTTGGTTTCATGGTGTGAGTCCGCAACATATATTAACCCTAGTACCTATTGCTTCTAACTTTATGTTTCTACAAGGTTGTTTCTTCCTCTTTCCCTCATCAAGTGTGTGTAGTGTTTTTTGTTATAAATTTTTCTGCATGTTTAAATCTCTCATCATTGTTGCTTCGGCACTAGGAAAAACGTGTTGAATTACAGTTGCTACAACCAAAAGATAAGTCGGAAAAACCTAAAAAGAACAAACAAAAGAAACCGTCGAGTCGAGGAGTCCTCTCTCCGCAAGACGAAATACGCCCCGGTAGTGCTCTCAGTTTTGGCGTATCGCCTCCAAAATGAAACGACGAACGTCTCGAGGATTGCAGCACCGCAAGATCTTCGAGCTCCGACGAACTGGACAAGAACAAAGACAGAAACTGCTGGACAATTACTAGAGCTAAGATGAATATTGTTGATGCAGATGTTGCTGGTGTGTTGGAATGAAATGCAACTGGCCTATTTATAGGCTACTTCCCCCAGGTGAAAGGATGTTGGAATAACTCCTGCCAATTAAGGCAGGTGGACGTGGGGAAGGAAAGTGGAGAGGTGGAGGGTTCTCAACAGCCTCATTCCAGAGGCTTCCAAAAGGAGATGATCTGGTGCAGCAGGAGCACTGCACCACGAGCTGGATCAGACCACCAATGTTGAGTTGGACCAATCCACACAAATCCAATGCCAAATCTAATGCCAAACCCAACTGCCAAGCCCAAATGACCAATTGCTAAGATCCAAGATCCAAGTCCAAGTTCAAGTCCAAGTCCACGGACACGGGCGCGGTGCGGCGCGCCGTGCCGCGCCACGTGTGAGGCGGTCGGCGAAAAGGCTCGCACGCATGAGCATGTGTGGACCAAGCCCAACACATGTCATTTTGTTATCTCCTACTAAGTGGTAGAGACTTAAATGCCACAAAAAACATTACCACATTAATCAATGTGGGACATTGATTAATGTAATAACTCTCCAAAATCCGAATTAGGTAAGTTTCTCCACTTTAGGTAACATATTAGTTTTGTCCTCCCAAATTTCGAACCACTATTTCTCACTCACTGAAAATCGGAATCGAGAAATTAAGCACACTATAATTATCTACTCAAAACGTAGATCGACGTCATATATCTAAATTCATAAATCGGATATATACCGAGGCTCGAAAAGACGATTAAACGGGCTGACTTTTTCCCAAGTCAAATTAGCATTTAATGCTAACTAAATTTCCATATTAATAATATATATATAAATATATATATTTAACGATTTTTCCAACAAAACAACCTTTTGAGTGCATTGAAGTCACAAAGCAACAGGCCCATGACATGTTTTCAGATAATCCTTTCAAGGTAATTTGCAACTTTATGATCTTCATCTACAAATTATTCTAATATTTGAATTTTCTCTTTATGACTTGTTTATTGTATCTTTCCATCTTCTTATCAGGTTGAAATCATTAAGGATTTACCCGAAGATACAACTTTAACAGCGTACAAATGTGGTCCTTTAGTTGATCTGTGTCGTGGGCCTCACATTCCAAATACTTCTTTTGTGAAAGCATTTAGTTGTTTGAAGGTTTGATCAGTTATCTGTTGGAATTTAAATTGAAGATTATTGCGATGAATCTTCTTCTTATAATCATTCATGTGACAACATTGCAATATGTACAAGAAGGACAGTGATGAGACTACTACAACTCAGGGATAGAATAATCTAAATTAGGAAACTAACGAAGACTAATAATCCTCCGTTATAATTAGCCACCTAACTTTCTATATTTCTACAAAAAAAAAATCAGTCTAAACAATAATCCATTTATCGTCATTCTATGAAATCAGACTTCATCTGCATACTGGCATGGAAATAAAGACCGTGAGAGCTTGCAGAGGGTTTACGAATATCTTTTCCTGACCAAAAGCGTTTGAAGGTAACATACTTTATACTTTTCCATGCACTTATGGATGTGGGAAATGTACCACTACAAGAACCTAATAACTGTATGCACTCTCAATGTCTCTTGATGTGCTCAATTTAATCTGTTCAGGAATATAAGGCCATGCTCGAAGAAGTTAAGAAATATGACCACAGGGAACTCACGAATAGCAAGAGCTTTTCTTTTTTCACCTTCTTAGGTAAAAGTTTGAGCTACTTGACATATTGTGATCTTAATTTATAATTCTAATTGGATATATTTTGAGTGTAACTTAGCCCTGGAAGTTGTTTCTTTCTACCTCACGGTTCTCGAGTTTGCAACAAGTTACTGGAATTTATACGGGGTCAGTACTGGAAGAGAGGTTATGAGGAGGTTAGACTTATTAAATGTTGATAGATGTATTTTGAGTTGCTACTGTTCATTTCTGACTTTATACCAACCTATTGCTTGAAATCATTAGGTGTGGACTCCCAATATGTACAATATGCAGCTGTGGGAAACATCTGGTCATGCTGCAAACTACAAGGAGAATATGTTTGTGTTCAAGGTTAGATTCAGTTGTAGTTGAACGCTTATAAAAAATTTCCTTATAATGCTATCTTTAAATAATAAATACTGATATTGGGTTAAAAATTTGGTTGTTGGCTAAAGTTGATGAAGTAGCTTGTTGATGTTATTTTAGGTGGAGAAACAAGAATTTGGACTCAAGCCAATGAACTGCCCTGGCCATTTTTTAATATTTGATCGTAGAGTGCGTTCAAATAGAGGTGTTTTTTCCTTATTTTTGTCTTTTATCTCCCTTGACCAGTGTAGATGTGTTGTCAGCCTGCCAGTTTTTGGGATGCCCAAAGTAAAATCTCTGTGATCCATACTATTATTGTCTAGTTTCTAGTTAAACCTTGGTTAGGGGATAAACTGATGCAAATTACCATCTTATAAGTTGAACTATTATTGCTATATGATTCAATCAACTTAGTACCTAATATGTTAATATCTGCCTTTCATTGATTGAGTAAGAAATGTTTACCATCCTGCTACTTCTGTCCAGCATGTTAATAAATCTTTGGCTAATATTTTTGGGGTCTCTTGACAATTTACCATTCATAACTTTTTGCAGAACATCCTCTTCGACTGGCTGATTTTGGGGTCCTGCATCGCAATAAGGCAAGTGGTGCACTTACTGGGTTGACTTGTGTGAGGCGATTTCAGCAGGTATAGCTATCTGCTTGTTATCTATCTTCCAAATTTTAGTACTCCCTGCTGGTAAGTTAAGGTCCTTGGTTTTCTACCTTCTCAAGTAAAGTTTACCTGTGAAATGTTTGGTAATCCAGCTAAGTTATATAGTTTATAAGTGTAGATGCAATTTTATTTTCGTTTTGTGAATTGTTGTAACTGAGAAGGATCTGACTCTAAGGCCATGGTACAGAATGATGCTCATATCTTCTGCAGGGAGTCTCAAGTAAGATGGAAATTCTGTCTCTTTCCTTGTTCTATTACTTAGGTACAATATTGTCTGTTTGATCTTACTCCAATTTTTTATTTGTTTTATTTTTTTACAGATTAAAGAGGAAGTGAAGGGTTTTGGAATTCATAAGTTACGTGTACAAAGTATTTGGCTTCACATTTGACCTGAAGTTATCTACGGTATGGATCCCAACACTTCCTAGTGAAAGTACCATTCTGTTCTTGCTCGCGTCACGAGCTAGACATTTCTGCTTTAGTGCACCCACATGCACAATTATAATTCTTTTTCTGTTTATATATTTTTATTATATATGATATCTCTATTCTTACTTGCCAATGCTCTCCTTGCCGGAAATTGTAGAATATATAAAAAATGCAAATGTCCAATGAATGAGAACCTGATAGTGGTTGTTTGCACACATAACCCTTATGAGTTACTATCTTTTAAGAGCTTGTCCATATTGTCATTGGTTGTAGGTACGGGATCGCATACATGATGCTGGGTATTATGTTGATGTCGACACAACTGACCGAACAATTAATAAAAAGGTGCAATTAATCTTCAATAAGGTTTAAATTTTACGTGTCGTAACTAATGATATTGTCTGCCTGCACACACCTTAAAAAGCTCGATTTTGGCAGTCTCTTAACTGATAGGTTTTGTATGATTTTAGGTACGAGAAGCTCAATTGGCGCAGTACAACTACATATTAGTTGTTGATGAGAAAGAAGTTGGAACTGAACAGGTCTGTGTGCACAATCTTGCCTTGTTAAGTACTGGATATCGATCCCTCCTTTTGTCCGCGTCTTACGTGCTTGCATTTACGCAGGTGGCCGTGCGTGTAATAAGCAACTTTTGAAGATCTGCTGAATCAGTTTAAGGATGACATTGCAGCAACTTTTGAAATAAGCAGATGACAATTTTGAGTCCAGTGTAGTAGAGTTTTTCTTTTGTTGAAACCATGAAAAGAAAAAAAAGGAAAACACCTCCTGACAAATTAGGTGTCAATTTTTCTGTTGATTTCAATTGCCATGACTTTGAGATTGCAAATGGAATACCAGTTTTAAGATCACGTATCAATAAATTACACTTGCAAGAGTTTTACATATGGAAAACCCACAAGTTTTAACAAAGGAAAAATACAACAAAAAGCAACAAAAAAGAATATTGTGCTAGAGATGTTCAACCACTTCCATGATCAAGGTAATTAAAGCAGCCTGTACAACATTCCTCAAGATTCTCATACACCTTGTCATACCACGATACACCAAGTTAGTAGAGTCATCATGCCTTCCAATCAAACCCCATGTTGTCATCCAAATCATTGTTAAAGAAGCCGTTTTCGGAGAACTCGTGGGCCACGTCCGAAACCAACTCTTCAGACAGATGAGGCAAATCTGGAGCCTTTTCATTGAATCCCATGTTTCCAGCAGCAGCAGCAGGTTCAGCATTTGATGTGTTAAAACTATTGCTTCTGCTTGGAGGGTGTTGCCCAACTGAATTCCCTTGTCCATTCCCAGCACTTAGTGATGGAGAACTTCTAAACCCAACACCTTCCCTAGACATATTCCCACCTTGATTTTGCAAAGAAACAGACTGCTGAGGTGGAGCAGTCCCATTATTCTTACTACTCATATCCTGCAGCAACTGCTGAATTATTTGCTGCTGTAATGCTTGGCTACCTTGGGAGTGATGTTGCTGTAATAGGCCATTCCCATTCCCATTCCTATTCCCATTTGCTGAATGCTGAGTTAACTGCTGCTGCTGCTGAGAAGCTTGCCGGTTAGGGAAGCCACCCGCCGGTGCATTTTGCATGGCTGAAGGGCCAGGAGTTTGCTGGCTGGAAGTACTGAAAGGCGAAGACGCCTCCTGCTGAAGTGAGTGAGCCGAGTTCATCGAGTTCTGTCTCATCAGCAAGTTTTGGTAGTTAGTGAGCGCAAGAGCAGCCTGTGCTGAGCCGGTCAGAGGTCCTCGCCCAACCATCTGTTGGCTATTGCTCATCGGGCTATTAAGCCCGGGGTTCATCGATATCAGCTTGTTGAGTGTGTTGCGGTCATTTGAAAGACCACCCCCCTGCTCCATCTCTTGCATCTTTTGCATCTGGACCTTGGGTGTCGGCGTTTCCCGGGGAAAAATTTTCAAGCCATCTGCAAAATAAGGTAAAAAATTGGGAAGTTGCACAATAGCAAGCACTTTGTTTCGCTCGATTGGTAGGTCTCATGCAATGGACCATAGAACTCTAAAGTGCTCCAAGAATACACACTTTAACAGTTGGGATATTTCTACAACTCTCTCTTATGCCAAAAACAGAAAGAGGGTTGTGAGGATTGATTACCAATAGGGCCGGCTTTTTGATGCGTGCAAAAATCCATCAGGTCCTTCATGCTGTTGACCACCTCAGCTATCTATGGAGATAAAAAAGGAAGTTTGAGAAAAACTGGGCAAATGAGATAACTAAAAAAGTTCGTGATTTTAGGCATGCCTGTAGACACCGGACGTATCGTTTTGAAAAGCCCAGATCATTTAGAGACTGCAACTCCAAACTCCTAGCAAGCTGTCGCCCAGCTGTTACCACCCTGAAACAGAATACACATCAAATTGAGAAATCATAGGTTATGTTGAACCCAAAGGTTTTAGATTATGGCAGGGAAGAAGGCAAGTTGGGCAGAACGGCTTTGACTTCAATATGCAGAAAATTATCCCTCAATAATTTTACTTTTAAGATCACCCAAACAAGAGGGCTATCCGTAGGGTGGTTTGATAAGTTACTGAATCTGAGGTTTTCACTCACATTACACTATTTGCTTGTATATCTGGTTGAGATATGCCATCAGGTCCACTTTCTGATATTGTGCTTTGGCATTTTTGTGCAACTTGCAGTAATTGATTCACCTGCAGCATAAGTGCATTCCGGAAGTTCAATACTTGAAATGTAAAGCACCAGAGGATCATGGTAAATACTCATATTTTAGGCCCTCCAAAAGGTGGCAATAGTTCATGAACATATGTAAAACGAAATCTTAAGTATCATTAGGAAGTTCAACTGCTGCAATGTTCAGTATGAAATGGTGCTCCACGGTTGTGTGACAGGAATGAAATAGCAATAGAGCTTTTCCAAAGATTTGTACACAAGCAATTATCTGATGGTACATTAATCGAAAACTAATTTAAGAACGGAAGTTACATAAACAAATTAATCAGAATTAGAGTGCAAAAACTGAAATAAACTTTTGTTACCTGCGGTGCAACCACTCTGCGAGGAAGAAGTTCTTCATGACGCCGTGCACAAAACTCCCAAGATAATATCTAAATAAGTTTGTAGTCCAGGAGTTAACACATGAATATAACAGAGTATACGAACCTAAAGTACTTTCAAGTTTCAAATGAACAGGTATAGACAGGTCACCTTCAGATCCGGGGTGAAAATGATGCGAAGCTGGCCCTCCCGAACCACACGCAGTTGCTCATAGACACTTTCTTGAACTGCCTTGGCATACTCCAGCATCATCATTCCTGAAGGAAATCGACATTCGCGAGGCAAGTCCAGAAAAAGAAGCTCGTCTATGACACCACTACCAAATTTGATTTCATTGAGTCTGGGGAGCACTTCGAAAGTTGCTTCTGTTGAAACCATAAAGAAAGTAAGAAGTGCTAGAAATGCAAAAGGAATTTAAGCGAGACTACTGTTGGTCAAGGAACACTAAAGCTCATCGAACACTATGCTGAACCTCTTCTATGATTTTCTGAATGAGAATAAATGAATGATGCAATTAATGGACGATTAGAACATGAAATATGCATGTGGAAGAGTAAGACGTTTAGCTACAAGAGTATATACCTTCTGGGGATTTTCTAATAATTATAAAAAAAAAAAAAAAAGAATCAACAGTAAATGATAGTATCTTTATTACAGGCTATACAGCTAATTCAACAACAAAGAAAAAAAATTAGATTCTTGATTCAACATACACTAATTTACTGAAACAGAAAAGGCAAATGATATAATGTTGATAATACTAACCAAATCCCTTTCCAGATTTCGAGCCACAAATGTCACATTGCCACGCATCCTGCACACCAAAAGCAAGAAAAACAACAATATAAATCAGGCCATTGGACAACTTTACCAATGTAGAAACATATAGTATCGTTATATCATGAAAATAATTATGACAATGCTTCTCGAGAAGACAAAAAATAAAGCCACAAGATACTTGCAAACTAATATTTGGTTAGTTAAGATGTGAGGTGAGAGAAATACCATTGCTGCCTGGGGGAATACTCCAAGTGAATGATGTCCAACATTCTCATATAAAGATAGACACCACCTCTTTTTTGAACGTGGAGAGTAATACTCGGCTACAAATTTCCTCCAATAGGCTATAGTATTCTCCTAGCAAGACCAAGGTAATGAGATATCACCGCAACGTGTCAAAAGAAGTTTCAAATCTATATAGCTGAGCGTAGTAGAAATACAGCTCATTGTTGTGAAAAAACATGAAAAACATAATACTCCATCCATCCCTTTCAAATGCCTATTTCATTTTTTCCACATATTAAGAAGAGATTTAATTGAGCTAAGAGTCTCAGTTTTCCTCTATCACCAAGATAAAATGTTGATATTTAAATTCAAGCAAATTATTAGGTGTTGATCACAATGAGTTACACTGGTATCAAGGTAAATAAATGCTCCATTGACAGCCACTAATTTTGTATTCTTTTCACATTACCAAATTAAGTTGCACATATAGCGCACCGATAATATTTCACTTGAATTTATTAGAGTTAGTACAAAATATTTACTACGCTATTAAAGTTAGTACAAAATATTTAGTAGGCCCAAAAAATATGCTAATAGGCATATAAAAAAGGGACGGAGGGAGCATTTTAATAGAGTATTTTCCCAAATGATGCAAGAAACAAGATACTATCGGACTACTTACAGCAGGTCGCTGTCTCTGATGATACAGGTACTGCATTAGCCTACGTGAACACACACCACCGTCATATGGCCGCTTTAATCCAGATGCAGGTTGCACTCCCTGTTGTAGAAGCTGCTGTCTTAACTGCTGCTGCTGTTGTTGCTGCTGCAGTAACTGAACTCGTTGCATTGGAGGCATAGACTGAAGAAGCTGCTGCTGTTCCAGTTGCTGTTGCTGCCTTAGTCTCTGTTGCTGAATTAGGGCTTGAAACTGAGGATTCGGGTTCTGTAAGTGCATGGCATCTTGTTTCTGCAATATCTGTTGCAAAACCTGCTGCTGCAGCATATCTTCCTGCTTAATATCCAGGCGGGGTTTCTTTTGTAGCTGACAAATAGAAGCCGGGTCCTGAATGAAAGAATTTGGGACCCTCGGACCACCCTGGAGGTGGACTTGCCCCATTCGTGATGTCGGAAAAGATGTCACGCTCGAAGCTCCTTGATGCTGCTGATTTTGCTGGGATTGTGAAGCTGGATCTTGATTGGAGGTTTGAGGAATAATAGTCGATCCATCCATGATGGAAGAACCGGTAATGCTGATGTTATTAGATGTGAATGACATGGGCGACGCAGATAACCTCTTGTACGAATCCGTATTAAAACTAGCACTTCTTTGCAAATTGGGACCTCCCGAAAGTCCCGAATTGGCATCGGTGACCAAAGAACTCGCCCCAATGCTAGGCCCAGAGTTCGCCATACTATTTAAGACAGAGTTGCTGACATCCCCAGGATGCAGTCCCATGTTGGGTCGTGCAAGTCCAGAAACTGCATGCGCCGAGTTCCCAAAATTTGAACTCAACTGAGAATTTCCGGCAACATGCGATTGTCCGTCTCCTTGAAAAAATATTCCAGAACTTGAAGACGATTGTACCATTCCACCAACCACCCGAGAAGGAACCATTGGATGCACCGGCACTTATTGCCTACGGATGCAAATTATCCTGTGCTAACCCTTCAACTGTTTACAAGCAAATGCACAAAAGATAATACTTAATTAAGCTAGCCAAAGAGAAGAAAAGAATCAGCTTCATCCTTTCAAGACCCTAACTCAAAACAAAAGTATGACTACTTTTTAATGAGCTTCTCCCATGCCCACTTGGCCTTTTATCCAAATAAATTCTAAAAAGACTACTCTTTTGAATCCTCCCATGAACTATACAAGCAGAACTCAGAGTAATAAAAAAAAATTAAAAAAAGCTAACATTATAATAGGGCAGGGGGAAAAAGAATGGGAAAAAAAGTAAAGAATAGATATCGAGCAGCAAGGTCTAGACTTGAGCAACTACAAGAAAAACCCTCATTGCAAATTCACTTCGAAAACAAAAACTAACCAGCTATATCTGCAAAACCCTAATTCACGACCATTGGAGTTAAAGCCAAATCCAATTAAGCACAAATCTCAGCAGCTAAATAGCCCAGTGGATGAATCAAACAAGCGCAAGTAAACGAGATTACCCACAAAAAAGGAGCCCAATTCAATTAAACCTTCCAGTATCAAGTAGAACAAAGCGATCAAACCGGGACTCACTTTAATCAAGCAAATTCACTCGCATAAATGCAATTAACAGTAAAAACATTCAGATTAAGCTTGTAAATAGCATCACCTTAGACCCCTAATAATTTCAATCAAAGATAATAAGAAACCTCACAATTAGCAAGATTTTAGAAAACCAAAAAGAATAAAGGTCTGAACTTGAAACGCACCCACCAAACCCAGAATACTTCAAACTTAAATCTAGCAATTAATAATCTAATTTGATTGAAAAGAAATAGAAGCAGAAAAAGAAAGATTAGTATATGCTAACCTGGAACCAGAGAGAGCAATCAAAACGAGTTTTCCAACATTAAAAAAGATTGGGAAAAAAAGAGATTTTCCGGTGCTGGTCGGTACTTATGTAGTTAGCGGGAGTAGAAGGAGGCTGGTACCGGGTATAGGCGGTGGCTCTCCAGACACGTGTCGGTAAACTCCTCAGTGTGCAGGATCTCACGGTGGCGACGCGAGGTCGTTGGTGTTGACGGTGGAGCATCGGGTAGTCACTAGTCATTACTAGAGGTTGCAAATTCAACCTTAAATATTTATTCATTACTAATTCGAGCTTCAGCTAAAATTTAGCAAATGCGTAATAGCCCTTCCGTGATCATTTTTTTGGGCTCGATAATTAAGAAAATAAATAATAAAATATATAAGATAAATAAATAATAAAAGATAAAAGATAAAATGAGATAATGAGAGAATAAATTAAAAAAAGAAAAATAGTAAAATAGGATAAATTATTAAAATTTATTAAATTTGGATTGAAACTTACGAGCTTATCCAAATTAATTCGGTGAATAGATAATCTTTATTTAGGTAAAATTTGGCATGGAATCTGAGTTGTTTTCTAAAATCATTTCATTTAATTCCATGTCGGCTCCCCCTCCCTTCTCATAGAATGCCTTTTAACATGTTTGAGGAAATGTGATCTCCAAATCATCTCAAATTGCAGAAGCGCAAAATGATTAGTGGCACTGGCAGCACTTCCGCCCTCCTCCTGAATCCGTTGCTTCCGTTAACGTCTCGCCTCTCCAAATTCACCATCCGCAGACAATCACCGTCCCTTAAAATCCGCTGCTCCCAGGACCAACAGCAGCTTAATCTATCGGTCCTTCGCTTCACTCTTGGTATATGGTTATCAACATTCCTCTTTCCCTTTCATCTTATTAATCTGAAAAAACTCCCTTAATTTTATAAGGAATACCTGGATTGGACGAGTCTTACTTGCCTAGATACATTGGATATGGATTTGGGGCGCTTTTAGCGTTGAATCATCTTCTCGGCTCGGATTCTTCATCAATTACTCCACCTCAGCTCGTAAATGAGTTTACTTATTCATTCTCATGCTGCTTCTTTAAATTGTTAAACCTTTTTTTTTTAATGTTTGAAAGCTTAGCAATTTTTTTATTCTATTGTTCTACTACTCTGGATATGATTTTTCCGCCGCTGTTCTGCAGAGAACGGAGGCTTTGGGGATTTCTCTTGCATCGTTTTCTGCTGTGGTCCCGTATCTCGGAAAATTTCTCAAGGTAACGTTTTATTTACTTCATTTGAGCTTTTGACACGAAATGATGATGATGATGATGGTGATGATTGTGGAATGGAGTTTTAATAATTATTTGGAACGGGCAAATCTCATGCTGTGCCAGTAATATAAGCATTTCTTGGTATCTTGTTTGATAGGCACTAGGTGCTGAGAATACTATAACATCCTAATGCAGTAATGCTTAAATATGGTTAATTATGCTACTTTGCATATCCTTGCTTGATGTGAAGAGCAGATGTCTGAGCTTGATGTGTAGGCATGAATAAAAAGTTCAAACGCAGTAGTTTTCGGTTAAAATAGAATTTTGGGCATTGGACTTGAGAATTGGTAGTTGGATGTGGTTGAAACTATGCAGGGGGGCCACTCCAACTGCTCAGAAAAGTATCCCTGAAGATGCTGAGCAAATATTTGCCATGTCAAAGGATATTTCTGCGCACTTGAAGGAAGATTTGGCTTGGGGAACATACGTCCTTCTGCGTAACACAAACTCAATATCAGTGGTATGCTTCCAAGCCCTTAACTATAGCATATTCAAATTGAAGCACGAGGTCAACTGCACTGAATAATATTTTGGATTTATGAGCATGTTCTTTTGTAAGAGTCCTAACTTTACAGAAGTTGCAGCTCATCTCTGTTGAAGATGCTTTATGCGTGCGTGGTTATTGGAATAAGCCTAAGGATTTACCGAAAGAAAGCATTCCTGATTGGTTTCAAAAGCAGACAGAAATGGTTGGGTCCTCGAAGTTGAAGGATGCCGTGCATCTCCAACAGTCTGCAGGTACAAGTTTACTGCCTTAGTCTTGTTACTACATTTCCTTGTGCTGCAAACTACTTGTGAAATGTCATACCAATGAAAACTTTTCACCTTTCTAATTTCAAGCATTCATATATTGGGTTTTCTTCGAATTATGATATGATGCAGCCTTGGTTTAGTATTTTGGGCTTTTATAATTGGGTTTAAGGTTAGGTTTGATCTCTATAAATATGGTCAGTCTTTGTATTATTATCATCTTGGGAATAGAAAATAAATATTGGGCAGGAAACGTTGTTTTCTTGTTTGGGCGAGACTTATTCTCATTTGGCTTGAAATTACTTGGGTAATTTATTGATTTTGTTTCCTATCATTTTCGTGTTTCAACAATTAACCTATTAAATCTTAAATATAAAATACTAAAAGGCTGCACCATATCACATTACTTCTGATCCACATACTAATTTAGGTTCCTCATAAAAAATCCTGAACATGTTACTATATAAAATCCTTAAAAGTGATGATCAGTTACTACATTGGGACCTTCTCACGGTGAAATATCTACTGCTGATTTTTTAAGTTATATGACCTAACATCTTTCCTATTCATCTTTCTTAGTTTTCTATTCTTTAAGGGATTTTATCCGTAACTGAGTCTGGCTTGAAATGGTCTTAAAATTTCTCATTAGTTGCTTATGTGAATGCATGAATAATCTAGATTCGGAACTGAAGGAGATGGTTCCCGTTGGGACGAAGTCTCTCCTTCTGCAACCTATTCTGGAAGATTGTAAATCAGGCTCCAGTCAAAAGGAGAAGATGATAGGTTTTTTCCTGTTGGCTTCTGGAATTGATTATGCATATACTGATAAAGACAAAGCATGGATAGGTGCCATAGCCAACAAGTTTGGTGGTACGGTTCTGCGCCCATAATCATAGAATCCAGACCATTATTGATCTCATTATATAATCCCAGTTAGTTTCATGACAATGTGAAGTAGCATATGTATTCTTTTACAGTGATAACATTTTCATTATATGATACTCAGGTTACCTCCATTTTGTCTACTAAATATTTTATTTGATGAGGGATATTAGATTATGGAAGCTAACACCTGAAGCATTCTCTCCTTGGATTTTAAATTTGCATATCATCATTGAAGGGAAAAAGAATTAACATGTCTCCTTGAATGACTATTACAAAAAACCATTCTCTCTACATCGAGTTCTTCAGCTAGTACATTTTTTCCTCTTTTTGGGGGATAAAATTGTGTAGTATTTGCAGTCAAGAAAGCAATCCGAAGCTCGTTGATGCTGGTTTCTACAAGAATTTCTCCAAACCATACACCAGATTCTGCAGAAAACAGGGATATTTTATAAGAAAAAATGCTTAGCAATGTAATTTTTGGTTTTCCAATTACCTTTAGCCGCACTACTTTTCTTATTGCTAGAATCAACCCTGGCATGAGAGATTGCACGTTGGTGATATCATGTTTCAGTGTATAAACCTGTTGAAGAAAATGAACATCTTATCAATTCGTCTTGTTTTGTCTTTTTCTCAGCAACAGATGGAAGTATCTGCTAGCATACCTCGCCTGGTCTGGAAAAATAGACCGTTGTACTGGATGGCAGGCCCGGAAGAACCAAACTATGCACCCTCACTCCGTCCTCTCCCAGGACTTGACCCCTCGCCTGAGTATACGTAAGTTATGCTTTACCAGTTGAATAATAAAGAGACACTTGTTCTTACCAGGATGTGGGTTGAAAGATCTTCTTTGTTGTACATCTGCCCCAGGTTAGTGATATTATTTGCTATTTGTATCGCATCCTGTGATGGCAAATCCTGTTCCATGAAATGAAACTGAGTGTTTAGAATGTCCTTTCCTTTAATTGAAGTGAAGAGTCGATAGACTCGAACATACCCCAACACCCGCTTGCGACTCAACAATCTCAATGTTGTTGTAGTGGAAAGACGCTGAAATTGCAGCTTGTTGAAGGAGTATGCCTCCAATCGAAAGAGTTGGTGCCACTAGACAACCCTAAGATCAAAATCATTTTTCAGAAAATGTTACAGTTAAATACTACTTTCACTCCGTCTGTTTGACTTATTTCATTTCTTTTCGGCACTGAGAATAAGATAATCGGTTGATTGTGTGTGGGTGAGTGGGAGTTTGTGTTGTGATTATTTTCCATTTTAGGAAGTGGGACAGTCGAAGAAGAAAAGGAGACAAGTTAAACGGGACATAGGGGAGTAGGTATATTAATGTTTTCTTAAGGGAAAGATAAGAATTAAGCTCACCCTGTTCTCACCATGGTGGCTTTCTCACATAATGCTGATAATGCAGAAACTGTCTCCATTTTGATTCGTGGTACGTAAACTACTGTGTTCATCCCAAATGCTGTCGCCTGCTCATATTTTAATCATAATTAATTAAGTAACTTATAATTTCTGAAAATTAAAAAGTAAGGAGGAACTAAACTAGTTAACCTGTTTGACATTGTCGTAGACTGTCGAAGCATCGGTAAAATCTACTACCACGGCTGTTGGTTTAGACTGCAATATACGCATTGATATGTGTATTCATAATTTAGTAATCCGACTAGTAATTTTATTTTATTTTATGACAAGGAAAAATGCAGTTGCTAACGATAATTTAAGAACATTACCTGAGATATGGAACCTAAGACCATAGTAATGTCATTTAATTTAGGTATTTCCAAAGGCTCCTCCATGTCACAAACCTAATAACAAATGTCATAAAATCGTCACATTGCAACGTAATTAGGGTTTTAAAAAAACCCTAATTAACACACAAATATACAACCACCTTCCCTATGTCTTCTCCAACAAGGTGAGAATCAACAGCGCCAGCAACCTCCGTCCCTCTAGCCTTTGTCACAGCAACGACAGCAGCCCTACCAATTTCTTTTGCTGCACCATTTATGATGGCCTCTACCACGCAGTCGAAAATCTTAGATTTTTCCTATGTTTTAAAAAAAATAAAAGTTTTGTAAAAGAATATTGATTGTTACCTTAATGTTGCTTTGAGAGGGCTGCATGGTGCAAGCAATGTAGGGACGTTGGAAGTTGGTGGGATAGATTTTGCAACCGAGTGCTGCCATGGCTGTTGTGCCAAACAAGGAATTGGATAAGTCGAGTTATTGAATTTTGGTGGGAGATTCAGAGATAAGGTTTTATTGGAGGGAAACGTGGGGACTCTAAAATTGGAGAAAATTGGAATTAGTATTTTTATAAAGAACCATTTGTAATAGTAGCCAAATAGAGTAAATGAAAAACAACTTTAGCCTATTACTAAACGAAAATATAAAACTAACCATTTTGTCCTGAATTAATGATTGGATGATATGAGTTGTAGGAATTTGTGCCATCAACAATTTTTTTTCGTTTGAAATGCGTAGGGTCGATGGGGGCCGATATAGAGGCCGAAGGGAGTGTTCAATTTTATCTTTATTTTTTTTCCATTCCCCTTATTCCTTCCCTCCTTTCCTCCCTCCCTCCCTTCCCTCTTCCTTACTTACTTACTCTTTTTTTTTATTTTTTACTCTATCAACAAAAACCTTAGCCCCAAACGGTGGAAAAACCCCGTGCTCCTTCCTTTTTTGTCCCTTTTTTCCCTTCCCCCCCCCCCCCCCCCCCCCCCCCCCCCCCCGCTCCCCCGCGCGCCTTCCTTTTTTGTTTAATTTGTTTCTTCTTTCCCTTGCTCCCGCGCGGTTGCTCTCCTTCTTCCCCCCCCCCCAAGACAACAAGCCATCGGCCCTCCATCGGCCGAGAGAAAAAAAAAAAGCCGAGCAACTCCATCGGCCGTGAGGGCCGATGCCGAGTAATTCCATCAGCGGATGGAGGACATAAGGCGGGCCGATGGGATGACCTGTACAATTTTTCGGCCCCCATCTTGTCACAGCAGCAAAAGTCAACAACAAAGAACAAAATAACTAAATGTGTGTTATTAAAATAATATAAGGCTAGATTTATTTTTCATTTAACTATTTTGGCCAACAGTATACAACCACTTTTTTTATAAATTGGCGTAAATGCAGGGGGTGCAGCACGTGCGTGCGTGTCGGCGGAAGAGAGAGAAGTGAGAGGAAGAGAAGTCGTGTTTGTGGCTGTTGGACTGACACGTCTGCCTGGACGGCAAGTGCCGTAAGCAACCTAGCTTTGAATGGTCCGAATGGGGATACTGACGTAGTACTGAGAAGTTTGTTCGAGAATTGGACCGGCGACCGGTTTGAATAAGACTCAGCACCGTCTTTTATCAATCTAATATACATCTGTCCTAAATTTTACTTTGACCTCTTCTCATGGGACCCAGTAATAATCACCAACACAATAATTAACAATCCTTCAATTGCCCGAAACACTCTCGTTCAGCCACATGGCCTATACTAATACGTAGACTACACATTCTTGTCGTAGGATAGCACACACGCAAGCGCATCCACAACGAGGGATTTTTCGTTTTTATTGCTTTTAACTAATTTTCACTTACTTTGTTGGATATGTCTGCATATGAGTATTTCATTTTTTCCACTTCTTGATATATTTTCTGACAATAAATTTTGTAATTTTCGAAAAAAAAAAAATTGTCCCCTCCCTACAACTCTCTCTCTCTTCACCAGTCTCCTTTCTCGAGCCAAGCGGGGGGAGGGAGAAGCCGCCGTACTAAACAAAGCTTAAGACCATTTCCAACCAAGATGATTATTTTTAAGATTATTTTACTGTCATATTAAACAATAATTTCATTTCAATTCATAAATTTAAATTCACCTTCAAAAAGAATATTTATCATATACTACCTCCGTCCCATTATTTCCGACACGTTTCATTTCGGCGCGGAAATTAAGAAAGTAGATGATTAATATTGAGATATGGGTAAATGATAAAGAGGAGAGAAAGAATAACGAAAGTAGATGATAAAGTAAGAGAGAAGATGATAAAGTAAAGAGAAAAAAATGATAAAGTAAGAAAAAGTAGGAGAGATAAATGGTAAAGTAGAGAGAGATGATAGGTAGTATTTCCAAAAAAGAAACGTGTCAGAATAAGGGACGTCCATTTAAGAAACATAGCATAATAGGGACGGAGGTAGTATTTCATTTCATATTATTTTTATAATAATACTTATATATTTCTCAATATTACACATTAGACTCACAACATTTCAATTATCAATTATATATGTAATATCATTATCGTAGTATTTTTTTATTATCGGATATGTGTTTCATAATATTTTTTATTATTGTGATTGTTTTTAATGTAATATTATATTTTATATTTCAATATTTTCCATTGTTGGTATAATTATATTCTATAAATACCCCAATTATTTTTTATAATTATTATATATAATTAATACTTTAAAAACGTCGACCTATTTTTTATAATTAACAACATAACTTATTGTTTAATAATCATTGTCATATAATTTTTTTCTATGTAATTGTCTAATTAATTTTTTCATCGGAAGGTAGATTTCAATTTTTCAACAAAATATAAAACTTAAGAATAATTTTGCAGAATTGAAAAAGTGAATAATAGACATGAGTAGAATAATAGAGAAAAATGATAAATCCTCATTTTAATGTGAAAATAGAGTTTGATTGGTGATGGTTTTTCTACACCTAACACCATTATATGGGTTGGTGATGCTCTAATATACGTCTTGTTTTGTTAACAAATAGTTAAAGAGTTGAGAATGATGAGAGTGAGGAGGACTAAGAACGACTTCTTACCACCACACCCCAACGGCGGCGGTGGCGGCGGAGAGAAGCAATGGGAGCTCCGCCCTGGCGGAATGCTAGTCCAGAAACGAATAACTGCCGACGAAAACCGCGTCCCACTACCAACCATCCGGGTCCGGGTCAAATACGGTCCAATTCATCACGAAATCCACATCAGCCCACAAGCCACCTTCGGTAATTAATTCTATCGATTTTCTCAAGATTGCGAGGAATTAGAGTGTTTATGATTGAGAAACTGCAGGGGAGTTGAAGAAGATGCTGAGTGGACCCACTGGGCTGCACCACCAAGATCAGAAGGTGTTTTACAAGAACAAAGAGAGGGATTCGAATGCATTTCTTGATCGTGTAGGAGTTAAGGATAAATCGAAGATGGTGTTAGAAGAAGATCCATTAAGCCAAGAGAAGAGGTATTTGGAGTTGAGGAAGAATTCAAGAATGGAAAAGGCGGCAAAATCTCTCTCCCAGATCAGCTTGGAGGTTGATAGGCTTGGTGAGCAGGTAATATAAGTAGCATTTGGTTCGCACCTTGGTCAGAGTTCTTGACAAAAGCTACGCGTAATAAGGGTTCGAGAAACCACAATTTTTAAGATATGATTTCGAAATCTTAATTCGAATTAACCTAATCCAAGCATTATATGGTATTGTATCAATTATTAATTCCGAAGCACTCTAATTCTGAATTCATTTCAAAAAAGTTTATTTGTTGCAATTCATGTTGTTTCTTGAATTCGGTTAGGTTTCTGGGCTTGAATCTGTTGTTTCTAAAGGTGGGAAGGTGGTGGAGAAGGATTTGGTCAATCTAATTGAGTTGCTAATGAATCAGTTGCTCAAATTGGATGGCGTTGTTGCAGATGGTGAAGTCAAATTACAGAGGAAAATGCAGGTTTAATTTAGTTTTGACTTTAATTTGATTTAGGCTCTGTTTTCAATTTTTCATAAATTTGAATGCGTGTGTTGGGTTTTTAAAAGGTGAGGAGGGTTCAGAAGTACGTAGTTCTTAAAATAAAAAACGCAATGGATGAGCCTAAACAGAGGCAGCCAAAGCCATCACCAAGACCCGCCTCGATCGTGGTAACAACACAATGTGAGACGTTCGATTCAATTACCGTACCGGATGGCCCCCCGTCGATGTCGACGGACTCTTCTCGTCCGACCCCACCTACCTACACGTGGGGCAAAGCATGTGATTTGCATTGCTTAGCTAAGTTGGTATGGTATCAATTCTCTCCATTCTTTAATGTGTTTAGAGTATTGTTATTAGTATCCCTTATTTCAAGTGTTATTATTCATATTTGTGAAATAAATGGGCTACTATTGGTCTAACTACCTTCATATAAATTTTAAATTCTTTTTTCAATTGAGGGCCTTAGTTACATTTGAGTAAGAATTGAACATGCTATATTCCTTGCTTCCTAAGTAGGATACATAAACATGAATATGTAATGATACATACGACAGGGGTCTTAAGAGTTGGTTACAAGTGAATGATGAGATTGCATTAGTTTACCATAAACAATGATTTGTTCATATAGATTTTAAAGTTTTATTTTGTTACCCACGTCTTTCTAGATTTGCATTTATAACCCTTGAGTAGTAAGGAATTACTAAATTTAGCAGCCAATAAATTTGTATTTTCACAACTTCCCCATTTGAAAGAGTTTATAATCAGTTTATTTCAGCTTACTCTAAAAAATAAGTGTTTATAAACGGGTTTGGTAGAGCTTATAAAAATAGTTTATTCAAAAAAAAATTGGCTTTATTGACATAAGTTAGTAGGAATTAGGGATGTAATCGTGCCGAGCCGAGTCGACTAGATTAGCTGTTTTAGGCTCGGGCTCAAATTCGGGCTCGAGCTCAATCCGAGCTTTTAATATGAGCTTGATTCGATAAATAGTTATAGTATTCGAGCTCGACTCGAAAACTCGATAATTTTGTATTTTTTAATAAAATATATTTTTATGTAAATATTTATTAATAAATAAATAATTATTTTAATACAATATATAATTTAAATAATATTATAATTTAATTGAGCCGAGCTCGCGAGCATTCGAGCCGAATAGGCTCATGCTCGAATAAATTGTCGAATATTAAGTGAGGATCGAGCTCGAGCTATTCGAATAAAGCTCAACGTTTACAGCCATAGTAGGAATAGATTATAAAAATAAGCGAAAATAGCTTTGGAAAATAGATCCTCATATCAAATCCACTTAGGGGTCTAACGGTTCAGTTTGGTTCGAATTTTTATATATTTTATGAATCGGACCAAACACATAAAAGTGGTTCGGTTCGGTGTATTTTTAAATATCGGAACCAAACCGAACCAAACCGCTTATAAATGGTTTGGTTCGGTTTGGCTCATCAATTCACTTTTTTATTTATTTTTTATTTATTAGTTATAGGATGTTACTCGTTCCGAACTCATAAGTATAGAATTGTTACTCATTTATCTTCCCTTGTATAGATTAGAATTGATCTTAACTTAAATCTAGTATCTAAATCCAATAATATTCTCATATAAGAAAGACAAAAATTAAATTAAAAAATAGGATATTGGTTCGGTTCGGTTCGAACCGTTTAAAAATTTTTGAAACCGCAAACCGAACTAATTGTAAACGGTTCCTAAGAAAAATAAATAGAACCAAATTGCAAAGTCGAACCGAACCACATTTTTGGGTTTGATTCGGTTCGGTCCGACGATTTGGAGCGGAACCACTTACACCCCTAAATCCACCTAAAGACAATTTTTTAAATTAAATCTTATTTTTTTCTCTAATTAATTGCTTATATATAAATGTATTCAAATGTAATATCTTATTCAATATAAGTGCTTTTAACGTAAGCATTTATATGATAAGCACTTATGTTTTAAGTACTTATTTTAGTTGTTTTCCAAAAGATACTCGATGAATTCAAAAAATTAAAAAAAAAATACATATGTATACATATGGGATCACGTTATGGGCATATGGTACAGCTTAGGCCCAATTTCAATTACGATAAAAAAATTAAGGATTTATTTGAGGATGTAAGTTATATGGCCCTGGGTTTTCACAGGCCCACTACGTTCGTATGTAGACAAATATATAGCCATTCAATATTATCGTTCACTAGCGGATACAAAGGGATTGGGCGGGTGCCGTTTCCCTCGTGCCGGAATTTAATTTTTATTTAATATTTTAAAATATTTTTATTTTTCTTTGAAATTATATATTTGCCTCATTATCCCTTGAAATTTTACAAACCAGTCATATACTAGAGTAATAGTACAATTGATTAATTAATGAGGCAATAATTAAAAAAAGAAAAGTAAAAAAAATGTAACGTTTGCCGAAAAAGCAAAGGCGGTGATGCATGAGTGTAACGTACACCAATAATAAGTGATGTTGAATTGAACCTAAAAATGAAAGTCATTAATGTCTTAATCACGAGTGAGGTTGCGTATCTTAGTTCTACACAGTGCCTTGGATTCCTCTCCTATTCCACTCGTGGGGGGATAAAGCAAGTCATCAAGATTGATTGATAACGATCATCGATCTAGAAATTGGTGTCTCAGCGATCCCAACACAATTCAAATCTTGAGGATGTTTCCACGAATTAGGCGCAATTTCCTGCTTATCTTCATCCAAGATTCTCAAGTTTACTTATTGGACGACTAGATCGAATCTGACCCGTTACTCTTTTGTTTTTATGCATAAAATAATAAAGTTGAAATTTATACATTCATCGTAATATGAGTCTAATTTGATTGTGGCATAGAATACGCAAATCCTAATAAGTGGCTTAGCAAAAAATTCCGAGCAGTGGGGGCCAACAAAAAAATTGCATTTAAACTTTATATAAAAAATGTTTGTTAACATAAATAAGGAAAAATATTTTCCTTACATCCATTATACTGCATTTTAGCAATTTTTTATCTCAATTCTCGAAGGCGCAAAGAGAAGTAAAAAAGATCAAGGAAAAGATTCAAGATTTGAGTTTTTTTTTTAAATCTTAAAGGTGAAAAAAAAAAGTAAAAAAAAGGGAAAAGATTCAAGAAAATGATTTTTGGGACTTGAACCCATGACAAAATCAAAACAAAATCTAACCACTCGAATATTTGTACAATTTATCTAAAGAATACATAATTTATTTTGGCCAAAAGATCATCTGACCCAAAAATGATGGCTCATTCGGTGAGCCACCAATCACGTCCCGCCATGCGTGCATTGATGGGTCACCTTTTTAAAACTAAAATATTTTTTTATTGCTAACATGACCCACCAATGCACGCATGGCATGGCTTGATTGGTGGGCCACCGAATTGGACACCAATTTTAGGCCAGAAGATCCGGATTGTTTATTTTGATAGCTCCCTGGGGAACTGGCCCCCACCAGCCCATGTGGCTACGCCCCTAATCCTAATTCTCATATTATAATTGATTCTCATAAGAATTGCACTTTATATGTGTATTTATATATTTTATTTAATTTATGCATGTAGATGTTGATAGTAAGCCGCGGCGGAGCCATGATTTTCCGTCAATAAAGGTCAACTAATGAAAATTTTTAAAATAAAATAAAAAAATTAATTTTTATATGATTACGATACCATTTTTATTTATTAAAATTAAAAAGGGAGGAATGTTATATTTCATTAATTTTTATTGTTAAAAATAAAAAAGAAACAACTACATGTTTAATACTACAAGTGAAGTATGAAATTCAGAGAAAAAACACTTTGAAAAACCTCAATAGGGTCATGTGACTGCACTAGTCCTCACGTACCTCCGCCATTGATAGTAAGGCAATTCGGCTCATTTCTCGTGGACCACTCAATGACCCACCAATCACGCGGCGTGTATTGATGGGTCATGTTATTAATAAAAAAATATTTGATTTATAAAAGGGTGGCCGACCAACGCATGCGATATGCGCCGTGGCCATGATTGGTGGTACCAGTGATCCACCAGATTTTGGTCAGATGATCCACGCGAGTAAGGTTAGGCAGTTGTCATGATTGAGTGCAATTTGACTCGGTTACACGTTACAACTGTTGAGGAAGCATATCTATCAATAATGGGATAACTATTCCACTCAACTTGACTTCCTTGTATTGTTAGGTATATCGATAAAGTCCCATGTGTTAGTTAAATGTGATCACAAATCAACTAAGATTGTTATTAAAGTGCGTATTAGATAAATTTTATTTTTGAAGACTCAAGATTTAAATACGGACTAGAGTTTACTACAAATTTTGACTGTAGTTGTGGTGGATGCATGCGTGCAAATGGACGACCCGTAATCCGGATCCGGATCATTGAATTGAGATTTCATGTTTGGTGGCGCAAAAGCCAACACCAAGTAGACCTTCTTGCCTCCCGGAGGGGGCGCCACCACCTCTCCTGCCGCCATTTTTCTCGTCTTATATAATTATTAATATCTCTAAATTTTAATTTACATGTGTCCTACAAATTAATTTATAATTAACGCCTTAAAGAACTTTTTGTTTTGTATTGTCAAACGATGATAAAATTATTTCTTTTAGTTGAACTACAATTAATCTACTCAAGTTGCTAATACTAATTGTCAATAGATATTTAATATCTCCTCTTCTACTACGACCTGCGTATGATTTATACATACGCAATAAATTATGATACAGTATGTCTGAATCTACTAGCTATTGATATTATTGACTTTTCGATTAACAAAATTATTTTTTTATAAAGTCCATTTTTATTAAATGTCATCATTTTTTAGTGGGGATTGATTATAAATTTTTCATCAACACAACCGTTGAAGCTTGAACTGTTCCACCTCAGAAGCAAAACTCGATCTGCAGAAGCGACCGGTCCAACTGATAAACACCATCATCTTCTCTCTCTACATGTATGATTGGATCGATTGGCGGCTGGCATACAAATAAATTCAAGATATATAATAGTATATATATATTCGAATATTTGACTATATAAATATATATATATATTTTGAATGAGAATAAACATTACACCCGAAAGTAAAAAGAATTCAGAAATAAACATCCCTCGCGTGCCTCATCGAAGATTTGCTCCTAAACTTTTATATAGTATATTTTTAACTTCACTTTCAAGATTTTCACGATTACTGTCCTTATATTTCAAAGTTAGACGACATATTAGACTACTCAGATTTCAATTCTAGAATCATTAGGGTTAAATTGGATGTCTATTTCTCTCTTTTTGGCATCTGTTTAGACCTATTTAAGTTTACATTTGGGTTTGGTTGTATCTTTGGGGGAAACGCCAATATTTGATTTTTTTTCGTATGGTTTTATGATATAGCACGTAATTTATCTCTCTAACAAGTACTCCATATACAATGATGAAATATATTCTTGAAAACCCTATTTCTAATTTTGGATTTGATTTGGCCTTCCAATCAGATTGTTACGAATATGATGGGAAAATTAATCGTGATATAAATCTTGAAAATAACATTATATATATATATATATATATATATATATATATATAGGGTGTGGATCTGGTGAGAATTCACACGGATCCTGCATAATTCTTATTATATATTATGCATAATTCTTATATTTTTTATGCAAAAAAACTGAAATTTTATATTTTTAACTTATTCATAAAAATATAAAGATTATGCACAAAACATATAAGCCCCGTTTGGTTGGCAAAGATTCTGCCTCAGGAAAGTAATCTGATTCCAAATTGTTAAAATCCTGTGTTTTGTAGTATATGGAAAGTAATTTGATTCCAAGATTTTAAAATTCTATGTTTGGTTCAATTTTAGCAAAATACTAGGAAAGTAATGAGAATCATAGAAACAAAAAAAATGGTATAATAATTATGGATTCTTTTTCCTTGTTTAGAATATGTATTCTTTTTCCTTGGTACAAGGAAAGTAATTTTATTATTATTATTATTATTATTATTATTATTATTATTATTATTAAAAATAGAATAATAATTAGTTATTATTGAATAATAATATTAATAATTTATAGTTAATATATTTTTATAAATTAATCGAGTATTCTAATTTATTTATATCTTTTTATTTTTAATTTATGAACAATAATAACTATTTTTCTTAAATAATCATTGTTATTATTCTGAAAAATATTGTTATTAAAATAAGTGAGTTCTTTAATAAGTTTATTATTATTATTATTATTATTATTATTATTAAAGATGTTATTAATATTAAAAAAGATATTTTTAACTAATATTTATTATTATTAATATTAATATTAAAAAAGATGTTGTTGATATTAAAAAAGATATTTTTAACTAAATGTTTTGAAGATTTTATTATAAATTATATAATTAAAAATATCAATAATAATATTTTGGGTGATTTTATTGATAAAATAATAATATAACAATTAACAAATAATAAATGATAAATATATTTTATTCATATTATTGATAACATGATTTTACATTTTCCTAGTATCAACCAAACAAGTGCAAGTAATCTGCTTTCTTTATAATCATATTCCACGGAATCAAATTCCTTAGTAATTTTACTTTCTGTAATCATTTTCCTCGCAATCATATTCCACAGAATCATATTCCTTGACAACATTACTTTCCTGACAGCCAAACGGGACCATAATGATTATGCATGGTTCTCACTTTCTCACATTAAATATGGATTCCTACATGATTCAATATATATATATATATATATATATATATATATATATATATATATATATATATATATATTAGAGAATTGGGAGTTCCTATCGTAATGCACGACTACTTAACATGGGAATTCACCGCAAATACCAATTATTTGATATTTTGGTATTATCACACAAATATGATTTTTCCTATTATATATATATATATATATATATATAAATAAGGGAGGGTTATTTAAGGAACACCTCCTTAATGAAGGAATTAGGAACAAATCATCTCCTTCCATTTTAAAGATGTGTGGTCTAGATTGAAGGAGATATTTTTAATTTTTAATCTCTTATTTAATTTCATTAAGGGTATAAAAGTTATTTAATTATTTGAATTTCTTATTTTATTATTAAATTTATTTTTATTATATTTAGAGTAGATTTTATAAATCCTTTAATTTAAATAAATTGCTTAAATTATCTATATATTTTATTCATAGTTTTTATGCACTTTATTCGTAAATTTTTATGCACTTTATTCGTAATTTTTATGCACTTTATTTAATTTTTATGCACTTGTAAATTTTTATGCACTTTAGTTGTAATTTTTATGCATTTTATTTAATTTTTATGCACTTTACTCGTAAAATTTTATGTACTTTATTCGTAATTTATACACTTTATTCATTTTTTTTATTGCACTTTATTTGACTAAATCTGCAATTAAATCTCATTCAGCGTAGAAATTATCATCCCAATCACTTTCTGCAAAATCGAATCTTCATGAACACCAAATAAACAATTTCACCAAAATTGAATCTCCATGAACACCAAAATTGAGTCAATTTCACAACACAACCAATATCAATTCCAAATCCATGAACAAGTAAAAAAATCGACAACATCCTCGGCAATTTAATCTACAAACTATTTATCTCAATCGATATCTTCCTTAATTGAAAGATTGCAAATCCTAAAACAAAATTAAAACAATTTGGGGAAAATTGGGCAAAGAGCTTGAAACTAATTGAAAAAATTAGGGCTTATCTCTAGCAGGAAAATTCCTGCAACGCGACGGCAGCTGTTGTGGTTGACGTCGGACGAATCATCGGCGCTCTCCTCTGCAGGTGGCGGCGGCGCACGGTGGTGGCGGCTGAGTCAGGTTGATGGCGCTCCATCTAGCAGCGTTATGGCAGCGTTATGGCGGCGGCGTTACTGACTATGGCTGAGAGAGAGAATAGAGAGGAGAGATGAGCGACGATAAGAGAGAGAGAATAGAGAGGAGAGATGAGGCGGACGAGAGAGAGGGGATAAAGAAAAAGAGAGAGAGAGTTAATTATTAGGAATATATATAATTTTATTAAATTAACTTCAATAATATTAATAATATTAAATAAATTATTTTTGAACAAAAATCTTATTATTGATCTGAATCATTCATTTTATAAAATGGAGGGCTAAAATATGTTCATAGTTCTTTCACTAAGATGTTGTTCCTTAATGATCCATCTCATATATATATATATATATATATATATATATATATATATAACATTTCCATATGTAAATTCGGTTGCATGATAAATATATATATATATATATATATATAACATTTCCATATGTAAATTCGGTTGCATGATAAATATTGGTGCTCCAGTGCATTTCTTCGTCTGAGTCATAATAGATATGTTTTCGAACTTTCTCTTTAAAATTCAAAGTGGATGTTCCGGCGCGAATCTCAGCAATCACTTATTCTGATTCTACGTATTGATCATTTTGAATTAAAAGAAAACTTTGGGGTGAAATATTTACATTATGTCCAATATCTTTTATTTATATATATATATATATATATATATATATATATATATTACTGCGTAGCTCGGAAGGAATTAAAACATTGAATAATTGGAAAAGATGGATGCGTCTTTTCATGTGTTCGAGAAGCCCATAATTGTTGAAATAGTTGTTGCGGCCATTCAATCCATCAAGTTACAGCTATACTTCACTTTCATTGCATTGCAAATTCTTGTCTACTCCCAAGGATGCATGCCAACTTTTTGGTTCTTCAAATTAATTCTCTTAAGGGTTTTGCTTACTGTGATATGTACATAATTTAGGAAATCTATAAAAAAATTCATGTCAGCTAGCTTATGTATCATCTTATGCTCCTTATTATCGTTAATGCATGTCACGTCTGTTTAATAATTTTGTATATTTATGTACATGTTACTAGTATGTATTAATATCATTGAACCGCCGTGAGATGAAACGCAATTTATAGCATTGGAATCAAAATTGATAATAATTGAGAGGCTGGCTATTTTCTCTTTTTCGTGTTTGTTTTTTTATCTTCTTACCAATAATTGAAGCAAGAGCCATAACTTTTGACTTAATATGAGGACAGTGTCAAATATGATCTTCTTCTATAGTTTGAAATTGATGCCCCTATGATCCATCACTATTAGAGATATCATTTTTAAGACTAAATGGAATAACGTTGCTAAATTAAATAATAGAAACTAAAAGCTACTAAGTTCAAACATTTTTCCACATAAAATTAAAATCATTTTCTTCAGTTCCCCTTTCTGCTCACTACAATTATGTATAAGTGGTTAATTTAGGGTTGATATAGTGTTCAATTCTCATTATGATGATTTAAATTAATAAAATTTACAAATTAGATACTACAAATTGTGACTAAAACATTAGGCACATATGTTAATTTGAGTTTGAAAACTATATTAATATATTATCATATCACCACATTTGTTTTGCAAGTAATTTGCTGGCAAATAAAAATTATAAATTATCTAATCCAGTCCTATCTTAGGTAGGTGAAAATTAAAATTAATTTGTGGGACAATATTATGTCATGAGGGCGTGTATGTTTGTGCGGTGCTTCCATAAATGAAACGCCGGAATAAATAAATTTTAGTTCTCATCTTGACCACTTCACTAAATCCTGCATTCCTGCAGTCCTGCTATATGCATGTAAGACTTGTCACATACAACAAATTTATATTGTCATTTTAATTTGATTTTAATTTATGACACAAAGAGGAGGATAATGTATTTATGAATAAGTTCTGAGAACGATTTAATACAAACAATATACTCCCTCTATCCTTATTTCATATATATATATAAATGTCTCGTTTCATTTTTCGTTTGTCCCAAATTATATGTATATTAGCATATTTTTTTGTGCTTATTAAATATTTTATACTAATTTTAATCGGCATGTACTTAACGTGATAATATGTGTAAATATTATTTTATCCAACTTTTATAATAACAGGTATAATTATGTTACTTAATTTTTTAGTAATTTATTTTAATTTGCTCAAATTCCAATATCAACATTTATCCATTAATTTTTTTTTCTTAATCTGTGTAAAAAATAAATTGACATAAAATAGAGACGGAGATGGAGTATGATGAGTAGTAATTAATCGCAAGCAAACAAGATCAAATTAAGTAGTATTAAATCAAAGATCTAGCTAGAGGCAGGCAGTAGTGACTTATGGAGTCTAGTAAGGGTCAACCCGCAACTTCCCCATTAAATATATGTCCATGAGGACCCTAGATTGTTTAATTAATTTGGTCAAAACAATTCGTTATTGGTTACCAAAATGGTTGAATTCGAGTTAAATGTTTTAGGAAGACCCTATACATGTAACAAGTTGTCAAATGATATTTAATTTCCGATATAATTATCATGGGGCTATTGGCTTTTCGTATAATTAGAGAATTATTATTATTATTTGCTTCTTACAATGTACTATGGTTTATCTTCCATGTGAGATTTGGATCCACTTGCATGCTCAATAACCTTTCAGATCTAAGAGATTAATGTTCAAATAAATACATTCATGGCAACTTTAGATGTATGAAAATTTAGACGTTCTCCTCTTCAAGTCCCAAAGGTTCTCTCTCTCTCTCTCATGAAAAAATGGCAGCATTAATTCAAGATTTGTATGGTAATTTTTGCCATGTTATCGGCTGATATTAGATGCCACTATTTTCAGGAATTCTGATGGAGAAAATGGTTTGTCTTGGGATGCAGCAAAGTTCACACCATATTTACTAGATAAGTTTGTCTTGCCCTCTATTTTCTTATTTAATATATTTTATTATATTGTGAAAATTGTTATTTATTCCTATGCAATTTTGTTCTTGGAATTCCTGACCATGTATCTGTAGTATTACTTGAGATGTTGTAGTGGAATAATAAAAGGATGTTAAAATTCCGAAAGTAAACTAATTAGACGTTTATGCATAAATTTGGGAAGCTGGTTTGTATAATTGGATATGGCCCTTCAATCGTTCATTTTAAACTATAACGAATGGATAGAATTTGTGACAAATCGATTTCAAAAGTTTCATGACAAATAATAATATTGTTTTCCAAGTATAAAAGAGGAGAGAAGGAATCAAATCAATTGGAGATTTTGTTTAGGTACATGTAGATAACGATGATAATTGCATGTTCTTCATTCATATGAATTCTCAAGAAATTCTCAAAATTGTGTCTCCATTTTACTGCAAAGGGCACATCATTTTATTACGTGTAAAGTTTTTAAATCTACCCTAAAACCGGGAATGAGGAGCGAAGATCTTTTAAGAGTGAGAAGTACAAACTAAGTTATAGTCATTTTATTACAACCTTTGAATGTTCGTATTCGTTGAAATTTTGATTAAATAAATCAAAGTTGGTGAATTCATCTTGTAATTAAGTTGAGATTCTATAATCTGATATGGCGTTTTCATTTACTATATTTTAAAAAATTGGACGGCTTTATCTTATGGGTAAGTAGCCATTTATTTTCTATGGTTTGACAAATTATTTAAATTAACTCAACTTCACCATAAAGGTCCATTTGGCACAACGCACTCATCAATGGCTATTTCAATTCCGCCTTTTACATTTTAATCTTTTTTAAATAAACAATGAGTCGAAACTCTAAATGGCCAAAACGTGTTGGATTAAATTATCTATTGCAGATCACGATGGGTTGTTCTGCTTGTGCATATATATACATGCATTGATTTAAATATTTGTTGAAGTTTTTTAAGAGGGTCGAGTTTTGAAGTTTTATTTTTTTAATTTATTGAAAAGAAAATATTAATTTGGCCCGAAAGAATTTTGCTTGAATTATCGAGTTCCTTTTTGTAATTAATAAAAATGAGTTATAAATCCAACAAAACTAGCCAACAAGATTATCGTGAACATCCAACAAATGAGGTGTAATAAATCCCATGACTTATCACTTTTAAGATGCTTTAATTTGATGCCACACACTTATGATCAATAAATTATTTCAATTAACAAATCTCTAATTTAAAATTGTTTAAAAGAAAAAATTTACTCGGAAATCTTGATTTAGTATCATTGTTCGCAGCTTATAATAGAATTTGAATTCGGAATCATACACCCATAATTCAGAATGAGCTGATTCAAAAACCCACTAAGTAATTACTATTAGTTTGACTTAATTTTGACAGACATAACAAAACATCTTATATAGAATTTTTTTATACATGTTCTTAATTGCTAAACCGTGTTACTTTTTCGAATATCAAATAATTATATTTTTAGCCGTTTTATGACTCCACAACCAATACAAACTTCCCTTAGTGACAGTTCCACTTCTCTACTTGTTCTGTGCTTTTCCTTCATTTTACTTCAACGACAATCATATTTTACCTTTGAAACAAAAAAAGTTGTGTTTAGTTTAACATAAAATGCAGTAAATTCTAAGAATGTGAGCATGAAAAAACCAAGAATGTGACATGCAATAAATGTTTAATCACCCAGTTAATACGTAATCGCTCAAGTAAGCATCGATATTAATTATTACATCTAATCTTGATCTCTTGTCATTAAAAAAAAAACAAAGTTGAGAGGCTCAGGCGCCGCATATTGCAGTCTCACCATACTTACTACTTTATTATAGGCCGCCCTACTCTATTTTATATATATATATATATATATATATATGAGGAGGTTCAAATGTGAAGAGTCTCTTATCGTGTAAACGTGTGGACACTGCACTTTAAAGACAAATATACTATACTTTAAAGGCAAACATACTGCATTATAAAGTGCAATACCATCTTCGATTATTTTACCACGAAGGAAACCAGTAATTGTTAGTTGTTAATCATCTTTCGGTTCTCTTATATGATGTGGTGCTAAACTAATTAAATTAAACTATGTATAGAAATATCAATATTGAGTTTATCAATGACTCATATCACATTAGTAATTATGAATGGCTAGTGTTAACCTTTTTATTAAAATAATTTTGAGCTCTAAGTGAATGCGGTTATCAAATAATATAATTTTACTAATCATGCATGCTGCAGGATATAAAAATCCGACTTTGAGAATTGCATTTTTATCAAATTGTTTTTCATATGATTTGTTAAATAGGGTAGATAGTCGTGGTCATTGCAATAATTTTATTACCTTCTTGTACAATTAATTTTTAATTATTAAATCAGATATTGGGTCACATGTGAAGAATTACCTGGACCCCGTGGCCATGGGCGGAGGGAGGGGTAGCTCACCTGGGCTCAAGCCCAGTACAAATCAGCCCCAGAGCTTATTTATGAACAGACCCAAATTTGATATAGTTAAATTTATTTCATTTCCAATTTCACCCAGCCCCAATCAAATTTATAATATGCCTTATTATATTAATCTGCTACTTCGGCCTAACTCAAAATTACCTAGCCCAACACTCATGATCTCATTATGTTATTTAATTTAAAAATTGAAATTCCTAAAATAAGTCCAATTGCCCCAACCCCCAGGTGGGTGAATACGGAGCCTAACTCAAAATTACCTAGTCCAATCTCTTCTTTCTCTTTTCTCTAAAAAAATTTTCGGGGGCTCCGCCCCGAACCCCCGCTAAATCTCGGCCCCCCATCTATAAATCCTGATTCCGCCCATGAGCCCACCCCACTACGAATTTCTGGCTCCACCCCTGCCCGTGGCATATAAATAAGATTCATAGATACAGTATCCAATTTGTTTAATTAATAATCCAATTAATTAGTCTATTTTGCTCGATTCTTGCAAGCTTAAAGAGTCAACAGATTATGACCTTTCACAGCATATTTAAGGCCCATTACATTACGTAATAATTATCTGCATTGACATTTAATTCCGACATGCAATAATTATTTTTATTAACATTCTTGTTAATATTATTGCTTATAAGAATCCGATCCTGATTGCTTAGAAATTTAGAATATTTAATTACGTCATTTAAGAGAACTTAATAAAACTAATACAATTACTTAATCTTAGCGATGCTTGAACAACTGGACATGTGCGTACGTGTTGATTAATTCGTAAACAGAAAAAATACATAAAATGGAATTAAAGTTATCGATACTATTCGTTAAGAAAGTTTATCGACCACAAAAATACTATCTTACACGAGCTCGATGCAGTGGATCGTTCCCATCCTAGGAAACAGTAAAAGGTCTATTCTGTTAATTGTAATCTTGATTAGGTATTAATTACGATTTAGGTAGTAGTAGGAAGTCTTGTTCCTCGTTCGAGGCGCAAAGCAATATTCAAGAATCATAGTACATTGTTGGGCGTTTATTATTCTTTAGAAATCTTAATCGAATCGACTAATGACGTATTAATAAAATAATATACTTATGTATACATTGATACATTATATTCTGACAGCTATAAAAGTTAACAAAGGTGTGTATGTAAATTATTATTATAAACTATTATATTTTCCCGCTATTAATATTTTAATTCTTTTTGGATCGTCCTATTATTAATATTTTATTTATATGGTAATACTTTAATTAATTTTAATGGATTTCTCTTATTTTACCCATAAAAGTCAAACGCTAATAAACCGGCATAGGAAATATAAAGGCCCCACTTTAAAGGGGAAATGTTAGAAATGCCCACTAGTAATTTAATATTGCACCAACTGCCACAAATATTTAGTAAATGCATATATACCCACCAAGACATTTATGCCCCTAGAATCACTTGACCCTTTGCCGAAAAGGACAAAAAGGCGAAAAAAGGCTCTTGCATTTCTTGAGGGTGGCCGACACACCTACTCTCTACTCTCCTTCTTTCCATACAAATGAGTCCAACATGTATTAATTGCGCTTTCTTTGAGGTGGCCAACCTACTCCTTACTCCCCTTCTTTCCATGCGAGAAAGTCCAACATGTATTAATTGCAGAGCAAAAATTGAATGTTTTGCCTTTTAGCAATATTTTTTTTTTCCGATTTTGTCCAAGAAGTATCCAATTTCTCTCCAATTTTTTTTGGCTAGCTCATCCATTTATTTTGCCCAATTATTCTGCCGTTGAGATTCCCTTTTTTTTGGCCGACTTATCCATTTATTTTTTCGATTTTGCCCAATTATTTCACGAATCTAAAATATGGAAAAAAATGTATTAAATAGGGAAATAATGACTTGAATCTCTATTTTCTCTCCAATTTCATTGATAATCGGGAATCCCGAATTTCTCTCCAATTCCATTTTAATTAGGATATTGTTTGTTTTATCCATTTAAAAAGTACGATTTATGGATACGGTTAATTAGGAAATAAATATAATTATGGATACGATTAATTATAAAAATAAATAGGAAATAAATAGACTCGACGAAATGAATCCCATAAAAATTAATATATTTTTTATATATTTAAAAAATTAATATATTTTTTTATGATTTTATATTAAATACTTAATATATAATATTAAATCTATAATATATGTAAATTTTAAATATATCACAAGGGATTTTACATATTTATATAAATATTTGCAGATCTAATATATTTTAATTAAGTTTTAATATATATAATATGAAATTTATTTGATTTTTTTAATATATAATATATTTTAATGTATTAATGTATTATTTAACATTGAAATATTTTACGTAGTTTAACATATTTTAATGCAGAATTTATTTTACGAATATATAATGTATAAATTATTAATATATAACACGAATTATTAATATATAATACGAATTTTAATTTATTTTAATTAAATAATATACAATTTTACGTATAATTATTTATATAATTTAAGTATAATTTCACGTATAAATATTATATAATTTAGTATCTATATAAATATTTTGTGGATTTTAATATATTTTAATTAAATAATATATATAATACGAATTTTATTTTATGTATTTTAAAATATTTTAATGCGGAATATATACATATATATAATACGGAATTTATAATACGGAGTTTATAATACGAATTTTTTTTTATATATAATACGGATTTTATATATTAATATATAATACGAATTATTAATATATAAATACGAATTATTAATATATTAATATATAAATTCATTATTATATATATTACGAATTATTAATATATAATACGAATTTTAATATATTTTTACGTATAAATATTATTAATATACTATACGTATAAATATTATAATATATAATATGAATATAAATTATTAATATATAATATGAATTAGTAGATATAATACGAATTTTAATATAATTTTACGTATAAATATTATTTATTTTATCAAATCTGTATTTTAATAATTTTAAATTTTAAGCGGCAAATGGCGCATCGGCAACTGACTACAATGGAAGGAATTCTCGTGGACAACTTGAACGAATGGAAGGAATTCTCGTGGGAAGCGTATGCATACCGAGCATTGCTTCACTACAATTGAGTCAATTTAAACTGAATATGTATGAATAAAATTTGGAAATTTGGAAATTTCACTACGTACAAGGTAACGGATATAGAAAGCAATGGATAGAGTACTATTACAGCAACTTTCACGGGAATTTAAACAGCAAGAGTACTATAAAAACTAGCTTAGATAGTTGTTTTCTCAATTTTATCAATTTAAACTGAGTGATTATTATAAATGTATATATTTCTCAAGTTTTCTCTCTATTTTTTGAATATTTCTCTCAATTGTATCTCTTACATATGATATAGAAGGTAATAATGGAGAGAGTACTATTAGAACAACTTTCACGGGAAATTGAACATGTAGTATAGTTGAGACGTGCATTTTGAATCGTAAAAGAATCATAGTTCTCCATAAATAGTTTATATTTTTAGTAGTATAATGCATATATTGTCGGATTATTATTTATACGGAGATATATACATATTTTACGGAGAACTATGACTGAATATGTATCCCTAGCCTATGATGTAATGTTTCCGTATATAAAATTGGGAAATTTCACTACGTACAAGGTAACGGATATAGAAGACAATGGATAGAGTACTATTACAACAACTTTCACGGGAAATTAAACAGCAAGAGTATTATCAAAACTAGCTTAGATAGTTGTTCTCTCAATTTTTCTCAATTTTATCAATTTAAACTGAGTGATTACTATAAATGTATATATTTCTCAAGTTTTCTCTCTATTTTTTGAATATTTCTCTCAATTGTAACTCTTAACTATGATATAGAATGTAATAATGGAGAGAGTACTATTAGAACAACTTTCACGGGAAATTGAACACGTAGTGTAGTTGAGACGTGCATTTTGAATCGTATAAGAATCACAGTTCTCCATAAATAGTTTATATTTTTAGTAGTATAATGCATATATTGTCGGATTATTATTTATACGGAGATATATACACATTTTACGGAGAACTATGACTGAATATGTATCCCTGACCTATGATGTAATGTTTCCGCATATAAAATTGGAAAATTTCACTACGTACAAGGTAACATGATCGAATGTTATTTGGGTACCATTAGGAGGCAACTGGCGAGAGGAGACGGTCTACTTCATGGTGTGCGGAGCGGCACTACTCTCATTCTCCCCGTACAATTTTGGGTAAGTATTTTACAAGTATTTAATGTTTTATACAAAATTGCAAGTTAAAATGCTAACAATATGTATTTTACAAGTCTCAAATGCAATATTCTTGGGCGAACAACGGGATGGATGTGGATGCATGGGAGCCTTCCGAGGCTTTGAAAGAAGGCTGAGAGAATGGGCACCGGGCCGCAATACGTAAGTTATATCCACAAATTTTCTTTTACGGTGTAAAGCGTAAGATATATTAGTGTAATGAGGTGAACTAATGTTCTGTTACGGATTTCTATAGCTCATATTGGTTTGCTTTGTCATTGGAGCTCACTGGGTCACCGTGCGAATCCGTCTGCATATGTGGACTGTCGAGTTGTACGACTCGTTGTGGGCAATTTCTGACGAATCATATCGGCGGATGCGGAGAGAGAGCATACAACCGATTACACGGATGATGTATAGACTGTTCGATTACAACAGGTATTTCGAACGTGTGTACGGGCAACGACGCCAAGAAGCTTGGCGTGATATGCATTTGGAGGTCTTTGAACGAGCACAGTTCGTACAAAGAGACCAAGTGAATTGCGGTGTATACACCCTATTATCCGTGCATCGATTAATTGATGGACTGCCGAGGCCAGAACTCGTCCAGAGTGAGCTCGACATTTGGAGCATTCGGCATATTATGGGGATGCGGATTTGGTTGATGTGTGTGGTGGTTGACCCGGTTGATGATTAGGCCCTTTCAAAGACATTTATTTGTTTGATTTTCAATTATGTAACTTTGCAGAGATATATTTTGCAGAGATATATTTCGGAATATACTAAATAGAGTCATTTTGAATCGTACTAAAACATTAGTTCTCCGTATAAAGTGTGTATTTTAGAAGATATCGTCGTATATTGATTTATACGGAGATATACGAAAAATATACGGAGAACTAAAATGGAATATGTAATTAATCCCTATTTAGTGATGTTTAGTAATAATATATTGCACAAAACTCATACGTATGAGGTACCTCATTTACAAAGTAGCGGATAGAGTACTATTACAACAGCAAAACCGTCAATTTAAACAGCAAGACTACTATTTAAAGTAACTTGGATAGTTTTTCTATGAATTTATGTCAATTCTATTTTTTTAAATTTGAAATTACTATAAATCTATATATGTGTCAATCTTTCTCACTATTTTGACAAATATTTCTCACAATTGTATATCTTACCTATGATATAGAAGGTAAATTGAGAGAGGATTATTAGAACAAGTGTTTTTCAATTTAAATATAGAGATTACCATTTTAAGTAGGTTATATAGTTTTCTCTCTCATACTCTCTCAATTAAAACAATTTAAAAACAAAATAAAGCGATTCGTCCAAGGTACGTATAAAGTTGTTACAAAGATCACACGGGGGACTATACGTAATTTGCGAGATATATTTCGGAATATACTAAATAACGTCATTTTGAATCGTACTAAAACATTAGTTCTCCGTATAAAGTGTGTATTTTAGAAGATATCGTCGTATATTGATTTATACGGAGATATACGAAAAATATACGGAGAACTAAAATGGAATATGTAATTAATCCCTATTTAGTGATGTTTAGTAAAAATATATTGCACAAAACCCATACGTATGAGGTACCTCATTTACAAAGTAGCGGATAGAGTACTATTACAACAGCAAAACCGTCAATTTAAACAGCAAGACTACTATTTAAAGTAACTTGGATAGTTTTTCTATGAATTTATGTCAATTCTGTTTTTTTAAATTTAGAAATTATTATAAATCTATATATGTGTCAATCTTTCTCTCTATTTTGACAAATATTTCTCACAATTGTATATCTTACCTATGATATAGAAGGTAAATTGAGAGAGGACTATTACAACAAGTGTTTTTCAATTTAAATATAGAGATTACCATTTTAAGTAGGTTATATAGTTTTCTCTCTCATACTCTCTCAATTAAAACAATTTAAAAACAAAATAAAACGATTCGTCCAAGGTACGTATAAAGTTATTACAGCGTCACACGGGGGACTATACGTAATTTGCAGAGATATATTTCGGAATATACTAAATAGAGTCATTTTGAATCGTACTAAAACATTAGTTCTCCGTATAAAGTGTGTATTTTAGAAGATATCGGCGTATATTGATTTATACGGAGATATACGAAAAATAAACGGAGAACTAAAATGGAATATGTAATTAATCCCTATTTAGTGATGTTTAGTAATAATATATTGCACAAAACCCATACGTATGAGGTACCTCATTTACAAAGTAGCGGATAGAGTACTATTACAACAAAGAAAACCGTCAATTTAAACAAACAAGACTACTATTTAAAGTAACTTGGATAGTTTTTCTATGAATTTATGTCAATTCTGTTTTTTTAAATTTAGAAATTACTATAAATCTATATATGTGTCAATCTTTCTCTCTATTTTGACAAATATTTCTCACAATTGTATATCTTACCTATGATATAGAAGGTAAATTGAGAGAGGACTATTAGAACAAGTGTTTTTCAATTTAAATATAGAGATTACCATTTTAAGTAGGTTATATAGTTTTCTCTCTCATACTCTCTCAATTAAAACAATTTAAAAACAAAATAAAGCGATTCGTCCAAGGTACGTATAAAGTTGTTACGGCGTCACACGGGGGGACTATACGTAATTTGCGAGAGATATATTTGAATATACTAAATAACGTCATTTTGAATCGTACTAAAACATTAGTTCTCCGTATAAAGTGTGTATTTTAGAAGATATCGTCGTATATTGATTTATACGGAGATATACGAAAAATATACAGAGAACTAAAATGGAATATGTAATTAATCCCTATTTAGTGATGTTTAGTAATAATACATTGCACAAAACCCATACGTATGAGGTACCTCATTTACAAAGTAGCGGATAGAGTACTATTACAACAGCAAAACCGTCAATTTAAACAGCAAGACTACTATTTAAAGTAACTTGGATAGTTTTTCTATGAATTTATGTCAATTCTATTTTTTTAAATTTAGAAATTACTATAAATCTATATATGTGTCAATCTTTCTCTCTATTTTGACAAATATTTCTCACAATTGTATATCTTACCTATGATATAGAAGGTAAATTGAGAGAGGACTATTAGAACAAGTATTTTCCAATTTAAATATAGAGATTACCATTTTAAGTAGGTTATATAGTTTTCTCTCTCATACTCTCTCAATTAAAATAATTTAAAAACAAAATAAAGCGATTCGTCCAAGGTACGTATAAAGTTGTTACAAATACGTCACACGGGGGGACTATACGTAATTTGCGAGAGATATATTTCGGAATATACTAAATAACGTCATTTTGAATCGTACTAAAACATTAGTTCTCCGTATAAAGTGTGTATTTTAGAAGATATCGTCGTATATTGATTTATACGGAGATATACGAAAAATATACGGAGAACTAAAATGGAATATGTAATTAATCCCTATTTAGTGATGTTTAGTAATAATATATTGCACAAAACCCATACGTATGAGGTACCTCATTTACAAAGTAGCGGATAGAGTACTATTACAACAGCAAAACCGTCAATTTAAACAGCAAGACTACTATTTAAAGTAACTTGGATAGTTTTTCTATGAATTTATGTCAATTCTGTTTTTTTAAATTTAGAAATTACTATAAATCTATATATGTGTCAATCTTTCTCTCTATTTTGACAAATATTTCTCACAATTGTATATCTTACATATGATATAGAAGGTAAATTGAGAGAGGACTATTAGAACAAGTGTTTTCCAATTTAAATATAGAGATTACCATTTTAAGTAGGTTATATAGTTTTCTCTCTCATACTCTCTCAATTAAAACAATTTAAAAACAAAATAAAGCGATTCGTCCAAGGTACGTATAAAGTTGTTACAGCGTCACACGGGGGGACTATACGTAATTTGCAGAGATATATTTCGGAATATACTAAATAACGTCATTTTGAATCGTACTAAAACATTAGTTCTCCGTATAAAGTGTGTATTTTAGAAGATATCGTCGTATATTGATTTATACGGAGACATACGAAACATATACGGATAACTAAAATGGAATATGTAATTAATCCCTATTTAGTGATGTTTAGTAATAATATATTGCACAAAACCCATACGTATGAGGTACCTCATTTACAAAGTAGCGGATAGAGTACTATTACAACAGCAAAACCGTCAATTTAAACAGCAAGACTACTATTTAAAGTAACATGGATAGTTTTTCTATGAATTTATGTCAATTCTGTTTTTTTAAATTTAGAAATTACTATAAATCTATATATGTGTCAATCTTTCTCTCTATTGTGCAAATATTTCTCACAATTGTATATCTTACCTATGATATAGAAGGTAAATTGATAGAGGACTATTAGAACAAGTGTTTTCCAATTTAAATATAGAGATTACCATTTTAAGTAGGTTATATAGTTTTCTCTCTCATACTCTCTCAATTAAAACAATTTAAAAACAAAATAAAGCAGTTGATAGAGTACTATTACAACAGGAGAAAGTAGTTGCACATAAACCATACGCGTAAGGTACCTCGTTTAGAAAGTAGTTGATAGAGTACTATTACAACAGGAAAACCGTCAATGTAAACAGCAAGACTACTATTTAAAGTAACCTAGATAGTTTTTCTATGAATTTATGTCAATTATGTCAATTTAAATTTAGAAATTACGATAAATCTATATATATCTCAATCTTCCTCTCTATTCGTACAAAAATTTCTCCCAATTGTATATCTTACCTATGATATAGAAGGTAATGGAGAGAGGACTATTAGAACAAGTCGCACCCAATTTAAATATAGAGATTACCATTTAAAGTAGGTTATATAGTTTTCTCTCTCATATTGTCTCAATTAAAACAATTTAAAAACAACGTAAAGCAATTCGTCCAAGGTACGTATAAAATTGTTACAACGTCCCACGGGGGACTATACGTACTTTGCAGAGATATATTTTGTATTATACCAAAGAACGTCATTTGGAATCGTACTAAAATATTAGTTCTCCGTAAAAAGTGTGTATTTTAGGAGATATCGTCGTATAATTATTTATACGGAGATATACGCAAAATATACGGAGAACTAAAAACGGAAAATGTAACTAGTACCTATTTTGTGATGTTTAGTTATATTAACTTGCACATAAATCATACGCGTAAGGTACCTCGTTTAGAAAGTAGTTGATAGAGTACTATTACAAGAGGAAAACCGTCAATGTAAACAGCAAGACTACTATTTAAAGTAACCTAGATAGTTTTTCTATGAATTTATGTCAATTATGTCATTTTAAATTTAGAAATTACGATAAATCTATATATATCTCAATCTTTCTCTCTATTCTTACAAAAAATTCTCCCAATTGTATATCTTACCTATGATATAGAAGGTAATGGAGAGAGGACTATTAGAACAAGTCGCACCCAATTTAAATATAGAGATTACCATTTTAAGTAGGTTATATAGTGTTCTCTCTCATATTTTGTCAATTAAAACTATTTAAAAACAACGTAAAGCAATTCGTCCAAGGTACGTATAAAGGTGTTACAGCGTCCCACGGGGGACTATACGTACTTTGCAGAGATATATTTTGTATTATACCAAAGAACGTCATTTGGAATCGTACTAAAATATTAGTTCTCCGTAAAAAGTGTGTATTTTAGGAGATATAGTCGTATAATTATTTATACGGAGATATACGCAAAGTATACGGAGAACTAAAAACGGAAAATGTAACTAGTACCTATTTTGTGATGTTTAGTTATAATAACTTGCACATAAATCATACGCGTAAGGTACCTCATTTAGAAAGTAGTGGATTAAAATTACAACAGGAAATTAAAATTACAACAACCTTCAGCGAGAGTACTATTTAAACAACAAGAGTACTATAAATAGAGTTATAGATTCAAAGTCTGGTGGGACAGGTCCTTCTTGTATGCCCATGCTCTTTGCAAAGGCCACACTTCCGAGATCGTCTAGTGCTTGTACCGGCGCTTGCCTCTACGCCAGATCTATATCGGCGTGACCTCGGCCGACCGGCGGATCTTATTAAGGGTTTTTATACAAACACTAATTTCTTATTAAGGGTTTTTATACAAACACTAATTTCTTATGAACAAAATAAAAGGACCAATTCCTTATGAACAATACGAAATAATGTACGAAAATACGAAATATACGAAAATACCCTAATTCCTTATGAACAAACCCTAATTTCGCCATTTCTCGGATTTTATACATGCCTGCCCTGTGCGAAATATATATACGAAATTTATAAACCATATTTCTTTCGAATTTTCTTATGAAAATACGAAATAATGTACGAAAATATTACGAAATATACGAAAATACCCTAATTCCTTATGAACAAACCCTAATTTCTTATTTAGGGTTTTTATACAAACACTAATTTCTTATTTTTAAAAAACAATAAATTATGAACAAACACTAATTCCTTATGAACAAACCCTAATTTCTTATTTATACAAACACTAATTTCTTTTTTACAAACCCTAATTTCTTATTTTTAAAAACAATAAATTATAGATACGAAATATATAAACCATATTTCTTATTTATACAAACACTAATTTATTATTTACAAACCCTAATTTCATATATAAACCCTAAAGAAAATCGGAATTTACAAACCCTAATTTCGCCATTTCTAAAAACCCTAATTTCAAATTTATAAACACTAATTTCTCGGATTTTATACATGCCTGCCCTGTGCGAAAATGTTTAAAATAGAAAATATTTTAAATTATAAACAACATACCTTCTTCGAAAAATGATGCAGATCGATCTTTGCGCAATTTGTTTCCTCTCTCTAAATATTTCTCTCTCTAAACTCAAGATATAATGTCTCTCTAAACTAAGGATATAACCTCTCTATATATAATGGGGTAAATCTTTCATGAATTAAATAATGTAGAATAAAAAATAAAATAAAACTATTGCTTTTTAATTGATTTGTCACTGCATACACATAAAATTTGTCACTGCATACACAAACTGCATGCATGCCATGATTTCAGGAAATTTGTCCCTGCATCTACCATGCGCCTGCTGTGATTCAGAAAAATTAAAAAAAGCAGTTGACATTTAATCGCAATTTCAGAGAAGATAATAAAATAATTAAATCTTAATTAAATGATTAAAAATTAAATAATTAAGTATTTAATATATTCGCCGATGATTAACTCCATTCGCCCATAATTTAATCAATATGCTAAATAAATTTTAATCAATAAATTCGAGGATATTTAATCAATATGCTGCCTAAATTTAGAATTAATTAACTTTATTTCGATTTAATCAAAGGGAATCAAATTCTGCTGGCATCACGTGAAACTAAATTGTCAACTGGGCAAACTTTTTCAAAATACACGCAGTCAACATTTTCAAAATTCAATAAAGTAGACACATCATTGCAGTAATCATGCAGTCAACTTTTGCATAAATCAAGGCAATAACACACAAGTTGACAGCCCACAGGCCACACCTGCCATGCGCAGGCTACTACCTAAGCCTACATTTGAAGGGTAAAAAAGAGAGTTTGGCTATGTGTGCATTTTTTGTATAAAGTGTGTATTTGTGCATTTACACAATTAGAAATGGGTATTTGTGCACATGGCCCCCATTTAAAATAGTTTATTAACAACTTATTTCAGTTTATTCTAAAAAATAAGTGCTTATGCACGCATTTTGGAGGGCTTAAGAAAACAATTTTTCCTAAAAAAATAAGCTATTTTTTTGGCTCATTTTCATAAACGGATAGGATTAGCTTATAAAAATAAGCTAAAACAACTTATGAAAATAGATCACCATATCATATCCGCCTGAAAATAATTTTTGAAACTATATTTTACTTTTTCCTCTAATTAAGTACTCATATACTCCCTCCATCCCAAAATTCTTGTCCAATTTGCTTTTTGCATGGTTTTTAAGGAGAGTTGTTAGTTGTGTGTAGATTGGTATAAAGTTGTGGGTCCTACAAAAAAGTTGTATGTAATAATTTACTAAAAAAGGAAAGTGGACAAGAATTTTGGGACAACCCAAAATGGAATAGCAGACAAGAATTTTGGGACGGAGAGAGTATAAAAGTTCTCAAACGCAAACAGTTTGTTCAATTTAAACACTTATGACATAAGCACTTATACCATAACCAATTATGTCATAAACTGGTTTTCCAAACATAGCCTAAGAAAAACGATTTTTTTTTTATTTTTATTAAAGGAGCCGGTTGTTTATATCAATATTAAGAAACATGATTTATTTTGGTGTATTGGAGAATCAGTACTTCATTTAAAAAAAATTCGCATATAAAATTAGTTTTGCAAACATAAAAAGGTTATTTATAGTGTAAAAAGGTCATTTATAGTGGGAAAAGGCATATGAACACGCAAGCACATCCTTAATATGCATCACTTTTTTTAGTAAAAAAAAAAGTACATGTCAATATACTTGTAATCTGATACAGAGTATATTAATTAATATAGTTCTAACCTAATATGCATCTTAAAGAAGATACTGACCACCAATATCTTTTGAATAAAAAAGCTTAAAATTATTTAAAGAAAATAATTATCGCATAAAATATAAGAATTTCCAAATAAAGCCAACCTGAATCCACTCGTTTTCTGCGACACGGCGGATTGTCACGAGATACTGTAGTCCATTTTGATCATGACCTCCACATCCACCGCAAACGACTTTGAAAAACGATACATAAATTTGTGGTGTTTTGACCATCAAAACTTCGTTATGAATAATTAAAGAGCATATAATTTAATCTCTAATTTTGTATAACAGAGGAGAGAGAGAGAGAGGGGGGAGAGAGAGAGCCGCATAAATAAAAATGATATCTTCGGTTATAGAAGTTTCTTTTATTATAAAATACGAATTGATTTACATGAAAATGGTACGAAAAAAAGATTTAAAAAAAAAGTATTTATGGATAATGCGAAATGGTGAATAATAAGATCCGTTTGACTTCCTATAGTAGTATCGGAATATGGTTTTATTTATACTTTTGATGGTAAGCGTGGACGGAATAATTTTCTCCCACCAAAATCATATTATTCTTCAAAGTAAACTCTACGCAAATTTGCTTTTTCTTTCCAAAGCACAAATAAACATAATTTTAAGGTATACATTTCAAATTTTGATTCTTGAAAAAAGAAGATTCTGCCAAGAATAGTAAAGATTCGCATGCCTCAAAGACAGAATATATATATATATATATATATATATGTGCATGGCAGGATTTCCTCTCTGTCTACATGATCATATAGCAAGATTTCGGTGGGTGAAGGTAGGTGGCTCGGGACCGATAGGTTATGGATTCAATTCCCATAAACACCATTATGTGATTTGTCTGTCAACCCGTCACATTAAGGGTGGTTGAACCTCCTGTGTGGTTTGCAGGCTACTGCACAAGGGCGGTTACTCGTCATCCAAAAAAAGATTTCGTACGTAAAACAACATTAGATTTCTCAAAAGTGGATTCGGGACTAAATTATTGCCAGTCACAAATATTGCCATTTCATTTTTATAATACATGAGCTGTTAATGGGTTTCTAAAAGTAGTATGCATTGACTTGAATAATTGTAGGATAAGTGGTTAATTATTTTTATGTAATTAAAAAATGTAGATTATGTACACCCCATATCTTTTCTAAAGGAGTTATATGATTATTTCACATGTTACCTGTTACAAGACACGGTATTTATTAACTTAATATCAGAACTATCGAGTGGAATTTATTCAATGAGCGTGATTGACATGGTGGGATTTAGAAAAAAAATAGCAAAGTGACAAGTACCGAAAATGTTTTCTATGTTCAAATTGTATACATCTATGAATCATACTCCTTAAATAACTGAATAGCATGTGACACTTGTAGAATTATTATAATTGTGATATACAAAATTCTTAACTTTACATTATTTCTAAAGAAAATCTAAAAAAATAGTGATCGAGTATCATAAAAAATTTAAAAATATTTATTCACCAGGATCAGGTGAAAATAATAAAACTTTATACTATCATATTCTTTTGTAGGCAAATTATGTCTTTGTTTGATATAATTATAATAATTATAATCATAGAATAATAATTATTCATGCACATGTAATTGACCTATTAAACATATCAAGAAGAAACAAATAATAAATGGTTTAATCCTCACTTCTAGTTATAAAAATTATGTTGTGCTATTAAAGAAATTATCATCTTGAATCCCAATAAGAGGAATTAACCCAAATTACATCTTAACCCCTTCCTGCAAAATATCATATCTAAAGATACTAGCTCATTCTTTTTTTCCCTCCATCCTCTTTACATTTCAATAATTCATCACAAAATATATATAAAAAAGTCCTATAATATCTATTTTCCTTCAAAAAAAAAGAAAAAAATCATAAATCAACACGGACAATCTTCCTCGAGCTCCGGTTTAAGCCGTTGATCATCATCATAAAGATTTTCATAACTTCCGGTGAGCTCCTCCGCCCTCCGCGCCTCACATTCCCAATCGGTTCTGAGCAGCACCACCATCATCGTCACCATACACGACGCTTGCGCCGCCAATAGCCCCAGCCACAAACCCTCAAAATCCATCTTGTAATAGAAAGTCAATCCAACGGCCACCGGCATTCCGATCAGATAGAAGCATCCCAAGTTAATATTCGCGCCCACTTTCGTCCGGGCAGTTCCCCTCAAAACTCCGCAGCCAGTCGTCTGCGGGCAATTACCCAGCTCGCACAGCCCGATTATGGGCAGCACGAGTGACGTCAGCGCGATGATTTCCTTATCCGCCGTAAACATGCGGGCCCACACTTTCCGTACAGAGATGGCAAATAAGAGGGCAGTGATGCCGAGTACGAAGCTAAAGCAGAGCCCAACAATGGCGGCGAATTTTGCCCTCTCCGGCCGGCGAGCTCCGATTTCATTACCGACTCTCGTCGAAACGCCGAAGCTTAGGGAGGATGGGAATATGTAGATTAATGCGGTGGTTTGGATGAGTATCCCCATTGATGCCACGGTGGCTTTAGGGTTGAGGAGGAGGCCGCAGAGGAGGATCATAATTTCGTACCACCACCATTCCAAGCAGACGGAAATGCAGCTGGGAATGGCGAGGTTGAGGAGGCGGCGCCACCCTTTAAGGCATTCGGAGGAGATGCCGTCCCATGTCTTTTTGTATACGCCGGAGAAGATTATGTAGACGATGAGGGAGAAGACGATGTTGAAGTTGGTCCAAACGGAGCCGAGCGCGACGCCTTTAATGCCGAGGTTGAGTTTGAAGACGAGGAGGTAGTTGATGGGGAGATGGAGGACGATGGAGGCGGCGGCGCAGATTGTGAGAGGCAGGGTTATGGATTGTGTACGGAGGTAGATGCGTAGAGGGTGGAGGAGGGACTGGGCGAGGAGGTCGGGGAGGGAGTGGAGGAGGTAGGTTTGGGCGTGGGCGGCGATGGCGGCGTCTTGGCCGCAGAGGAGGAGGATGGGCTTCATGTTGAGCCAGAGGAGGGAGATGGGGAGGGAGGTGAGGAGGAGGAGGAGGACGGTGCGTTGGAGGGTGAGGCCGAGGAGGGTGAATTTCTGGGCGCCGAAGGCTTGACCGCAGATGGGCTCCATGCCGGCAGCCAGGCCGGAGAGGATAGAGTAGGCGGTGATGTTGGCGAAGGCCACGGCGAGGGAGCCGGCGGCGAGCGGGAGGTCGCCGAGGTGGCCGAGGAAGAGCATGGAGATGATGGAGCGGGAGTAGAGGAGGATGGCGGTTAGGATGATGGGGAAGGCGATCCGGGCTAAGGAGAATGATTCTTGAATGAGGAGAGAGAGGGTGGTGGTGGTGCTCCGCGGCTTGTGGTGGTGGTGGGGTTGGGGTGTTTGTTGTTTAGGAGGTGTTTGGTTTTTGGGGATCAAGTTGGTGAACATGTCCGGTTCTTGGACTGATGAGTTGCATTTCAGTTGGGGAGGCATTGGGGTTGTTTGTTGGCACATTTTGTTTAGAGAGAGAGGGAGGAGAGAGAGAGAGAGGGTTAGAGGGGGGATTTGGGAGAGGAAGGGAGAAGAGTATTTATAGGTGCATGGGGCGGCTTTATTGCTACTGTATGTCGTCTAGCTAATGACCGGCCGCTTGTGTGTGTGTGTGTGGACATGCATTTGTTTAATTGAACTAAGATTCTGTAGTCGTCAAAATAAATTAATTTCTCAATTTTGTCCACACTAATATATAATCTTCTATATGTAATTCATCACACGCATGGTGCATGCCAGCATGATTCTTGAATTACATATTTACATCGGGAGTTTTTGGTATGTGTTTTCGACGTGTCTAAATAACTCGGAAGCTATACATATCCATGTTTGATTGGCTGATTGATTTCGAGCATTGACTGATTGAATTAAGAAACGCGGTGGTAGGAAAACTAAGTCTGTGAATCAATTGTAATAGCATGAAACAGGGTAAAGATTAGTCAATTGTGCGATGAAATCATTATCCAATAAATTCATATCCAATTAGTTTTGTATTGAAAAACTACAAATTAAAAAGAAAAATTGAAAAAGAGATTTAATAAATAATTAAAAAATGCATTTTTAAATACAAAACTGCGTTATTTTAAATCAAACACCAATTAGATAGACAAAGAAAAAAAGGCAATTTAAAAGATAGACAAAGGCAAAATATTTATGTTATGGGCGGTTTATAGGTGGGCCCGGACAATCTAAGACGGCCTTTTTAAGGGCCCAACCTATGGTGTATTCAATTCACCCCAAACAAACAAAAAAAAAGTTATTAAAATCACAATTTAATTTTTATTTATAACGCATTTAAATAAGGACTGCAAATTTCTATCGTCGTAGTTGGATGCAATGGCAGCGGCGGTCAATGAGTAAATAGTAGAAGGGAAGTTGACGGCTGTTAATGGGTGAGGCACAGAGTGAAAGTGGTCTGGTCCATTGAGCCCATACACATTGACATTGTGGGACATATATTTCGAAGTAAAGACAATCTTAATCTCGTAGGCTAATGCCTTGGTCATCTAAGCGTGTGGAATAATTATAAGTTCTTTTCAAAAGTGGAAATTTCATAGAAAAATTAAGTCTTCTTGCATGCTTTAACTGCCGTTGCCAACACCTTTACTTTGACTTAACCAACGCATTTTATTATGTAATTACTATTCAAATTTCTCATCATGGGGATTTATTACATTTATAATTATTGATGGAAATTAAATTGAATTGTGAACTAAGTATTTAGCCTAGTTTTGTTTTATGATTTGAACAAAAATATTATTATCCAGTGTATATTTCGAATAACTATTGTGGGTCTACTTATCATCGAAAAAAGATGAAGGGAAGTGGTTGAGAATAAAGTTGGGACATAACACGACTTCTTCGACAAAACTCGAGTGATTCACCAATCATATCAATTTATGCTAATTTCTTCGATTACTAGAAGCTAGTTTTTTTTTTAATTTATTTATTTTAATAATTCTAGAGTTGATGAAGTTATAATCGTCGACCAACAAGAAGCAACTTAAGTACTCCCTCCGTCCCGCTATTTGTGGCTCACTTTCCCGAAAGGGGTGTCCCGTTATTTGTGGCCACTTTCCTAATTTGGTAAAAAATTATTATCATATCTTCTACTCTATCATCTTCTCTCTTCTACTTTATTACATTCTCTCTCCTACTTTATCATCATATCTCTCCTACTCTCTCATTATCTTACTCATCTTCTCTCTCATACTTTATCATCTACTCCCTCTCTCATACTTTATCATCTACTCTCTTAATTTCCGTGTCGAAACCAATTGAGCCACAAATAACGTGACGGAGGGAGTAATAACCAACCCACTGAGAAGATGCCACTTCCCATCCTTAATTAGGAAACGTCGAAAGTGGTCGACTTCCATTAATGCTCCTTCAAGACTTTCTACTTTTAGTAATTCAATTTGTCCTTAACCATGACAAAGGAAAATTAACTAATTTTTAAATAAATAAATAACTTATATATTAAATTTTCAAGGAAAGAGGAAACAGAAACTTCAAAGATTACGTTAATTTTTATTCGACTATGGGACACAAGCATTGTCTTGCACTGTACCGCCTGACGCCTATTTCTTTTGGCACACGTGTTTGTTCTAATTACATTTGCTCTTGTTCTCAAAGACAAAATAACCGACAAAAAAGAAAAAAAGAGCAAGAAAGAGAGAATCTAACATATGTCGTTAATCTTAACATCATTCTAATCAAAGAGATAATCATGGCTTTCGTGAATAATATGGTTAATTTGTGTCTCCACACTGCTCACTATATAATATATATATATTTGAAATTGGACCAAGTCATACATTGGCTAATTCCACGAGTCAAATGATTTCCACTTATTAGTCTAATCACAAAGTCATTTTAATTTGAACACATTTTCGAAAATCATAATCCGCGTTCTTTAACAAACGATAACCATTTGCTAAACTATCATTATCACTTAAAGAAAATGAAATTATCTAGAATTAATTACTGCACCGACATGCATTGGCGTTGTCAAACTCCCACTCAAGAAAGCCCACTATTAAGCATGTCTTCTATTAATTTCTTTTTTACGTAACGTATTAGAAAAATTCTTAGTAGTGTAACAACCCTTGTGGGTTCGAGACTAATCTATATATTTAGCCATTATACTCTCCTTCAACGGTCAGAATTTTTTTTTCGGCCCTCTCACTAGCTAAAAGTGGCATATATTAATAACAAAATTTTAATCTAATTTATTGAATTATACTCACTCCGTTCCATTGATAATGGTCCCTTGACTTTCCGGTACATGAATTAAGAAAGTGAGGTATGTGATAAAATAAGAGAGAAGATGAGTGAGAGGGTGGATGATAATATAAGAGAGAAATATAATAAAATATGAGAGAATACAATATTTTATTTTTCTTTTTTAAAAAAGGGGTCATTTCAAATGGGACAAATGAAAAAGGAAAAATGGGCATTATTAATGGGACGGAATGAATACTACACATAAAATATAACTTTTTTAATATACATATTGAAAAGTAATGAATCAGTCATAAAGAATGGAAGGAGTTTTTCTCCCTGCCCACCCCTCTTTCAGCCACCTGGCGACATGTACTTTTTTAATTTGAAATAGACATAACTTTTTTTTAATTAGCACTATATAATAATTAATTTAACGATGAGACAATCTGTACGGACAAATATGAAACTTTATTGATATTATACTCAATAAGTATATACTACATTAAGGTTAGTATGCTAGCTAAATGCCACCAATTCCTAGTCCAAGCTGAAAACATATTTTACTTGGATTATCGATGTTTTCCATTTCCTCACACAAATTTCCCACCTAATTTAGTGAAGCATGAATGATAAAGAAACCAAGTGGAGTTTGAAGTAGAAGCGCAAATCAAGGAGAATATCTAGAGCTAGATAACAATGTGCATGATAGCTACTTAGGCAAAGAAAGTTTCATTTGGAAAAAATGTATGAGAGAATTATTTAGAATCATCTAAAGAAAATGCCTTTAGACTAGGAGGGGCTTCTTGTTCAGACCAACCAAGACAGAATGACTGACAAAGCTAGGGTTATTTGTATCTTACTTGTTCTTGTCATTTCCCATCAAAAAAGAAAAAGAAAATAATACTATCTTAACTTTTGTCCTGTCATCTACTCCTAATAAGAGAGTTTCCATTTTGGACTGTTGGTAAGAAAATGACAAGTAAAAAGGAGTGTGAAACCAAAGCGTGGGTCGGTTTTTGCTGCCCTTGTGTTTGGGATTGTTGCACGTACACGTGTCACACACCCTTTTGATTCTTGAATCCAAGTCTAGTATGTTGTTCTTTTTTCAATATTGAGGATCTTTATTGTATTTTTTTTAAATATGGGAACTTTTTTTAATTTCATTCTTGGATCTTCATCTTTGATCTCTCTCTCTCTTTTAAGTATTCAACTCTTTATTATGCATCGGGTTTCGTGCATGTAAGAATGTTTCTGTTTTCAAATTTCACCGCATGCAGGTTGCATGCAGACTAAGAATCCCAAGAATTATATATTAATACGTGCAAAGTATGTTCATTGGATTCTATGGGAGGTCAAGGTCAAAACTTTGAATATATTTTGAAATATGAGTATAATTATAATATTCAATTGGGCAAATGAGTAATTAGGATGACATTTTTGACGAAAGGGGATTCTGCAAAATTCAATCGGTGGATCACGCCGGTTGAATTGGATCTCTGCAATTATGAAAAAAACCTAAAAGCTGTGTCGGTCGAGTTAGGGTCAAATCTAAAATTATGTTAGAAGAGAACGAAATCTCTAATTTTAGGAGGAGGGATGCAAAATGAGAAGTTACACTCATTTTAGAGACGAACTAAAAAAAATTCAAAAATTACATTCAGTTCGTGGGCACCCACCATCCATCCCATGCATCCGCTAATGTCTATGGAAATGCGGGAAAGATTCAAATTAGGTAGTTTTGTGTAGTAATAACCGAAGTGTAACAATGTATTTTTGTAGTTTGATGAAAGTACACACCATCCTCGTCCTATATATAAATATATACATGTATGTATTTGGTCGAATATTAAGGTTGGCTTTTGCCATAGAAAGATCTAATGAAAAAAAAAAAAAAACTCTTTTAATGTTTTTGAATCTTAATTATCTTGGGTGGAGTCAAACAAAAACACGACACGTAATCAAGATTCTCAATAAGATTCACATACTTCATGTTGTCTTTTTCGTGTACGTTTTGGGTCCGAGTAATTGGTAGTATAGGTAACCGTGTAGGCAATCACTACAAGTAAAAAACAAATGAACGTACGACTTGTATCATATTCGAACACGACATTCAAATTTAAGGACCAGTCTTGCATTCTTCTTGTAATTAGGTGTGCTAGTAGTGTTCAAACATACTTGCAACACTATGTTAAATTAAGCATTTCTTAAACTAAATCTTGTACCCCTTCCGTCCAATTAATTGTGTCCCGATTGGGGTGTCCCAATATGAATGACTTATTCTGAAAAAAAAAAAGATTTTCTAACCAAATTTAACGACAAAAAAATCAAATAATACGCATCACGTAAAACTACTTTTTTAATTTGCGTGCTCAAAAGAATATACTAAAAATAGTGGGACAGAGGGAGTACTATTATAGTCGGCCACTCCTATGTACAAAACCCGTCTTGTTGATATTGTCATGTAGGATTTCATTACAAAGTTAAACAACTTGACTTTCATATGTAAATGATGTGGTCCACATAATTTTGTGTGATTTGTTTTGTCACCTTATTTCATTTTCAGAAAACAAGACTGCTTCATTAGGACGACCCAATTAAAAATAGATGGTAGTATTAATGGAACGGGAGTTGGCACGAGCGCAACATCAATTGTGATGAGGAACCTGCAATTTGTAGGGCAAGAAAAGAAATGTGTACTTGTATAAGAGTTAAATTTTGCCGGCCTCAGGACCAAAAAAGGCTAAATATTTTCTGGGTGTGGTCCAATTGGAGAATATTTTAATCCCTCTGCAGTACACTACCTTCATCTGTAACTCGAAACGTGTCTGCAGAAGGCGACAGATCAATGCACAACACTTTCAATCAACAAATTGATTTCTGCAACTTTAGTTTTGGAGTTGGGAGAGGGGGTTGGGTGACATGCTGGTCCAAATTGATGCTTTCAAATCAATTATATCGAAGAAATATATTAAAAGAAATGCCTGGCAAACTTTAGTAATAAACTTAGTAGTACCGCATGCTTTTTTCAGTAATCAAATTGGTTTCAATTTGATGTTAGAGAATGACCACCACGGTACCGACCCTCTCACCTCAAAATATCACTTCATTCGCATAAGGGTATAATTTAAGAACAGTACAATTAAATGATTTATACAAATGTCAACATTTAGAGTGCGAGGACTAGTGTCGTCATCAAAGAAAAAGAAATCCATCAACGGAAACAAGAAAAATCACTCAAATTCAGAAGGTAAGAATGAAAGGATAATACTAAAAAAGAAACAAGAAAACAGTAAAAGATAAAAATAATGAAACAAGATTAACTAATTTAAGAGCTATTAGCACCGTGAATAAAAGAGGATAATACTCTCATGTATAAGAGTCAAAATTAACAGTTGAGAAGTGAAATACATTGTACAGTCCATCCTAGGAAATAGAAACTTCAAAAATCTTGCTGGGAAGACAAACAAACATACACCAAACATAACTTCAATGTAATAAAGCAATGTGCTAATGATTATCACTGCAATCATTCTCTCAAGTCTTGAAGTTAGCCTGCAGCATCTAGGATGTCAAACAACCAAAGTTGCACATCATGATTCTTGTGCTAGGGGGGGAGATCGACTGCATTGCGAAAATCGAGCAGGTTTGTTCAATATATTGTATTTCATAGATGCATCAACACAAAACAAAAAGGAACACAGATTGGAAGTAGATACATACCTCCCATGTCTACCAGGGAGAGGGCTTTCTCCATCACTATAAGCGGGACTTCTATCATGAGCATCGTCTTCAGGGTTATTCGACGTCTCTCCTTCCTCTCTTTGTGGGCTTAGACTGGTCGGATGACTGTACTCAGGACTTGCCTTCTGTCCTGGATTGATGCCATTGCTAATATCACCGTTAGACGACTTTGGACTCAAGCTGCGTTTGTGGTTGCGATCACTCTCTCTCTCCCTCTTGGGACTCGGACTCCACCCATGATCACGTCTGAGATCCCTTTCCTTCCTATTCGGACTCCCCCGAACATAATCAGGACTTGCTCGCTCTCTGCGATACGGACTTGGGCTACGTCGACGACCATGCCCATAGTAGGGACTATCCCTGCCACGACCGTGCCCATAATCGGGACTGTCCCTGTCCCTCCTGTACGGACTCGGAGATCTCCCCCTATCATGGCCTCTCCTAGGCGATCTGTTGTAAGATCGGTCAGGGCTATTCCCATTCCTCCTCTCGTCATCATCCTTGATAGCGAATTCAACAGTAATAACGCGGTCCAATAATTTGCTGCAAAGTATTTACAAGACAAGTTTAGAGGGAAGCTACTTGTAGGAGCTATGTTAAAGAAAGTATCTAGTATAATTTCACCTCAGATTAGTAGCATCCAAAGCTTTCGCTGCATCTTCCTGAGTATCAAACTGAATGAATGCAAAATTTCTCCTGATCCGTATATTTAGTATTTTCCCATAAGGATCAAAGTGCCTCTCTAAATCCCTTGTTCTTGTATGATAAGGATCAAAGTTTATGACAAAGAGGGTCTTTGAGGGTCTCGTGTTAGATGAAGATTTTCTAGAGCTTTCTGGCTGTCGGCTACTTCGTTCTTGCTGGGGTACAACAGCAAATTTAGAAGTAGAAGCATTAAAATATTAGTGCATTAAGAGGGGGATTCCCAGAAGACATGCATGATACCTTGGTCCACTCAACACGAAGTCTGCGACCCTTCCTACCAAACTCAATGCGATCCAGTGCACGAATTGCATCCTCTGCATCTCTTTCGTCCTCCATGTAAACAAAAGCAAAACCTAAACCAAGAAAATATACAAGAGCCTCGTCTAAATATCACTTATCCTTAAACTAATAGAATGCAACCAACAGTAAAACATTAAAACGCAGCCAAAAGTAAAACCTCTGAATTTTATAATTCATAGAGACATAATTAATCGATAAATTTTATCAATTTAAAGAGTGTTTTCAAAATCCAAAACTTGTTACGACTAAAAACTACGTAGTTGAAATGTAAATATTCATAGTTGTTCTGATGCTTAAAGAGTTATTAATTTTTAATATCAATGAGACAATAATTTTTTATATAAATACAATATTTATAATTTTTTCAATAGGTCCAATTCAATATCAACTTTAGAAAAAACTTATCAAATATTAATTTATAAAGATTATGTACTTTGTATAAAAGCTTTCAAATGTATCTTTTAATTTATAGATGAACAAGACTATATCACTGTCACCTAGAGCTTTTGAAGAATTGAATTAGCAATAGACCTTGGCCAAGTGAATTACTGAGCAATGTACGAATGGAGGATATTATATTAAACTCTCTAACTTGTAAAAAATATGTGTAATGGTGATGTTATTGGTGATCAGATAGCTCTCATAGAAATTAGAAGATGATGTTTATCACTGCTATCAAAGTTTAAAAAATTGCAAATGAGGAGAGTCGCGCCTTGAACTGGAACGAAGGCTCTACGATTTGAGGCGGCCGCCTTGGGCATGCGTTTCTTTTTAAGCGCGCGATAGATTTAGGCGGTCCAATTTTTTTTGGCCCAAAATTATATGTGATTGTTTGAAAAATTATTTAATTTGGCTTAGACCCAAGTTACCCACCATACTAATTTGAATAGCTTGAAAAATGTAAGAATCCCTTATTTCATCCGCTTGGTGAAAATTCGTTCTTTCTCCTACTGTCGATTAACCTCAGCGGCTCAGCACCGCTGCCGCTGCCGTTGCCGTTGCCGCTCCTCTTCCCTAAAGCCGCAGTATGTACTTAGTATCTCTTCTGCCTCTTCAGTAGTTCAGTACTTCAATTAGGGATTAGGATTTCAATTGTGAAATTAATGTGATGTTTTAAAATGAATTTTGGAATTAAATAGGAAAATGAATTAAATTTACGCCTCAATACGACTCTTACGTTTAGTGAAACAATGAAAAAAACACCTCGGAACCCGTTTTTAAACCATGAAACGAAATGTAACTCTTCCATCAACCTACGCCAAAGAACTAGCTGAATATGGGTTTCTCAAATACATTTTATTAATTTAAACACTACCATAACCCATAAATTGAATCCATGATAGTCACCACAACCTTCTTTGACTCCATTTATCTACTTTAATGACCAATATAAACATCATTTATACTATGAAAATGATTACTTAATTTCATGACAATCATGATTAATACTTCCTCCTTCCCATAATTCTTCTTCTATTTATTTTGGGCGTCGTATTTTAGGAGAGTTAGATGTATGTAGATATATGAGACCCTCAAATAAAGTGTTTGTAATAATTTTCTTTTTTAGAAAATAGAACAAGAATTGTGGGACGGGGGAGTATATCTTATGCATAACTACATAGATGAGGTTCATAATCTTGCAAACGTAAGAGACTACCTACTATAACTCTATCTGTCAAAGTCAATTTAATTGCTACTAATGCATCAAGCACTTTTTAACTTTATTCATTCTTTGTAGTTGGTAATATTTGATCTCCATAATTCTTGCAAAAAACTATCCCATCACTATACTCCTTGAGACACACAAATGATAGAATCATAGCATATGCATCTCGTCCACTAGAAAAACTTAGCTTCTCATCCAATGCTACAAGTGACTATGGAGTAGTAATTTATAACTTTTTGCACTGGAATAGCATATGCAAGTCAACTCCTAAATTTTGTAAAGATCATTCCAATTCTGTTTATAAAGCAAACTAGTTTTAGAAGATCACATTCACTAAATTACTGAAGCAAAAGCAAATTGGATTCTAACCTGTCAAGCTTTTCTAACTTTGCAACATAACAAAGAATTGGTTCAGACAAGTAACAAAGAGATACCGGAATGATACTATGTTTTCTGAACAAATGACCAGCCACATAAACTTGAACATATGAAGATTGTAGTTTAATAGATGGACTAGTTTTAATTAAAAGAAGTTGATTACTAGATTGCCCAAGGAATAATAGTTTGCACACAAAAATTTGAGGCAAATCAGATTTAGCTTACCTGACTTCATATCGACCCTGTCAACTTTTCCATATTTTCTGTAGAGTCTCTCAATGTCAGACTGGCGAGCATCATAATCAAAATTTCCACAGAAAATCGGCCTCATCTCGCCTCAATGCTGATATCGCCTAAAGCCATAGACCAAATTTAGTATTAGTAAAATCAAAATCTCAAAATTTGCAACCTCCAAGATACCAATTTGAAATTAGGAAGATTCAAAGGCTAATATTAAAACTACTACAGTAGCTACGTTAATTTTTAAAATAAGCACATCTATCTCTAATACTCATTTACCAAAACTACAAAACCGTAAATACGCAAATAAGTTCAGTTTCCTATACTTCTCAATCAGTCTTTTCCATTTACCATGTATTATCAAATGCACAATGCAAATAAAATCAAGATTTTCAATCTTATCTTGTTCCGAGCAACAACTGCTCCCACGTACACTCAGTCATAGGAAAACTAAGGACAAAGATTTTCCCTAAAAGTCTTCAATTCATACCCAAAAAAAAAAAACATAAAATCGCCATGAAATCCAACAGAGAATTCAAACCAAAAAAATAAATACCAGATCCAACAGCGAAGAGAAAAATAAATCGCAGCATGATTAAGATTTTCTACTGAGGAATTTACATTTTATAATAAAATCGGTGCGTACCTCTGGAAAAATCGAAACCCTAGAAGTGCTAGCTCTCGACAGGAGGAAAATATCTTTCCTTCTGACAAAGAATTCGTCGGGTAAATGCGGTAATTACCTGTAGTCATTTATGTACGGATAATGGGCTTATTTGTCATTTTCCATCAGTTTTGCCCGTTGTTGGTTTACTTTCCTAAACAAAATATGTTTATTTCCCTAATTTACTTACAACACTTTATTTTGACAAAATATAATTATTCCCATCTTTAATTAATGCAGTGTTTGCAAATTCAATTTTAAAGGCTCCGTATAAGTTAAAAAAATATTCCCTCAGTCCTATTTGATTTGTCTCCGTTTTCTTTTTTAGATCGTTCCACTCACTTATTTTCAACTTAAAAAGAAAAGTTTTTGTATTGTAGGACCTGCACATTTACTACTAAAATTCACATCACCTTAATAATCGTCCCGTAAAATTTGAAGCTAAGTTTAATGGAACATAGAGAGTATATATTTTAAGGGAAGCTTTTGTATCTTATACTATTATTAAAAACATGTTTCCGAATAGAATTAAGGTAGTATAAACATCAAAAATATTTTAATTGATGCTTATAATTTAAGCAATTTGACTACTTAATTTTAAAAAACCTTCTTTAAGAAGAAAGTTTAAAAGATTTTTATATGATTTTTTTATAGCTCATAAAAATTGTATTCTATAACTAGTACTGATTTATAACTTTTAGTACAAAATGGCAGTTTGATAGGGTGTGATTGTATTTTTTTTTGTTTTGTCTTCCCTCATTTTGCTGAACTCATATATACTTGCATAATTTCAAAGAAAAATTTGAAGCTAGAGACTTTACAACATTTTTTCTTATTACCTTTTTTCCAATGTGACAATAAAAATCGGCAGCCTCTCATATATGAGATGTGTAAACTGTATTCTAATAAGCAGAGGTGAAGTATTGGTATATTAGCCATAGAACAACACCGATTACTGTATCTCTCAACAAGTCTTTGGCAATGGATACGGCGAAGCTATCGCGTCGCCTATTCCCAGCGAGGTCTCTGAAGCGCAAGTTCCCTGTATCTGACACGAGTGAGTATATCACACCATTCATGTGTCCCTTCCCGATGATTCCCACCACATTCACACTCCCATTCACGGCCTTGCTCCGTTTAAGGGACCAGGCGAGGAACTGAACGTGCATTGATGGAATGAAACGTGGAAACATAAGATCACTGAAGAAATGGTTTCGTAGTGAATGCTGTCATGTTTGAAGTACTTACTGTGTCTCGCTCGTGTACAAGGGGAGGCAGCAGAGAGGGGTATGAGAGGCTTAGCTTCTCATACAGCTCAAAGCTGCTGTCTCCGTCGACAGGTTCCTGCATAATGAGGCATAGTTGAAGAGGAATTGGTAGCTTATAACTAAAAATGATTGCATTTTCTTTAACTTTGATTACGGACTAGACTATCTGATCTTATTGTTCTAAAATGAATAGTCTCTTTTATTTTGCAGTTCATTTATAACAAGCTTGACCATGTTATACGTAAAGTTTAGTCATGCAACTATAGAAGCTAGAAACCAACCGCAATATAGAGGAATCTTGAGGTAAAATTTGGAACCTATGAGTTCAAACTTTGAATGAAACTACAGATTTGATCTGACAAACCTCTACCGCCTTAATGGACAGGTCCGGTGATGCCATTCCACGAAAAACGGAAGAGACCAGACTCAGTTTCTCCTTCCACTTCAGAGAACTCCATGCCTTTTCAAGCTGAAAGGATGATAAGAGCAATTTATGTTTCCTTCTTCATGTATTCATTCAATTGATATAATCATTAAATAGATAGTCCAAAAGAAGCAATGTTACGTGTCCAACACAAGAATGCAGTGGGTGACTTCATGGAATAAGGCAAAAAAAGGTTACTCACAGTTATCTCTATCGGACGATCCCCCAAAACTAGCTGAGCACCAATTTCTTCAGCAGCCTTTCGTGCAGCACGAAACTGGAAACTCACATTGCAAACTTGCTTGGATGTGGCCTGATTAATTAAAAAAGTAAATCTTCTTTCTAAAGTTAAGGATTTATCTACCTCATCACCAAAGGGACGATTTATATCTGAAGATACTTTTGAAGAGAAAGTAGCCAAGAGCAACCGTAATAGTAAAGCAGTTTGACCACCTGCAACGTAGGAAAAGTATTACTACTTTTGCTGGAAAAAGATAGTATACAGAGCCAAATTGTAAGTCTATAAGTACAAACCCAAGTTGATGCTTCGGCCAATGGCACCAAAGAATCCAGTTCCACTGAGAGAGAACATGCCGGATCTTAGCTGCTGATTCTGCTCATCATTGTCCTGCATATACATGATCCCAGCTCTGAAAGATAGCTCTGCAACAGGGGAAGTTAGCAATACATTGAAAACTAGTAATGTAGACAGTATAGCTCCGAAAGAACTTCCGCAATGGATTAAGTATATCGGGCAAAGTTGAGACTTTCGCGAAGCTAAGTAGTGTTTAGAGTTGCAAAGAACCTCTCTCTCAATACTATTAGATGATAAAAAGCACATGAAAAATTTCAAAATATCTTCACTTCTTGTGAATCATCTAATTTAGGGCATAATTTGAGTAATACTACAATCTAAAGTGAAGCTCGATCAACAAGAATATTAGGTACTAACTAATTCGTTCTATTTAGTCTAACCGTTATAATCAGTAATTCAAAACAGAGGTTTGAAACTACAAACCCTAAAACATGAATCTTGAAATATAAACTGCCTAGACTATAAACAGTCATATTGAGTTTGATCAAATGCACATAAAACTTGCCTGCTTCGACAGAGCTCGACAACAACGTTTTCGGGCTTCACGGCCCGAATAACCCTTTCAACATCATACGCTGATTCTTGGGAAACATGGGTTGTCCCAATTATCCAAATCGCCTCCGGCTCCACGAACTCGCTTCTCCAGGGCGGAACGGCGCCGTATTGGCTTTTCTTAACGAGGACCAAGGTGCCCTTTTTTGCTAAATCGAGTAGCTGTGGGTGGGTCTGGGCGATTGCGGCGGCGGAGATATCAAGAATCTCGTTCTTGTAGTTGAAGGTGGGTGGCGGCGAAGGAATGACGACGGAGGCGGCTGTGCATGACGGTTGGATGGAGACGGAGTTGAATTTTAGCAGGGAAGATTTGAGGGGGAGATGGAGGCTGCTGGGATTTGAGGAGAAGAATGGGAATGAAGACGGTGAAACTTTCATGGTTAGAAACAGGTTTTAGAGAGAGAAGGGGGAGATTTTGATTTTTAAGGTTAGAATTGGTTCTGCAGCCATTGAAGTGTTTTTAGTGAAGAAGAGCGTGGACCTCAAATGAGAAAGAGATAAGATTATTAATTAACGTATATAATGAACTAAAATCAACTAAAGAATTAACTTTATTTCCAAATTATAAAAATGTGAAATTTGACTTCTAAATTACTATTAGATTTGTAAAAATGAGTATGCCGACTTCAAATACTTTCTATGATACTCATTTTCTTTATCCAAAATATAATTAAAGGTATTATTTTCGATCAAGCATAATAATGATGATACATTAACAACTCTTTTTTACTTGAATAATTTTTCAAAATAACATTCCTAAAAAAATTATTTCTCAACTTAATCTTCATTTTGCCACTTAGACACCCATTGCCACATAAGTTGCCCATGTGGATTTTTAATTTTTGAGATTTATTTTTTTTCTATCTCTTTTGCTAATGGCAAATTGGATTTTTTTAGTCCTCAAACTATGCGTGTTTGGTCAATTTAGTCCCTTATTTATTTATTTTAGTTAATTGATCCTCAAACTATAGAATTTTGGACGAATTGGTCCGTCTGTTAATTTTTTTTGTTAGTCAACGATTTTTAAAGGGTAATTTCGATATAATATTATTGAGGACCAAAACGTCCAAATATTGAAAGATTGAGGACCAATTTGACCAAATTTTTTTCTTTAATTTTTTTAAGTTTTTCAAAAATCGAAAAATATCTTAATAATTTTGCTTTTTTTTATGGAGCAATTATGCCAATTTTAAATAGGTTGAGGACCATTCCCGTTAATTATAATATATTTGGGGATCATATTACTATGAAAATGATGGATTAAAACATAAAATATATTACTCCGTAACCAATTTTTTTCCGAATATTACTATGAAAACAGGGGATTAAAACATAAAATATACGAAAAATTAATGAATAAATCATATTGGACCGAAAACATGTTTTGAATGGAAATCTACTATAGTTTTATTCATTGATTATCAAATATTCTACGTTTTTATCTCTCTTTATCATAATAATATATTCAAAAATTTTGATAACAGAGTTATATAATTTGACGATTATGATCCCAAAATATAGGGATTGGTCTTCAACTAATTTAAAATTGGCGTAGTTGGTCCTTAAAAAAATCAAAACGACTAAAATACTTTTCGATTTTTGTAAAATTAAAAAAAATCATTAAAAAAAAATTGGCCAAATTGGTCCTCAATTTTTTAGTATTTGGACGTTTTGGTCCTCAATAATATTATACCGAAAATACCCTTTAAAAATCGTTGACTAACAGTTGACTTACCAAAAAATTAACAGAAGGACCAATTCATCCATAATTCTATAGTTTGGGGACCAATTAACTAAAAAAAATAAATAAGGGACCAAATTGACCAAACACACATAGTTTGGGGACTAAAAAATCCAATTTGTCTTTGCTAATAAAAGAAATAAAATTAGATAATTAAATCTGATATTCTGGATAATTAAGTAATTACTCCATTCATTCTCATTCAATTTCATTCATTTTCGAGTTGTCTCACTTCAATTGTCCACTTTAATTTTTAATAAAACAACACTCTACATAATTTAATAGATCACACTATTTTATTACTCATCTATACACAACCAACAATTTTACTAATCTTCGTGCCGAAAAAAAACTTGACCATTTGGAGTAGGACAGATTAGTTGTTAATTTATTTTTTTATTATTTCTTATTGTATTATTAGTAAATTCTTTCTATTTAATAAAAAATTGATGAAAAAATTTACATTAAAAATAAAAAATAAAAAATAATTGATGTACGTGGTTTCAGGAAGTCTAGTTTTAAATTAATTATTTTCTAAAAAAACTAATTAATTAGTCCAACTAATAAGTTCTATAAATTGATCGCGTGAATAAAAGGAAAATTGAAAAAAAAAATTGTAATGGATTTTGTTCGATTAGCATTTAAATGGCAACAAAATAATCAATCAGAGGATTACATGTTTCTTATAAATAAATAACATTAACAGATTGGATATTGTAAAATCTCTGTTTTGTTTTTATTTTTGTTGTTTTTTAAAGATTTTAAAACAGAGAAAACGTAAAATATTTTAAAAAATAAAAAGAACATTCCATGTCCAATCAACTTATATGGCAAAAGAGTAATTAGGTGGTAAAAAAATATTACATTGTAAAGATTTTTTTTAAAGTGTTATTTTGACAATTTGTGTTATTTTGGAAATTCACCTCTTTTAGTTTAGCATGTTTCATGTGATTAAGTAGTTGTTTTGCACCTAAAAAAGCTTAATGTTATTTAATTAATGGCACTTTCACTAAATGAACCACCAGACACCAGTTAGCTACTTTCGCAGGTGACAGAACCACTGTAATACTCCCTCCGTCCCACCTGACTTAGCTTCTTTCCTCTTTTTCATTGTCCCACTTGACTTGGCCACTAACTAAAATAATACTCTAATAAATTCTAATGGATCCCACCACTTTATACCACTTTACACACAACTATCCACTATTCTTAATAACCGTGCCCAAACCTATTAAGCTAAGTCGGGCGGGACTGAGGGAGTAAAATATATGTGTGAAACCATATTACCAAGATTCCTCCAGGCGGGCAATCATTTGTCAATAGTTTTTCTAATTAAGTTAGTAATGATTGTATTAATTCTCTCATTAATCATATCTGTAATAACAAATAATGGATTTTAATATGAGACAAATCACAGTATACTAAAGAATAAGATTTATTGACATGAAAATTGAGAGATTTGATTTTTCACTTTTTTTCATTTTCAATTTATGTCATTAGTAAAATGGTGATATTGTTATAAACTAAATACAACAAGAGAATAATAGAGAAAACGGAAAATAGATGAGTATTATTATGAATGTGGACCTCTATTTATAGAATACAAGATGGTCTCATGGGCTTTTAGGATTTACATGACATCACAATATATGGTAAGTATATATATAAAATATATATATATTTAAAACACTCTCCCTTATTGAACATTCCTAAAAGAAACTGTTGTCTCGTTAAAACCTTGCAAGTAAAATTCATTGGGATAAAAACTGGTCGAAGAAAAAAGAGTACAGTTGCTCCACCTCAATATAGTCATTGTTGATCCTTGAGTCGGCGCATATCGATCTTGTGTACCAACTTCTTGAATGTTGACGTTGATAATGCCTTTGTAAAAGAATCTGCTAGATTGTCACTTGAGCGAATTTGTTGGATGTTGATGTCGCCACTCTTTTGGAGATCATTTGTTGCATTGACTCTTTTATGAATCAATCTCAATTACTCATTTACTTGTGTGTTGCATTGGATGCCTCGTTAAAAACCTTAACTAAGAAAACCTTTCGGGAAAAACTTAGAAATGACAAAAGAGTACAACCATTTGACCTTCATGGTCATTTGACCTTTAGGAGTCAGTCTAATCTTCATGATTATTTACAATTTGTTACTCCCACTCAAGATAACAATCTTCAAGGTTATCTTCAAGGCCTACACTAATATGTGCAACACAAGTATAATTATTATCATAGAGAATAGCATGAAATATGTCGATATATCATTACTCCCATAAATAGAACAATATCATGTTTGTCTCGAAGATAACAAAGGATGATCAATACCATTTCAAATTCTCCAATTGCACATAAGTAAGGAACTTCTAATCCTAAAACATCTTTGGTATCTTTTATAGGTCTAAACGTCTCCATCCACTTCAAGTGATTTAAGCAACTATTAGGTAGCTATGTGGATGAAATACATCTCTTTAAAGACCTTTCAGGTAGGTAGACTAATGTAACTCCAGCAGAGAGATGCTCGATCTACAGGTCAAGACAATTATTAGTTCAACCTAAGTCTTTTTATTCTAACTCCGTCTTTAGGTATGAGTTGATTTCATCAAGTACTTTTGTACATAATGATTCACATATCCTCATTAGGAGGAATTTGAAGTGGTGTGTTTTAAATTGTTATTTTGCGGACTTTTTATCTCTTAGCACCAATAAATCTCTCACGTTTCTGGCGTCAATACGAATTAATTGATTTATTTTGTCTATGAGGAACTTCAGTTCTTTCATGGTGCATATACAACGGGTATATGAGATTTTAGTCACTCCTTTTGCACTAAATAACTTGATGAATTTCTGGTTCATATTGCGTGAATATGATAATTAATCCAATGAGATATTTGCGGCATTCATATTTTAAATTTCTACTTTCTCTTCTAATTCTCTCCCTCCTACTTCTTTCTTCTCCATTTCTCCTGAATCAAATAAGGGGTAAGAAAATAATAATAAATGGTGTATGTTGTTTGACTTTTGATAATTAATTTGTAATCACAACTTATTTACTCTTTTAAAAAACAAGACATTACTCGTTAAACACATTTTTCAGAAATAACAAGTATTACTAATAAAACGAAGGAAGTATGATATATAAATAATATTACGATCCGAAAAAGCAAATGAGATAGTAATAATAGGACGAGTGTATCATCCATCTGCGTATGCGTGTGGATCAGATTAAGACATCATTTCATTTCATTTGGCAACGTGTTATGCTATCGATCACATCTTGGTATTGAATATTAAAGGTACAAATGTTGCTACAATGGCAGACATGTTTTTTTTACTAGAAACGAGAGTGCGGATTAATAATTTAGTGCAGTGTTAAACGCGTGATTGTGACCACTGAGGGGTTAGGTTTAATAAGTAGTGTTCCTCTAACATGTGATAACGAGAACTTAATCGTAACTTTATGGCCAAAATCTGTTGAGACTTTTGATCTATTCTTAAAAATGCGTAGATTAAAACTCGGTTGAAACTTCTGAACTCAGGATCGTTATAGACAGATCATTATATGATAATTAAATATAGTAAAGAATCATGGAGAGATTATTATTTAAGTAACAAATTCTACTTTAAGAATGTATATAATATAATTAGAAAAAAAGTGAACGCAGAAAGTAGAAACTGAATATTTTTATCATTATATGTGCACCGCCAGATATTTTTGTATTTTTCATTATATGGAAAGTGTAAATCGAAATAAAAATGACCCTACTCTCATGATAGAATGGTTAATTTTTTATTTTCTTTTTTTTTTCTTAAGTTGGGAAGCTATGGAATTAAATTATGTAATTATTTGGATATTGACTCTTATTTTAAAATGATGATGTTTGATTATTAGCCAAATTGGCTAATAAAAAAACTGATAGGTGTTCAAAATGGGGGAAGTTCAACCCACTCTGTTCCTAAAGTTGCTAAATAAAAAAAATAAGACGAAGAATCATATCTACGTCCACTCGAGGCCAATAATATTTTTAAAAGTTCGTGTGTTTCTGTTTTCTATTCGTCACATTTTTTTCCCAAAAGCTAGCGAAAATAATTAGATCATCAAAATCATTTCTTTAATCATCTTACTATCAATGCAAACTGCTAATTCCATGATATAGAAAAATAGCGTTCACTCTTCTATGTACGTATGAAATACAATCATTTTTATATTATAATCCAAAAATTATAAATATAAATCATGCTAAATTAATCATCTGCAAGAGATTCAATTTAAATCGCGAAGTTCAGTTGTCTGGCTCCCACAAAATATCTCATCAAATGACAGTTTGCCTTTGCTAACTGTCAACTCGTTGTGACTCACCGGGACAAATGTCCTCGCTCATTCTTGCAAAGGCAATTTTTTCATTAAAAAATATTTACGATACAAGATCCGCGAGTTGCAATTCATGCTAATGTTTTCTGTTTATGCACTCATAACGTTGTACAATAAATATCTAGCTTTAATTAAGGCAAATTAGTGTAATAGGCCCCCAAAACTATTTACGATTGGTAGACTTGGTCCCTAAATAGTATTTTTTGGTAGATATGTTTTCTAAATAATTTTTTTTCGTGAACATAGTCTTTCCATTAAAAATTCCGTTATTCAACGTCTTTTTTAAAATAATAATTTTAAAATTCAAAGGTTAATTTTTTAAAGATCTTGAAAATAAATAAAAGAAGTTTCTTAAAATTTTCAAAATAATTTTTAAATTTGAAGGTTATGTTTTTAAAAAATAATTTTTTTAAAAAAAATTAAATTTTAAAAATAAATTAAGTATTTTTTAAAAAATAAAAAATATATTTAAAATTCAAATGCTATGTTTTTGGTAAATAACTGAATATTTTTACAAATTTAAAATTTTACAAAATAATTTTGATAATTTTTAATTTCAAATGTAATGTTTTAAAAAGTAAAAAAAAAAAAATTAAAATGTTAAAAAAATTAGAATATAGTTTAAAGAAAAAAATACGGACTAACTTTTTTTAACGGAAGGACTACTACGCTCACGAAAAGAAAATTGTTTGAGGATTGTGTCTACTAAAAAATATGTTTAGGGACCATGTTCATAAATCATAAATAGTTTAGGGACCTATGCCAATTTATCTTTAATTAACTTGTTAAATAAAGTAGTGACTTATAAACAGACTTTTTGATTCTACATCCGAAAAATAAGTTAGTATTAATTTGAATACACTATTTTTTCAACTTTTAATCTCTATTTGTAATGATTCCGAACATAAGATTGAACTACAAACCCTAAAGCATGAATATTCGAAAACAACGTATTCGGGCTTCACGGCCCGAATAATCCTTTCAACATCGGTGAGTGACTGATTCTTGGGCTGTGCATGTGACGGTTTGATGGAGACGGGGTTGAATTTTATAGGAGGGTGATTTGAGGGAGAGAATAGGGTTACTGAGATTTAATTGGGGTGAAGACTCGGAATGGAGATGGTGAAGCTTTCATGGTTAGACACAAGTTTTAGAGAGAGAAGGGAGAGATTTAGATTCTATGGATGTAATTTGTTTTGCAGATATTCAGGTTAGGTTAGTGAAGAGTACGGACGGGAGATATTTTTGGTGCAACTGTAATGTCATTTTTCACGTAATAAAATTAATATAATACTTTGATAAATTACCATCTGAAAGCAACAATTTTGAAATATTAATATTAAATAAACTAAATTTTGTATAATGTCTAACATCATAGGTCAATAACACAAAAATCTTATTTTTATTTTAAAACAGTGAATCTGAAGTTTGAGACTGAAGTGCGTAATTGGTAATGATAAGCTCGTCTGATTTAAAATGTTGCACGTGATAAAAGTTTTACTCAAACAAAGGAAATTGTAATTTTATTTATCAATGGCACTTTCACTAAATGATCCGCCGATTGGTTATATAATTATTTTAATTAATTATGTTAGGAAATAATATAAGTTTTGAATGATCTCAAACCCCTATTAAATTATAGATCAGTTTGATGTACTTTACTAGGATATCTTCAGATCTTCAGTGTTTGCGTCTGTATAGTCATGCTGAATGCTTTTCAGATTAGATTGTTCAGCTAGTGGAATCGACTGCGTCTAGCTTTTAAATTGACGTCTCCACGCTGAACTGATCTTCAATTAGAATTTTCACCAGACCGAATCGAAGTATCTGAATGTGAAGATTGTACAAGGCACGATGTTCAAAGTAGATGGTCAATGAAGGAAGACGATAATATCAGGATCAATATTGACCAATCTCAGGCCGTTATGTTAGCCATAGTCAAACGCGATAGAACAGTACCTCGTACAGAATCCGCAGAACCAAGCGGACCGAGACACGTGTCCATGCATTCAATGCAATAGACCGTTGTCAACACGGAGCCAATGAAAGATCGATCTTGTTCAACGGATCTTTACTCCTAGCTCGTCTATAAATAGCAGAAGACATCTATTTGAGAGGTTACGAAATTTAACAAGAAGCTCAAGCATACTCAAAGCAAAGAACCAGTCTTATTCTCTTGATTCAAAGTTCTATTGCCTAAGAATTTCATGATGTAGTCAAGAGTGTTTTATACTCTAGTTGTTGAACAACCCCCAACCTAACCCTATACCTTGTTAGAAAGATTGTTGAAAGGATAGAAAGTTAGATTGTTTGATAGTTTGATAGATTATTTGTTTGGTTGTATTGATGTGTGCTAGTCAGTGTACGAGTTATTCAGTAGTGGATTCCTGTTGAGAAAGCAAAAGAGTGGACGTAAGATCTTGTGAATACGAACCACTATAAAATCATTGTCATTTACTGTTTCATTGCACTCAGCCTAATGTTCATCGCACTAATATATCAGATTACTGTTTGCATTTACCAAAAGCGTTTTTAGATAAATGGCCTATCACATTGCCGCATACATTCATTGACTGACTCTCGATAAGTCTGTCCCTCTGATGTGAAAAGACGAAAGTTTGACATCAAGTATATTCTCCCTCCTTCCATACACCTGAAATCTTAACGGGACCAACAATTGAGATTATCACTTAAAAATCTTTGAAATATAAACTCGTAGCTAATTATTATTTTCCTATTTAATTATGAATCCGCGTCGGAGTTATTAAGAAACTTGAGTTTTACATAACGTTGTACACATGATTTTTAATGTTAATTTATTTCCAATTTGAAAAACAAGATATTTTAGTAAGACCGTCTAATTAAGAATACATGACGTTACTAATAACACGGAGATAATATTAGATACTACTAGATTACATAGATTTATTAAATTATCAAAGCTGATATTTGATTATTAGACAAATTGGGCAATAAAATACTGATACTCTGTTCCTAAAGCTGCGAACGGCAAAAGGGTAGAAAATCATATCTACTTCCACTTAAGGCCAATCATTTGAAAAGTGCTTATATTTATGTTTTCCATTCGACACACTTTTATTTTACCAAAAGCTAGTGAAAATAATTAGATCAATAAAATCACTTCTTTAATTATCTCATGATGAAGCAAACCACTACCACTTTCTATAATGAGAAAATCCAAATGTGATCCACTTTTATTTACCACCACATTACAAGGTTACAAATAAGGTGCACTTAAACTATAGTGAATTCAGACATACTATTTTGAAATACATAATTCTTGTAAACCCTGGCCCTCAGCGGTCAGACTCACGCGTTTGCATACTCGTTCCTAGTAAATCGTGTCTGCAATTGTAACTACATTTGTACCTTAATATTTCATAGCAGAATGTGATAAATATCGCAACAACGTTGACACATGAGATGATCCACACGCATACACGAATGAATGATTGTACATTACTCTTTCTAGATGCTACGGCGGTTAAACTGACCCGTAGGTAGATATGATTAGTGGGGCCCATTGTGTCAGAAGAGTCTTGAGAATCAATCTCATGGTCAGATGACTTGTTTCGATCAAACGAAATATACAATAATTGAAGTGACGGAGCCCGGATTCGAAAATGGTGGGGATTGAGGATTCGGTGTTGGCTGCCGTCTAACTAACGGTAGCTCCAAAGGCTGTCGTTTCCTGTGTAACTCTCCGGCGACTCATCGTCCTCCGCCGCCGCCTTCATTCGCGGCGGGCTCAAAAGCATGCCCTCCGCCATGTCTGCCAGCAGATTGGGCATGTCCAACAGTGCTTCCTCGTCGATGAACTCATGGCCGTGGCTCGCAGTCGCCGACGACCCGGGTTGGCTTGGCTGCATGCCTTCAGTCGGGATCTGAGGTGGAACAGCGGAGGCCGCGGCGGATGCGGCCGCCTGAATGTCGGCGGCTGAGAAGGAGACGGGGAGAGGGTATGTGGGAGCTAAAGCGGGGAAGTTGACGGTGGCGTCGGGGCCTTTGAGGGCCAGCGCCGCCACGTCGTAGGCAACCGCCGCCATCTCGGCGGTGGCGTAGGTGCCCAGCCATACGCGCGTGGTCTTACGCGGCTCACGGATTTCCGATACCCATTTCCCGCTGCGGCAGCGGATTCCGCGGTAGGTGGGATGGCGGCCGGACGGCGGCGCGTTAGGGTTCATGCTGACGTCTTCGTCAGCCATGCATACGAATGAGGGAAAATAAAATCAAAAGCAATTCCTGATTTGGAGTAAGTAAGATGGGGAGAATTGGATCGGGGTATAAAGGAGAAGATGAGAGAGAGAGAGAGAGAGAGAGAGAGAGAGAGAGAGAGAGAGAGGAGGGAGAAAAAGCGCGGGGAATTAGGGACCCATTGAAATTGTACTTATTTATCCGCATATAGATGTCTCTCTCTCAATACGCGCACACTCACTCTTGCCCTCATCTACGTTAAATCCTTCTAAGAACTTTCTCCTACTTGTCTGGTTTGGCATGGTATATCTTTGGTGTGTTTCGTTGCTTTCTCCTTCGATTTTATCGTTTGCCAAAGAAATTACGTTTAGAATTACCATAATCATCTGGATATCTACCGTTAAAATGTTAGTAAGACGCGATTGCAATACAAAAAATGGGATAAAGGATCGAACTACTTTCAATTGTGTCCCAATACAATACATGTCCCACTAATGAGATAGTGATTTTCACCATAGTTGTATATGTATCCAAATTAAATTAATTACTTGATTAATAATTTTCTTGAATTAAAAATACACATGTCGCCACCTCATTTGGTGAGACATATATTGAAACACCAAAAGTGGAATAGAAAATCCTCACCGAGGCTGTAAATAAATTTAAAATTAATTAAATCGAATCCAATAATTATTTTAAATTGAAATGTCCTAGTTTGACTCAGTTAATTGTTAATTTAAACCTATGTTGCACGGACACTCCGAAAAAGTCCGTCGTACTGTGTCGGACACGTGTCGGACACGGACACGCTCGGACACGCGCCCGACACGTGTCGGACACGGGAAAAGCGTGTCCACAAAATAAAAGAAAAATAAAAAATTTTGGACACTTCCCGGACACGGGAATTTATGTGTCCAACTCTTCCCGGACACGGACACAAAAAAAAAATTAGACTCTTAATAGGTCAATAAACTAATAGTTTTGAGTTGAATAATGATGTTGGGATTTTAGAGATTGCAAATCTCACCCTTGATGAGCCGGAAGTGGAAAATAATTTGATGGATGAAGTACCCTACACCGATTCATAGAACTTGAAAGATTAGACTTTTTATTTAGATTATTATGACTTATTATGACTTAAGACTAAAGTTTATTGTTGTTATCTACTTATCTTAGTATTTCACATTTTTATGCTTTGATCATAACTTATAAGTTATGACTTATGTGCTTTGAGTTGATCATTTGAACAATGAGTTTGATATTGAAAATCTTGACTTAATCACTTTTAAATTTATATATATATATATATATATATATTAATATATTAATATTATTTATATCAGTGCATGTGTCGTGTCCAAAATTTTTCAAAAAATATCGTATCCCATGTCCCGTGTCCGTGTCGTACCGTGTCCCGTGTCAATGTCCGTGCAACCTAGATTTAAACCGATGTTCTAACTGTAAAAAATAAGTGAACAAAACATAAAAGTGCATGCTTTCTCAATTAATTAACAATATTTTGAAGGAGAAATATTCGACAGTTGATTTGATAATAATTTATGAAATATTAAAATATTTTCAATTTGATTTAATTCGGTTAAACAAAAGAAATCGAGAACCATATCAAAATTTAAATCTCTAATTTAATTTGTCTAATGACCCAATTTACAGTTCTACGTATTTTTGCCCTTTTGAATGCACGGAATGAGGAAAAAGGGAGAGTTGTCAGCTTGAAAAGTTTCTTTTGTTGGGCCCAACAAATATCCCATCGAATTAGTACGTGGTCCACACGTTTCAGTGGTGGGCTTCGAGTCTTGGCGGTTGATAACTGTCAACTCGTTGCACAAATCGCCGGCTCAAGTATCCCCACTCTTGACAAGCCAGTTTTACCTTTTATATTATTTACTATTCCATCCGGTCTCATTTTTTTTTCACTTTTCAATTGGAACGTTCCATTATATGTGACTTATTTTAAAAAGGTTAAGATGTTGAATACTTGATGCTATTACAACTAAGAGAGTAAGTTGGAAAACTAGAAAAGAAAAAACAATAGAAACCGTCGAGTCGAGGAAAGACCTCTTTCCGCAAGGCGAAATACGCTCCGGTAGTACTCTCGATTTCCGTCGTATCGTCTCCAAAGATAAAACGAAGAACGTCTCGAAGTAAGCAGCACCGCATAACTACAAGCTCCGGCGAACTGGACTTCCGGCGAGGACTGGAGCTGGATAGCTTAGGACACTAGAGATGTAATGCAGAGCAAGAAATTTTTTTTGTTGTTGTGTAGAAATGTCATGTAGACTTGCCTATTTGTAGACTGTTCCACCCAGGTGAATAATATTGGAGCATTCATTTCGTTAGGTTGTGGAAGGAAAGTGGAGAGATGGAGGAGATCTCTACAGTCTAATTCCAGAAACTTCCAAAAAGATACAATCTGGTGCAGGAGAGCACCGCACCACGAGTCGGGTCGAACCAACAATTACGAAGTGGGTCACTCCGGCCGGGCCGGGCCGGGCCGGGGCGCGGGCACGGTGCGGTGCGGCGCGCGCGCGTGTGAGGCGGTCGGCAAAAAAGCTCGCGCGCATGAACATGTGTGGCCCAAGCCCACCACAATTCACTTTGTTATCTCCTACTAAATGGTAGAGACTTAAATACCACAAAAAACATTATCACTCACCGAAAATCGGAATCGAGAAATTAAGCACATTATAATTATCTACTCGAAACGTAGATCAACGCTATATATCCGAATTTGCAAATCGGATATATATCAAGGCTCGAAACGACGATCAAGCGCGCGGCTAAATTTCCCCAAGTCAAAATAGCATTAAATGCTGAATTAATTTTCATAATAACAATATAATCAAATAATTTATACTTCCTCCGTCCCATTATTTATGTCCCATTGAGGCCAAGACGCGGTAATTAAGATAGTGGAGGTAAAGGTGTAAAGTTGTGGTGTAAAAGTATAAAGGAGTGGGTCCACTTAATTAGATTGATTGTGGTTCACTCATTTATTTCCTTATTTGGTATGAGACATAAATAATGGACAATCAAAAAAGCCAGTGGGGCATTAATAATAATGGGACGGAGAGTAGTACATAACATTATTTTCTTAATTGGCGTGACAAAAGAATATGAGACACAATTATAACAAAAGAGTATATTTGATCTAGGATCGCTATTCAAAATAATGCCTTGTGTTTGTACAATTATAACTTTTTTTGGTTAGGTGTTTTTTTAATAATGAAGAGCGTGAGACGGCTATTTTGGTTACACATAGGGTAACTCACAAATAGAAGTGGCAAAAGGGCGGGTTGAGCTGGCTAAGCCCCGATACATTGGCTAGAGCTGGCAAAATTGGTCATCTCGGTGGACCGGGCGACTAGCAAAAAAAGTTGGGTTGGGCTGCAAAATCGAAAGCCCAAAATGTATTGGGCTTAAAAAGCCCGTTCATAAAACCACCCTAGCTCTATTGGCTTTAAACTAAAAAAAGGCTGAGGTTTTCGAACTAAAAAATCAACCCGATAATATATATACACACACATATATATATATATATATATATATATATATAGAAAATGGATCATTAAGGAACACATATTTAATGAAGGAACAAGGAACACATTTCATCCATTAATCTTTTAAGATGCGTGGTTTTGATTAGAAAACTTTTTATAATTTTTAATTCCCTTTATTTTATTCATTAAGGTTACACAAGTAATTTTATCATTTTCTTTCTTATTTCATACCTCAAATTTATGAAAATAATTTTCTCAAATTTGTTATCTTGGTTTCTTGTGATTAGTTTATTTCTTCTTTCTTATTAAACAAAACTTTCGAACCTCTTGATTATTAAATAATAAATTTTATTTATTTAACAATTAAACTATTTCCTTTGCTATAAAATTAATTTATTCAAAATATTTGATTCAAAATTACAGTAAAATTATATGCACTTTACGAAAAAAATTTATGCACTTTACGTGAATTTGTTATGCACTTTACGAATTTTGTATGCACTTTACATGAATCCCGTATGCACTTAGTTGAATTTGCAAATCTTGAACGAATCTCTGCAAATCTGGGGCGGATCTCTATAGATTTGTGGCAATTTTTGCATATCTAGACAGATCGCGGCGGTGACTACATGTATTGATGGCCGGATCTTTGCAGATCTCGACGAGGAGAGAGAGAGAGAGAGAGAGAGAGAGAGAGAGAGAGAGAGAGAGAGAGAGAGAGAGAGACGAATCTCACTACAACGGAGCGGATCTGTGCACTACAACGGACGGACAACGGCTAGGTGGAGGAGGGACCGCTGGATTTGGGGCGACTGATCTGAAAGAGAGAGAGAGAGAGAGAGAGAGAGAGAGAGAGAGAGAGAGAGAGACGAATCTGAGCACTACAACGGAGCAAATCTGTGCACTACAACGGAGAGACGGTGGCTTGGTGGAGAAGGGACCGCTGGATTTGGGGCGACTGATCTGAATTTTGGTAGATGTAAGAAGATAGATAAGAGACGGGTAAGAAGATAGATAAGAGAGAGATGATATAATGGAGAAAGAGAGAGAATACATTTTGATGTAAAAAATAAATAAGTGACTTTATTATTTTTTATCATAGAAAAACTATTAATGTATTTTGTATTATTATTATAAGATTGAATCCTGACATTTGATTGTATAAAATAGATGGATAGATTTTGTTCCTAATTCCTTCAATAATGTGGTGTTCCTTATTGAACCCTCCCCTATATATATATATATACATATATATATATATATATATAGGGAATGATCAAATGAGAACCAACCCTCATATGAGAACTAAGAACCAATCTGAATCGTATATATAAATAAATCTATGGTTGTTATTAATACTTCATTTAATTCATTATACTTAATGGAAAAAGGGAAAAATGTTATTCTTGTAAAATACATATCATAAGTTACGAAAAAATAAATTTAGAAGATAAATTTGTTTAAATTTGTTAAGAATATGCATCATATGCATTACGAAAAATCAATTTAGAAGATAAATTTATTGCAAGAAACAATTCTTTGTGCAATCTTTTTTTTATTTATAAATTATTATTACATAGAATCCATATTATTTTAATAATTAAAATTTTAATTTATTTTTATTTTAGAATCCAAAAATAATAATTTGGCAAAGATTGTACATGCATTAAACATTATATTTTAATGCATCTCACTTTGATATTAATGAATATTTGATGCATCAAACATAGGGATGACAAAAGGACCAGGACCCGTCGGACCCGACCTGGACCCGCACGCAATGGGGCGGGTAATACCCGCCCCGTAAGAGTGTGGGGCAGGTTCGGATCCGACCCGTACTGGGTCCGGGGCGGTTCCGGTTCCTCCCGCGGACCCGCCCCGCCCCGTTTAGACCCGTCCGCTCGGACCCGTCCCGGACCCGCCCCGTAACAAATTAGAATTTAGAAGTGTAAAAGTATTTTTTGTGAGATTCGAACCCGCATCAATAATTTCTTTACATACACTTATGCCGTTTGTGCTAATGTTCACATTTGTTAATATTTTATATGTATAGTTATATATAAGAATATGACATACTAAAAAAAAATTAATACATCTAACAAAATATTAGCTTATAAAATATAAATATTAATTTTCTAGATTTCAATATACTATATTCAAATTGTAATTACGGACATGTATTTCGAAAATGAAATTAATATTTTTATTTCCAAAATTTAAATTTAAAATTATTTTTTATTTTTAATTTTCTATTCTTTAATTGAAATGGATTATATGTATAAATACAATTATGATTAATGAACAATTACAATTGAAAACTTTTTATAACAAGTGAAAATACATCTAATAAAAATACAATAAATATTAACTTTCTAGATTTCAATATATTATATTCAAATTTCTAATTTCTAATCATGAAAATGTATTTCGAAAATGAGATTAACATTATCTACATTAAAAATAAGTATTCATGAACTAATGAACTAATGAAAAATTATAAATTCACAATTTAAAATTCTTTATGACTAATGAAAAATTACAAATTTACAATTGAGTTTTTTTTATAACAAATGAAAAACTACACTCTTATTATTCATGAACTTCATTCATAAGTTCATAAGAATCATAACATATACATAAGAAATTCATACTTTAATAAGAATCATAATATATGAAAGTATATTTAAAAAAAAATAAAGAAATATGATGAATAAAAGCTACAAAATATATTTGAAAGATGATTTTATTTTTGTGTTTTATTTTTATTTTTCACATGAAGTAGTAGTCATGCTTACTACAATCATTATATTTGATTAAAGTTACTAAATTTTTATCTATGTTTTAAATTAAAATTAATAAAATATATGGAATGAATCTTGTAAGAACCCACATTTAACGTGAGAATTGAGAACCATGCATAATCATTATATGTTTTATGTATAATCCTTATGGTTTTTATGTAAAAAAATCTGTAATTTTACATTTTGCATAATCCTTATACGCTTAATGCAGAAGACAAAAAGTATAAAATAATAGGTTATTCTCACGTTAAGTGTGAGTTCTCACTAGATCCACACCCTACGCGCGCGCGCGCACACACACACACACACACACACACATATATATATATAAGGGTTGGTTCAGGTGAAAACACCCCTTAGAGTGTGAGCTTGTGAACAAATTGTAATCATTTAATTTAATGAATGCGATCTACATTTAATTTGAGATGAAAAACAATGAATTGCACTTACATGACAAATCAAGTGAACGTAAGGGTATATTTGACATGTTTTATGATTGATAAAACCTATGTAACGGCCTAATTCCCCTACTTTTTATCTTCTCTAATTTAAAACATGAATCTATCCGAGAAACAAAACCACATATTCTAATGCCACAAGATTGCTATTTTTGTTCAAAACCCAAATCTTTTCATCTTCACCCAAGAAAAATTGGCATAATTCAAAATGCAATTCATTTTAATTCGAAAGTGCAATTCATTTAAATTCGAAGTGCATATCATAATAATTCAAAGTGCAGTTCAAATCAATTCAAAGTGCAGCTCGTTTAATTCAAAGTGCATCCCTTATCTTTTCAAAGTACAATCCTTATCAATTTTAAGTGCATCTCCTAATTTTTCAAAAAGATTGTATAAACTTTTCGAATCAAAGTGAATCCTATAAAAATTCAAAGTGCAATATAAATCAATTAAAAGTGGCCTAATTTTTCAAATTATAGTCTATAATGATTCAAAGTGCAGTTCACAATATTTAAAAGTGCAGTTCATTTTAATTCAAGTACATCTCATAATAATTCAAAATGCGGCCGAAAGCAATTCAAATTGCAATCCACAATAATTCCAACCGCAATTTTTTAAAATTCAAAGTGCATCTCCTATCTTTTAAAGTGTAGTCAATATCAATTAAAAGTGCAGTTCAAGCAGTTGTTAAATGTGTAGAGAAATACGTGAAAGAATAATGGCGAAAATCAAATATATAGATTGCGATTATTAATATTTACAGTTAAATGTAATATTACTTAATTAACCTTTAATACAATAGAAATACACTATAAGTGTAATTCGGCAGTTTTGATTAAATAAGACAATCAAACCGTTCAATCCATTAGATCAAAGATCTAGATTTGTTAATACGTTCACACTCTAAATGGTTGTTCATATTTGAACCTCGTCATATATATTATTAATTATTTCGAATATTATTTTACATATACAAATAAAAGAAAAAAGGTAGAAAATATAAAGTTATTAAATAAAGATAGAAGTGTGATTGTTGGTATATTGTAAGATTTGAGAATTTTTAAGTTGTTTATTTTTTTTAGTTTGGATTGTTTGATGTTTATTTGACTATTATTTTGAGTTTTGATGTTTATTTGTATATAAATATACAATGTGATTCATCTAATTTGTTTGATTACTTTATAATTTATTATATGTTATAAAAATATTAACATATTTAGTTTAATATATTTATTTTATTTTTATACAATAAACATATAATTTTAAAAAATAAAAAATAGTTGGTTAGGCTCGCCTACCTAGGGGTGGCAAAGTAGCGGGCCGGGCCGGCCCAGCCCGCCCCACCGGCTTTTAGCTATTTATCGGGCCGGGTCGGGCCCGCCCGAAAATCGTCGGGCCTAGAAATTTTAAGCCCAAGCCGGCCACGGGCTTTCGGGCAGGCGGGGCGGGCTTAACCCGAGTTTTTTTTTTTTTTTTTTTAAATATAATCGAAATTCAAAAGTTGAAAGTTAAAACCAACAAAAATAAATTAAAAACAACTTTAAGTGAAAAATATGAGTCTTTTGATGAGTTGATATTTGATAACAATTAACAAAACAAGTTAATAGATTGGTCTATGATCGAAAGCTCAAACTATGAAAGACTTGAGACGTTCGAATTCTTTCTTTTTAGTCTTGATTTTTGACATACAAGACAGATAGAATAAATAAGTTGGGTAAAAATTAATCATTCAAAAATCAAAACAAATAAAAACAAAAAAAATAAATAAAAAAAATATAATTAACAATTAATTTCGGGCGGGCTTTTTTAGGCCCGAAACCCCGGGCTTTTTTAGGCAGCCGTAGCCGGGCTTTTCATCGGGCGGGCTTTTTTAGGCCCGGTTCATTTCGGGCTTCTATTTTCGAAGCCCAACCCAACCCCGGGCCCGGGTACCCCGGGCCGGCCCATCGGGCCGGGCTCATTTTGCCACCCCTACGCCTACCTACCCAAAAGCTTAGGGTTGGGTGAGCTTCATATTTCACAATCGAATAAGGTACCGGTCAAACTTTGGCGGGCGGAAAAAATTGAATAGTCCCAATATCGGGAGTTGGGCCGACTCGTCCATCCAATTTGTCACATCTACACTGGGCTAAGTCAGCATTCTTGGGCCCGCCCATCTCCCTTTCGGGACTTAAAAATATGAAATCCCACTCAGCCCCGAGCTTGTGGGAGGATTGGGCAAGGCAATCGACCTATTTATAATTTTTTTTAATTATTTATAAACTATGTATATTTTTATTTTTAATTCTAGATATCTTACCAAATATAAAATAAAAATCATACTCCTCCTACTCACACGGGAGTATTTTTGAAAAACTTAAGATACTATTTTTTTTTTTTGACGACGAGAACCCGCAGCCGCTACCTTTGGTGCGCACAGGGTAAACCTCGCTCCTGTGCAATAGCCTGCAAACCACACAGAAGAGTTAAACCACCCTTAATGTGATAGGGTGACAGACTCACACATAGCGTATCCAGTGGGAAAAACTTAAGATACTATTAATTTATCATAATATGAACTGAGAATTAGATAACTTTACGTGGTCGGTAAATCTAACTTGAGAAAGTGCATGAAAATTCAATACACCTCTACTCGTAGGGGCTTATCAGTCAATTGATTTGTCTCAATTATTTGATTTTTTTTTGTCCCATTTCCAATTTCCCTATAATATAGACTAGTGTAGTAGCACGGGAGAAAACTAAAATGATAATTTGCTACGTGCGGGAGAAAATAAAATGTGCAATGATCACGAAAATTATAAATAAAATCGAGCATTTGAAACTCTTCCAAATGCAAAAAACTTAAATTTAGAAAGAAATACGATAACCTAAATTATACTCCTTCCGTTCTACTAGAAATGACACATTTTCCTTATTAGGGCGTACCACTATAAATGACACGCTTCCAAAAATGGTAAAGATTTGTGGACCACATTTAAACACTAACAAGTCAAACAATCTACACTATATAACACAATTTTCTTGATTCCCGCGCCCAAAAGAAACTCGTTGTTTCTAATGGGACGGAGGGAGTACATATTTGAGGATGTGAAAAATATTTTCCTTAATGGGCTGATTTGCGACAGTAACAGCTTACAGGCTTACAGCTCCTTCGCAAACTTTAAAATATTAAAATAGTTAATTGCACCAAATTCATAAGTGTGAAACGTTTTCACACGTTAGAGACGAGCGAAAAGCTCAAAGAAGGGACAAAAAAGAGAAAAAAGTTACCGATGGCGATATAAAGAGAGAATTAAAACTGGAAGAAAAGAAATAAATTAAAAAAGAAACATCTTGTGCACTAACATGGAATTAACGTATTAACCCTGAGCTGAAGAATTCCCGAAAGCTTAATTTATAAATATGCCCATAAACGCATTTGTCAGGAAAATTGAAAAACTAAAAATATGGTTAAATTTATATAAAATTAGGAGTTTTTTTATGAACTGTCTCTGTATTCATTTTTACGAGTTGCAATTGATAATTATTGATATGTTGTTGGACTCCCAAGAGTAAAAATTATTTTCGACTAACTATTGATATGTTGTGATATTCCTAAGTGTGAATGGTTATTAGATCTCACACCATGTAGATAAGTAATTATGTTTTATTACGTTCATCAATTAAATATGCTTTCCTAAGTGTTGTAAGACACTTAAAAAAGAATGCGTATTTCTCGAAAACAAAGGCATAAAATGTATGAATTCCCACTCTTGTGAAAAATCGGGTAAATGAATTCATTACACAGGTAAGATTTGTTGTAAATATTTAAACAACAGTTTTTACAATTATATACCAAAGAAAGACAACTTAGCATAATAAAAACCATACATAAGTTTTGCAAAGATGTTACTTCTCATAACATACTCTCATATTCTTAATTAAATTAATATGCACACACAATTTCAATGTAGAGACCTTCAGTAAATCTTCTGTAACTGTATATTGAAACTATGGGCAGTTTAGACATGAATTTGAACTCTACCGTAGCTGTGTATTGAAACTATGGTCGGTCCATGCTCTGGTATTTACAATTTGTAAGGCCTTTTTAGTAAAAATTTACAGTTACAACACATCTTACGAACAACAACAATACATAACCACACAAAGACACAAACGGTAGATACATTTTTAAGCATAAATTAAACAATGGTTCAATTATAAGTCCACATGCTATATATATATAAATGTCTGGAAGTAAAACATGGCGACAAAAGTTTGAAACAATGAAAAGGTGGAGATGATCCTAAAATACAGACTCTCGCGCCACATATATAGATGGGACTAAGCTCGTGATAAAACCGTAAAAGTATCAAATTCAACATTAATCTATGTATATCTGCATATTCATATATGTGTGATTTATTGTCTGTTCTGTCTCAATTAAGTCAAAGGGTAAATCCAACCCTAAACTCATATCACCAACTTTTTACTCGCAACGTCAACTTTTCAAACCCACAAATTTTTTAACATTTTTCACTCCAATCCTAAACTTATAAACCCAACTTCTTTTTTATGGGTCTCACTAATATATACACACAAGTATATATATATATATATATACTCACTATTTTTTATTCATAATATTATCAATTAATATTATTAATAATAATTTAAATATTTTTTAATTCATATAATATTTAATTATAATTTATATAAAAAAAATATATAACTAAAAAGAAAAGCATGGTTAAACTCGAAATTACATAAATGAAAATAAAAAAATACAATTAAATATGACAAAATACATAAAGAAACTACATTGATGTGTATTGTTGTCAAATATGCTCTGCCAAGTCTGCTTGAAGGCGAAAATGAGCTGCCTTATCAGTCAAATTATCATAATTTTGAAGATAATCCGTATACCCATTATTTGAACCCATGGTTATGTCGGGCGGAGGTGTATCTTCATCAGACCAATTGACAACTGTTTCCGTCCCTTCATTCACAATGATCATGTTGTGCATAATAATACATGGATAAATTATTGCGGTTAAATCTTCTTGGAAACAAGATCTTGCAGGACCTCTAATTATTGTCCAACGGGATTGAAGCACTTCGAATGCTCGTTCTACATCTTTTCTTGTAGATTCTTGCCTCTCCTTGAATTTTTTTTTCTTTTATCATCTTGTGGTACCAGAAAACTCTTGACGAACGAAGTCCATTCCGAATAGATTCCATATGTCAAATAATACCCTTTGGCATACGTCGTTCCGTTCACCGTGAAACGAACATCTGGTGTGAATCCATATAGAATAGAATTAAATAATAGTGATCCATGAAGAACGTTGATATCATTACTAGACCCCACAACACCGAAAAAAAAGCATGGCATATCCACTAATCTTGAGATGCCACCACTTCTAAAACTATTGTGGGAACACTGTGATCGCCTCTAGTAAACATGCATTTCCAAGCGACATGACAATTCCCACACGTCCAATGCATACAGTCAAGACTCCCCAACATTCCGGGGAAGCCACGTCTTTCTTCATGCATCTGAAGCAACCGTTGAATATCTTCATTAGTTGACATCCTCAAATATCGAGGACCAAAAACTTTGACAATGATCTGATAAAATTTATGGAGACAGTCCAAGGCGCATCTCTCCCCCATTCGCATATATTCATCAAACGAATCACCAGGAGCCACATACGTTAGTTGACGGATAGCTGATGTACATTTCTGAAGGGGTGATAGCCCATTCCGACCACATGTGTCTTGTCTATGTTGAAAATAGATTGAGTGGTTGCTCAATGCATCGACAATGTGTAGGAATAACTGTCGGTGCATCCGAAACAATGACGAGACAAATGTTCACCAAATATTGGAACATCAGCGAAATAATCACGAACGAGACGATCATGACTGCTTTCACGCTCTCGATTCACATATCTTCAACGTGAACCTCCTCTTCTACGGGATGATCCAACGTTCTCTTCTGCATCAGCAAGGGCAATCATCTCTCTGTCAAAATCATCTTCCGCCATTTGTTTATATTCTTCCTCACTCGGAAGATTATACATTTTTGCTGAAGTGTTTGCAAATAAGAGATACACACGCATTACCTTACCATATATGGAATATACTTCTTAATTTATGACATCCTGACGTTGTGAATAATGGAGGTGCTATCAGTGTTGATCAACATGGAAAAATAATGCTACATGGTGTCATTTAAGACAGCCTGACGTTGTGAATAGTGGAGGTGCTATCAGTGTTGATCAACTTCGAAAAATAATGCTACAGGGTATCATTTATGACAACTTGGCATTGTGAATAATGGAGGTGGTATCATTGTTGATCAACTTGGAAAAATAACGTTATAGGGTATCATTGATGACAGTCTGGTCCTGCAATAATGGTACCGCTATGACTGTTGCTCAAGTTGGAACTGTAATGCTCCAAGAATCATTGATGACAGTCTGACATTGCAATAATGGTACTGCTATGACTGTTGCTCAACTTGGAAAAATAATGCTCCAAGAATCATTGATGGCATCAACTTGGAAAAATAATACTATAGGGTCTCAGATGACAGGCGAGATAAACAATTCGATTTAACCATAAAAAAATTTCATAGATAAGAGGATAATAACGATAATTGAATCCTAAGCTATTACAACGAGATGACATCGCACACAACCTTCATTGAAAAACATACCATCAGCAAAGAAAACCATCCCAAGGGTAGACAGTTCTCCATAAATAGATTACACCCACCCGCGTCTCTATTTGATCTCATCCAACATTTTTTGCAAAGTTGAAAATATTGCATCACTGAAGTTACTCGTATCTTGGTTGCAATAATCTCCTTCTCGTAGTTGAAGCTCTATAGCTTTTTGCTGCATTTCCATATTTTTTTGCTCAATTTCCACATTTTTTTGTTCATTTTCTTGTTGTGTATTTCTGGTAACTTATCCCATATGACTGGATCGATCTGACCTGCATGTGCTTTGACTTTGGTTTAGGCTTTGACTTTGGCTTTAGCTTCTGCTGTCCCATAGGACGTGTTCGAGTTGACTATACACTACCGGAGGTATCACTATCCGAGTCGGATATTTTCGACTTCTTGTGAACACTACTAGCCATTGCTTCAGGGTTCTATTTTTCTGACAATGCCATTATCTTTCATACATGGAGGTACTTGAACTCTTTATTCGAGAGCTGACTGAGCCACTTAGTTTGTACAACCTCTAAGCCTGCTTGTGAAGAATGTTGTGGATATTGAGAACCCGAATATTGAAATGGTAATTGTTGCGAACCGAAAAAAGAGCTTCTGAAATTCGGTGACATTCCATGTTGTGAAAATTGATGATATTGTGGTGGAAATTGAGAATGTGGTGCAAGTGGTGGAAATTGAGAAAATTGTGGATATTGAGGAAATTGTTGATGGTATTATGAGTTTGGAGTATGAGACGAGTGAGATTTTTGAGAATCCAAATTTTTAAAACTAGAATTTTCAGTCATTTCTAGAGAGGGAATATTGAGCTATTAAATTTTTTGGGATGCAAAAATTGAAAAATGTGTGATATGAACTTTTCTATTCAACCAAGTATATATAGAATTTTTTTTGACCGTTATAATTATAACCATTGTAAATAATTATATCAAACCAACTTTTGCAATAATGTTAAGGGGGAATTAAATGCATGTCGGCTACTTTATGTATTATTTAAAATATTAATATCGACAATAATGTTTAGGGTGAATTAAATGCATTAATTACGTAAATGTATACCGCTATTAACGTAAATGTATTAATTATTGGTCACATGTATATTATACATGATGACATTTTTTGGACAAGCATTTATTGCATGTGGATTTACGTTACATTTCTGCGTGTCATTCTAGGGCAAGTGCGGGCCAGCTTGGGTGCACATGCACGCCATCGAAGCTCAAAAACGAAAAAGCCAACTCTTTTATTTAAAGAACCAACTCTGCCATGTCACCATCCTCAAAGCTCCTCCAATGGTGCTCAACTTCAAACCCATATTTTAAAAACTTTCAAACCTACCATTGAAGTTACCTTAAGAACAATAGACAATCTAGACAGAACCTTTAAAGGTAAAATTATCTCAAATGAGAGACAAAACTTACTGTCTGGCCGTAGCAAAAGAAAGCGAAGAGAACACAAAAGTTGCATCACACGTAGTCCTCCGCCAATTAATCCATCCAACAGGTGAATTGAAGGAAATAGTCTCCATGGAATAATCCAAAGAAAACAGTCAAAACGCAACATTTGGTCACAGCAAAGGAGATAGAAGCAGATATGAGTTTTTGTGGTTGATAGTAAATGAGTCTCGTAGGTGGGGTTGATTCCAATCAGATGGAGATCGAGAAGGAGGGTGGCGGCGTTTTACGGTGTGCTTGAGGACTGAGGAGGCGGTGTCAAGAAGACTCAAAATGAGGAGAGAGAATGTTAATTTATGGAAATTTCCCCTCAGCTTTAGGTAAATTGCAAAATTATACAATATGATGACAAATTGCTCCCTCCATTCCATAGAAGGTGTCCTTCTTTCCTTCTCATACAATGTGTCCTATTTCTATAAATGTTAATTTATTGCAAATATTTTATTTGTGGGACTCATCACTTTACACAACTTTCAACTCTCCTTACTAATTAACTTTATTTGTGTAACTCATCACTTTACACAACTTCACAAACAACTTTCAACTCTCCTTAATAACAGTGGCCAAAAGAAAAAAGACATATTTTGTAGGACAAAGGGAGTAATCAAATTCTGATTGAAATTGAATTGCAATTTGGTAAAAATATGGAAAAGTGAAATTAATTGCAAATCAGCGAACTCGCTCTTTATATAGATAATACTCCCTCCGTCCCGCTGACTTGTCTTGTATTCATTTTGGGTTGTCCCGCTGACTTTGTCTTGTTTCTTAGAATGAAAAATAATAATTATACAAACTCCCACTTTTTCTTTGTGGGGCTTACATCTTTACACACAATCACCTACACACAACCACCCACTCATTTTAATCTTCATGTCGAAAAGAAACAAGACAAATCGGGCGGGACGGAGGGACTAATAGATAATAATAGAAGAGTTGCTTTTCTCTAATATTCTCCATGTTTAACGGCTCTGTCACTAGACATGCCCATTTCAGGTTCCGGTTCCGGTTAAGGTTTGAAACCGTCGGTTACGGTTTGTCAAAAACTGAAATCCAAACCGAACCGCATGTAGACGTTTGACGGTTCCGGTTCCAGTTTACCGGTTTCACGGTTTTCATAAATTTTAGTATTTTTCTAATTACTGAATTAATTTTTTTATTAATTTAAAAAAATACCTTTTTCGATTTCGAATCAAGTCAGTAATAAATTATAAATAAAATGTACAATCTCATGAAAGAATTGAACAATTATATATATTAATACAATCTCATTGTTGATTCTTCATTATCATCATCGTTTTAGAAATAAAATTTATATCATTGTTTTCGATTCTTTGTCGTGTAGTAATTATTAAATAATATTTGATATTCTATGTTTTTCAGTGATAAAATTTGAACAACTTTTATCCCATATATATATTTTGGGAACGTTAGTATCCATTTACAATTATACTAAATACAAAATAATATTTTATCCTTTTGTATTCTACTTTAAAATATCAAAATTGATAGGAATTTTGTATTTTAAATGAATAATTTTTTTAAAATATAAGTAAAAATTAGAAGATTTAGATCTTCAATATTGTTTTTAATTTAAAACTCATTTATCTAATTCATTAAATATTTGATCTTTGACAATTTTAATAGGTGAAATCGTCGGTTTCACCTGGTTTGAAAAAGAGTAAATCGAAACCGAACTGCAAACCGACGGTTTACGATTCAAGACGATTTTGATTTGCATCGGTTCCGGTTATGCCGGTTCTGGTTCCGATTTAAAACCCGGCTTGAGCAGGTTTCGGTTTGAAAATGGGCATGTCTATCCGTCACATTAGAAGTTATTGTCATAAAAAACATGAATTCCACGAAGACTCGCTGGAATGTAGTTCCGAAAACCCCAAAAATAATCATTTGATTATTTATATTTTAAAATAAAAAATAAATAAATATTTGCGGGTAACTTTTTTTAGCTCAAAATATCGAGTTTTCTCCCGAAGCCCTATAGGCCCGATTGCTATCCGGACGGGGTTTTTAGGGCCTATTTTTTTCGATCTACTAATTTTTCTCGTCCAACTTAGGCCCTACTTTTGATACTCTTGGTGGGCCGCCCTTCCGTCGTCAAGAAAGACCGGCCATGCAAATAATATTTATAATTACACATGCGACAGACAACTAGAATAATACTAGCATAGTTAGTAAGCAGGGATCGAATCCACAGGAAATGGGTAGATCTAAGCAAATTATCTCTAAAGACCGAAAATGGTTTGGTTAGTAACCACCATGAACTTTGGGTTTGGTTAACACTAGGCAATGAATAACAAACTGCACAATTAAAACAGGCGATGAAAACAAATATTAAAAGCGACTCGGCTTTGGGCAGATCCACACTGATCGGCCTCCAATCCTCGATTATAAGATTAATCAGTTTTCCTAAGTTTGCCCGGCTAAGGTACCGTGTTGAGCACGAACACACCTAAATCTTATTCTTGAAATAGAGAAGGAATGTTGAGCATTAACCTACTCCCTACCCTAGTGTCGATCTACCATGTTGAGCATTGCATAGATCTGCAACTGAGGAGCATTAACATCCAAGAAACCGAACTAGCAAAGCTACCCATGTTGAGCATGAAAGTAACTCCACCATCTCCCCGCCTCTTCAAAACCAGCCCGGTTAACTTAGGGTGATCACCCTATGTCATCTTACGCAAACATCTACACAGATTCGACAAGAAACACTAAGTTAACCAATTTTAAACACGTTAAGATCTCATGGAAGGCAAGGATTGGGTGTTTCCCTGCCCTAACCGTGAAGGAATATGAAAGGAAGAAATTGATACCTCCTCCTTCGTATGTTGTCGTAGCTCTGATTGTTGCTCCCGTGTCAGATCTTCTGATCTGTGTCCCGGCCTTTTTCTTCCTCTGGGTGGGCAGAGAACTAAAGAAAATAAAAATATCGTCTCTCTCTAAACTCACGCCATTCATGCGTGTATGTTTATGAATTCTGTGTCTTCTGTTCTGAACAGAATACTAATATATATAGGCTTCAAAAGCCAATATAATATTAATATATTTGTAGCCCATTAATTTAATTATATTCCAATGGGCTTCTACATAATTAGCCCATAACATAATCAATTAATTCACTGGGCTACTAATATTTATCAATTAATTGACCCAGTCAATTAATTCCAGATAAATAACATTATTAAATAATGTAAAAATACATTAATCCATTAATAATGATTTCTGAGAGACAATAAATTACTAGGCAACTAATTGGGCCAGATCAGGGATCCAATACAAGAAATAAAGCAGGGCCTCCAATTAATTAATTATCCATGCTCCCCTGAGCAAAATTAATTAATTAACACGCATTCATTCCACTAGAGAATCCGTGGCTGACTTACCCCTTTATTCCAATTTGAGCAAGGGCTTGTATTTTAGACTTAATCAATCTCCATATTTAAGATAGAAATATCCGTTAGTTAATTAAGCTCACCGACGACCTTAAATTAATTAACATCTTATATTCCCGAGTAGTACCACTCGACCTTATTAACACACCCGAACTTAATCAACCGGCCGGGTTTAGTGTGCTAATCCTTTCGAGTTCCTCGGAGGATATTATCAACCCTTTTTACTAGGATACGGATGCAAGATACGCATAAGCAGCTCGAGCCACAAATAACTACTAACACCCAAGATACGTAGATCCCGCCGCTCATTTGACGTTCACCATAGTAGGTCAAAGTGATAGATAGCCAAATGCACTCAGTTGAAGTCTTACCAAGCTTAAGATCGGCCTAAGTCACCGAGATCTTGGTTCTCCACTAAGGTCGATTAGGAGAACACATCTCAATGTGATCCTTCAATACACCACCTTAAGTGTACCAGTAAAGACAAGCAGCTAAGACAAGCCACTTCTTATCTAAACTGCAGCTTAAACCGACAACTTCATCCTTAAGTTGTCTCTCAAATGTTAACCGTTTATATCTTGTTTGTTCAACCAATTTGTGTTGTCTTCTGTGATACCCGACAAACCACACAAATCTAACTTTTATACAAGATAAAGGATAACATGTGCAAATATACATATTTATCAGATAGGAGAATAAAAAAGTGGTAAGGACAAAAACACATTGTATACAAGCATAAAAGTGCTTCCAGTATACAAAATCCCAACAAACCGTATATAGGGCTTAGCTACACATATTTAAAACAAGAAAGCAAGATAACATGCAAGAGAAAGACATCTTAAATGCAGAATACTAACTGGAAGAGCAATAACTTCTGAAACCTTAAATGAACGAAATAACAATGCAGAATTAAATGAGAGAAACAAAGCAGAAAACAGAAAACATTACTGAGGCAGATCTTCGAACCGTAAATGCTTGAGATGGGCGAGAATTAAAGAGCTTCAACTACTTGAACTCGAAACATGAAGAATAAGAATTAAACTAGAGAGCATTTCGAATTTTAGAAAGAGAAACTAAAAACTAGAGAGATAAAATGTCTAGAGAGTTGTGTTTGGAGTTGTTGAAAGAGCTCCTATATACTATTACAATACCCAAAATAAAATAAGTCAAAAGATAATATCTAAATTATCCAAAGTTCTTTTCTTGAGCCTCTCCATGCATTTAATGCAGCATGAGTGGATTGGACTAAATGGGGAAAGCTGAAGGGAGACAGTTGGCTATTTCGGGAAGTCCTTGCCTCTTTGGGCGATCGTGGCGAGAACAAGTTTCCTATCACTAGTACTTTTCTGTACCAACTTCCTTTCATAGCTACTAGCCCTCAACCTACAAGAAACAACTTTTCCCTCCATTTTCTTCCAACTTGATTGGGTTGGGCTTCTTCATGCCTTCATTTAATCCATCTCTTCGGCCCACTAACGCTGGCCCAATTGGAGGAGTCCAAATCATGCCTAGATCTTTTATTTTCTGGCCCAAATCTCCTTTGATCACATCATGCATGCATGCAACTTCCAATCTGTACTTAGGTAATATTCATAATCTTTTACGCCTTTTTCCACGTCCTACATGCATAAACACGAGACAAACAAGCACAATATCGGTAATATAAAAGTAACAATTACGTACTTATCAACCTCCTCACACTTAAGCAATACTTGCCCTCAACTATGAAGAGAATCTCTAAGCATGAATGTTGCTCGGTTTCCACTTCCCCCCAACACGACTCACAGAAACTGACTCAAAGAAGGAAAATGAAACACAATAAAAGGAAGACGCGGACACACAAAACAAAATACAGATGACAAGCTCCCAAGCAAAACCAGACTTTGCACATGTAAATAATAACACCCGACCAAGAATATAAAGCACATCAAAGTGATTTCTCACGCAAGAAACATGCATCAACAAGGTTAGGAAAACCAGCTAGGTCAAAACATGGCAGGCATTAAGTCATTCTCACGTTTCACTCAGCACTCAACTACATTAGTCCGGACAACCGCTCATTTAAACCTAAATACACGCAATCACCATATTAAGTCAATCAATTAGCACTATCAGAAAGTTCTTTTTCTCTTGGGTTGTAATGGGGCTAAGGACCATGAAATGATATTGCAAGGTGGGATCCTAAAGGTCCTAGACTCATTTAGTTGTGCATCATTTGTCATGCAAATATGCAAAGTACCCTCGGCTTGTGCAAGTAAGTGCTGAAATAATGATTTGATACAGGGCAGGGAGTTAATGATAAGTAGTCGGGGAGGATAATAAAATTTCTTTCTTTTCTTTTCTTTTCTTCCTTCCCCTTCTTCTTCTTTTTTCTAGGGGCATCATTTTTCTTTTCTTTTGTTTTTCAAGCACCTTTCTTTCCTTTGATTTTTTTAAATCTTTTTACTCTTTTTGCTGCTGAAGTTATTTGACTTTTCTTCCCAGTCTCCCACTCTACAATTTACCCATCTAAATAGGCAGTTTTAGCACAACTCTTTGATTTCATCAGTTGCGCAAGGTGTACACAAACATATATACATAACAGGGCCAAAAGAAGGTCTAAAAATGGGCAGTGGCTAATATTTAGTGACTGAATGAATGAACAGGCCAAAGCTCAAGTTTGTTCACTAAGGGATATTTGGGCAATGGTTATATAAACTTAGGCCAGAATTAAGGGTATTTCTAGTGCCTTCTATCACATGGTGCACATGGTATGTTAATATGGCGACTTTGTGACATATATTCTCTAAAAAAGAAGTAAGTGGGTAGTGCCCCACTCTAGGCTCAATCCTGACTATTTAGTGCAGTTTAATTAGACTCAACATTTGCCCCTACTTCATCATTCCTAGCGTCTTCTAATCCCAAATAGTGAACAAAACATGCAAACATGCTTGTGATTCACTAAGTTTTGAATTTTTTTTGGGGCAGGGAGCAGTCATAATACATAGCAGAATTGGAAAAACATGGCATGCTTACATACAAAACAAACAACAAAAACAATATAAAATACCCCTCCTCACACTTTAGGGCCCTATTTGCCCTCAAGCAGGTAGAACGTAGTGTTCAGGGTAAAAAATAGACGACACAAAAATACCACTCCTCACACTTTAAGGCCCTGCTTGCCCTCAAGCAAGCAGAGAATAAAGGAGAAGAGGGGAAAGACGACAATAAAAACAAACACACCCCCTCCTCACACTTTAGATGAGGAGGGGGGACAGACATAAAAGAACAAAACTAAAAAGAAAAAAAGACAAATAAAAACAAAGGGGGGAGTGAGTTGAAATCAATTACCGATTGTGCGGCTTAGCTGCGTGCTTGCCTTTCTTCCTGGTCAGTGCCTCGAGCTGCCTCTGCATAGTTGCAATCTGCTCATGCAATGTGCGCAGGAGCTCTGTGTCCACTTTCAATTGGACTGAGAGGATGAGGGTCCAACAACTGCTTTCTCAGCGCAAGAGGTTGAAGAACCTGTAGCCACATAAGTGCTCGGGGTTGTTTGCCCCGGCAGGATAATCTCGCCATCACTGTTAACAATTTTAGCATATTCAAGGTTCCTTATGGAAAATAAAGTGGCTGGCTTGACTCGCTTTGAGAGGCGGGTACTGTGCAGCAGGAAGTGGCGATGGAAGAACTGACCAAACAGGTGAGACAAAGTGAAGTGGCGGGTGGAGGTGGTGCGGATATCAGCCAAGATATGAGCAATCCAATAGCCTAAGTCTAGTTTCACCATTAAGCATGCAGTACATGAAGAACAATTCTTGGTAAGAGATCTTGGAGTAGGATGTAGATCGGCCAGTTAGGTTGTAAGTGATGAACAAATGGGCAATGCGAAGGACTGGGTTCTGGATAAGGTAGGCATCAGTTTTGGAAGTTTGAAAGGGTTGGTCACTCCTTGGGGCCAGAGTCTCCCAGACCTCTTGGGCAGACACATAGTCCTCCATATCAGATGGGATCCCACGCAAGGCATACAAATAAGACTCAGACAACATGTAGGGGGAGGGGATTACGCCTAAACAGTAGTTAAACTCAGCCAACGATAATTTAAACCAGGTATTATGCACACGGAAGGAAATGCATTTCGACAACACATTTTCTGCCTCCTCAAACTAAAATGAACATGAAAATTCCTTGACCTACTGTTCATTGTTCTCAAGTGGTTCTAGTTTCATCAACCAATCCCAACCCAAAGCATGAAAATACCCCTCAAATTCCTCTTTCACACCAAGTTCTTAAAAGAGAGAAGGATCGTAGAGCTTACCTTGGGAGCATTTCTTGTCTTTGCGACGCACATCCCTTTGACTGAGGGGATCATCGAACTCAAGCAGAGAGTCCGCTTCGGCCTTGGTGGTGACGTCGACAATGCATCGAGAATCCTGGAATTCCCACTCTTGGCCGTCCTCGAAGTAGTTGGGATCGAGGCCATGGACGTGGAGGTCGAAGGGCTCTTGTTCATCAACATTTGGCCCCATCAGTAGGGCTGGGAGGTAGGCAGGGGCTACATCGCCGGCGTCATAATACGCCTCCTCTTCTGCCGGTTGTTGTGGGTAGTCCAACAAGTCGGCAGGTTGGAGGATAGAATAACTGGTGTCAGTGGTTGTGGTTAACCACTAGGAACGCCGACGAGAAGCAGTTGCTTGCGGTTTGGGCGCCATTTGCGAAGCAGTTGCGGTGGTAGTTACTATGCAGGATGGGCGGAGAACTGTAGCAGAGAGGGGAAGAAGATAGACTTCCAGACTTAGGCGGGAGAAATGAATGAATGACTTGATTATGATGTGAAGGGGGCAGTTAAATCGCTGCTCTAGGGGCACGAGAAAGCGAAAACGCCGCTTGCACAACAATCCTCTAATTTTTTAAGTATTTCATTTTGACCCCCCGAATCTTGCTGATAAGAGCTTTCGTCTTTCAGAATTGCATTCCAGTCCCTCTGCATAACCGTTAGACACACAAATTTAATAATAACAAAAATAGGCAATAGTAAATGGACGCCCCTCCCTGGGCATACAACAAAATTCACAAATATATACAAAATGACAAAATATGAGGGATGCCTCCCTCGGGCCCCCTTTCTTTTACGTCTTTGGCTAGACATTGCCTTAAGCAATCAGTTTGATGGTTGGATGGGGAAGAGATCGACACTCTCCACTATATGTATCTCGGATGGATCATGATAAATCTTCAAACGATGCCCGTTAACTTTGAATGCCTTCTCAGATGAGAGGCCCGCAATTTCTACAACTCCATTTGGGGAGACGTTTGTGACTCTGAATGTCCCAATCCAGCGCGATCGTAACTTCCCAGGCATAAGCCTCGGTTTGGATTGAAACAACAAGACCAATTGTCCTACCTAAAAAGTCTTTCCCCTTATATTCTTATCGTGCCAGAATTTCGCACGGTCTTTGTACCAGCTTGCAACATCATATGCTTCGATTCTCAACTCTTCCAACTCTTGGAGTTGAAATTTCCTTTCCTCCTCACACTTTGAGGGATGCATATTGATTTGCTTAACTGCTCAGAATGCCTTCTGCTCAATCTCCACAAGCAGATGGCACATCTTTCCGAACACCAACCAGCATAGGGACATCCCAATTGGAGTCTTATAAGCTGTCCTATAAGCCTACAAGGCATCATCAAGCCTTGCACTCCAATCTTTTCGTGAGAGATTTACTGTCTTCTCAAGGATCCCCTTTACTTCTCGGTTGAATACTTCTGCCTGCCCATTCGACTGTGGATGGTATGGTGTGGACAAGCAATGTTGGACACCATAATTTTTCATCAGGGCTTCAGTGGTTCTGTTGCAGAAGTGTGTCCCTTGATCACTGATAATAGCCCTAGGCACTCCGAATACTAAAGATGTTGGATTTCAAGAATTCAGAAACAACTTTGGAATCATTAGTTCGGCTGGCCTTCGCTTCCACCCATTTGGACACATAGTCCACAACGAGCAAAATATAAAGATTGCCAAATGAACTGGGGAACGACCCCATAAAATCCATACCCCATACTGTTGGGATTTTGTATACTGGAAGCAAGTTTTATGCTTGTATACAATGTGTTTTTGTCCTTACCACTATTTTATCCTCCTATCTGATATATATATATATATATATATATATATATATATATATATATATATATATATATATGGTATGGTTCACATAGGAACCAAGTCTTAAATGAGAATTAAGAACTATTATAGATCATTGATCTATATTCAATCAATGGTTGAAGTTACTTTAAAAATACTAATTTTCTATTAATTTTTCATTATGAAAAGGTAAATTAGTACAAGATTTTATACATACAATTATAATCATCATTAAAAAGGAAACCTACTTATTATATTCTAATCTGACTTATTAACAAATCTTTAATTAAAAAGGAACGAGCCCTAATTTTTGGACGAGATAATATTTATTAATTATGATTATTATTTATTCATATGAATAAATAAATTTCATAGATTCAGTTTTTAAAATGCACTAGTATTAATTTCTTGATGCATTAGTAAATAGTAGCGTAAAATACTACAACTTCTTCACTTGTTTATACTAATTCTAATTTTTTTTAAATGCATTTAATTTAATTTAATTTATTGATGCATCAATAAAATTTGGATGTTACAATTATACTATTATCTGGTTTTCTAAAATCCTACAGGATAAGTGATATTTTCCTAATGTTATATAAGTATAATTTAACATACTTTATCATGCATATAACTATTATAATTGATGCATAAACATATACAAAATTATGCATATACATATTATAATTGATGCACCAACGTATACAGAATTATGCATACACAATTTGATGCATGGTGATCGCTGTATTGCACCAAATAATCCTGCAAAAACGTGAGAATTATATCAGTATAGTTCACAGGGTATCAAACACAGGGAACGGAGGACTAGACATATTATTTTTCTACTTATCTTGGTTTTGGTTAGCAACCACGCAAGTTATAGGTTTTATTCTAAACTAAGAACTTGTAAAAACTGAATTAAATATAAAAACTGAGAACTGAGATAAAACTGTTTAAACTAGGCAGATAAGAGATGGGTCCAGCAGAATATTCACACACACGTATTTCCAATCCTTGGCATATAAAATGAATTAATCTTAAGAATCAACTAGTTATAGACTACCGTAACTTAAACTGCGTAATCCTTACTCCCACTTACTTAATCGGTAACAACCATGTTGGGCATCGAAACGGCTACTTCCCTAATTTAGCTACAACCTACGTTGTTGGGCAATCAATAGATTTAATAGCTAAACAACTTTATCGAACTAAGGGAGCCTAGTATAGGAGCCTACTCGTATGTTGGGCATCTAATAGTCTCCTACCAGTTTAATCCAACTACTCTTTCGAATAATTTCGCTACTTACCTAGCCTTGTTCCACGAGAAACGATGGAAGTACTAAGTTAGCTACAGACTGAATAACCTAGGGTGATCAAGCCTAAATTACTAGCCAGATTAAATAATTCAGAATTAACCCGTAACCCTTCAATTAATTATCAGCACCTAAGCCTCATGTACTGTTCACGTGTGCGTTTCACATCCTGCCGGACCACTAAAAGTTTAGCTACTCATGACAATGTCCTGACTGCACAGATAAGACACCCTGCGAAACAGAACATGCATCGTTTGTAACTCTAACCCTAGCATGCACGTAAACGAAATTAACTTAAAGATAATGAACTAAAAACTGGAAACGAACATTAACAGAATTCAAACTGACATAAACTGAATTAAAAGCGAGAATTGCAACTAGATTAAAGTATCATAACCTTCGGTCTTATGAAACAAGAAACGAAATTAAAACGATAACGAAACTAAGCTAATATCCGAAACTGAAAACTAAAACATGAAATACGAAAGTGTTTGTTTCTTTAACATAAAACTACTAGCTGCATGAAGTATCGGAAGGAATGGTGGTTGAAATCTACTCGGCGGTGGTGTGGAATAGCTTCGGCGGTGGCTTGGCTATGGCGGATTCTTGTCGGCGGCGGCGGTAAGTCGATCGGATCGAAAGGATGAGTCTCCGAGGTGTGGGAAAGGTATGCACGGCGTATATAGAGTTCCAGAGCTTCTGATTTTCGTGCTTCATCATCCTTTTATAATACCCTAGATCATATCTAGGGTTTCTTGATGGATAAGGAAAGGATTTTGTTAGATATGGAAATATCTAATCCTTCCTTATCTTCTTCTTTCCTTCCTCTCTCTTTCCTTTCTTGGTCCTTTTCTTTCCTTCTTCCTTCCTTCGGCCAAAACCGCTCAAAATATCCTCATTCCAGCTGTAATTCGCGTCGCCACCTCATCTCCACTTGTCGTGCCAAATCAGCTCCTTTTCTGCATAACTGCCAACAAATACGTCTCACCTGCATAGTTAAGAGACCTTTCTGGACAGAAATAATTTGGTACGAAATTGACTCATCAATGCATCAACGTTGTTGGGTTATGAGTCAGTAGATGGTATTCAACTAATTAGTGGTTAAAATAATATTGGGGGAAATCATAGTAGTACTATGGAATTGAAGATCCCAAAACCCAGCTGATATCAGTAGTGTAGTGTCGATAGGATTAGCTGATGTATAGGCTAGACTTTTCGTAGTTGTTTATCTTTTATCTAAGTCCTGTACGAGGTAAACTGTTGGACTGATCTTCTGACGAAGTTACTTTCCAGAACCCCACGTCATCAGTGTAATCGCTTGCATTCTTCCGACTTCACCGTATCTCGACCTCGGTAGGAGATACCCCATCGGCGATAGTTATCGGCGAGAAGAACATAATGCAAAGCTCAAGCACCTTTGCGGTCATTAGGCCGACCCACGAAAGCCTTATCGGCTCGTCGGATGACTCACCGAAGAAGACAAAGACTGTCTTGAGCCTATCAGATCCGACGTAAAACGACCCGGTCCGTATAAGTCATTTCGAAGTTCAAGAAGATCATACGAGGATGTGGACTAGTCAACTCTAATCTTTGACACATTCTCACCTACCACAAACCTCGACCAATGAGAAGCGCATAACGCTTTACCCGCTTCCGACCAACTAAAGTCGCTCTCATGTACAGTGTCAACTGCCCTGCTACAACAATTCGAACATTATGGACGTTTTCTTTAGAAGCTTGTGACACGTGGCATCGTCTTCTCCAACGGACATATGCCTGCTCACAACTATACATAGAGAAGAAATCCGAGCTCCACGCACGCGATTCACAAGGGAAAACGCTCAAGCTCACAAACACTCTAGCAAATTAAAGATCATCCAGCGAAGAACTTGCCTTCATAGAAAATCATTAGTTCTTCTCTCTAGAGTTATCTTTAGATCCCTTTCTTCTCTAGCTAAGCTCATTGCCATATCTATAGCTTAGAAATTCGAAGGAGTTCACTTTTTGTGAATTGTTCTTATTGTAAGAACTCCTTCTTAGTTGGAGATTATCCTCCCCCTTTCGAACTTAGGTTTGAATTGTAAAGTCGCTAAGGACTATAACTTAGAAGCGGTCCGTCCAAAGGTGTAGAAATCCTTGCCGAGGCTTGCTCGAATAATCAACAAGTTCTTCTCGCCTTGTCGGACCGTGGACGTAGGATCTTGCGTATCCGAACCACATTAAATTGCTTGTGTTATTTACTGTTTTATTACATTGCATACAAACCGGTTTAAAATCATATCTTTGCATAAAACGTATTTATAAAAGCGCACTAGCCAAAATACTTTAACTTGCGAAAACACGTTTTCAAACCGAGACGAATCTCCGGCCCTACACACTTATCCGCACAACGTCTCCGACCGAGTTTCAACAACCGACTTAAGTCGGTAGAAGAGCTCGTAGGCCGACACACTCGACCCGTGATCGAAGGTTAATATCCGGCACTGTTCATCGGGCCGCAACCTACGGCTCGGTGTCCTTCACGTTCGAGAAAAAGAAACCGTGATCGGTGTATTCACCCCCCCCTCTACACTCGACTATCGTCTCCGACCAACAATTGGTATCAGAGCTACGGTGTTCTTCTGATCGCCGGTTCCGTACTACTGGTCTTCTCGAACAGATCCTGAAAACATTTTCTCTGCACAAGCATCTCTTCATTCATCCTTATACTAGTTCACATAATGTCTGACATGTCAGGTATTCAGATGGTACCGATGTTCTCGATAGAGAACTTTACGGTATGGCGCGTGAGAATGGAGGCACACCTCACATCGCTGCACGACAGCATGACGGACGTCCTTGAGTTTGGACCCATCATTCCCATGATCGACAGCGTAGAATTTGCCGTTGTGGGAGGTGTAGGAGCACAGACTGGTGCTAAGATCCCTAAAGAAAAATCAGCCTTCACGCCAGAAGAGAAAAAGCTGCACAACCTCGACCGAGTTGCGCAAAACACAATACTCACGACGCTCAGTGACTCTCATCTCGGGAGGGTGCAAGACTGCAAGACGGCAAAAGAACTTTGGGATGCCCTGACTGTACTGAGCCAAGGAACCCCGCAGATCAAAGAGAACAAGCTCGAGTTAGAGCTTCAGAAGTTCGATGCCTTTGCAATGGAGCCCAGTGAGACCATTGACGAGCTCCGCGTCAGATTTACAAATCAAGTCAATGTTATCAACGGGCTGGGGAGGTCGTTCACCAACAAAGAGATGAACACCAAGATCTTGAGAGCGCTACCTCGACAGAAGTGGCTTCCTTTTGCTACTTATTTACGTCGCTCTGATCTTAATGCTCTAACTCCCGATGTTATATTTTCAGAACTGAAAATGGAGGAATTTGAGCATAGCCTACCCCAACGATGTTCCAGCGCTCCAGCTGACACTCAGATTGGCCATGCCTTCAAAGCAACAGTCAGCAAAACTGGAGCCAAACCTGTTTCCTCAAGCAAGGCAATGGCCACAACAGTAGCAAAGTCCTCTGAGACGTCAGGCCCTGACCAGCTAGCACTAATGGCTCTCAAATATCAGAGAGAAAAGGAGAGAGTCGAAAGCGAGGAAATACAACGAGAGATTCTCCCTCGAGGTAAGAAAGATTATCAGAAAAGGGAAGAATCTAAACCTTCTACTGAATGCAGGAATACAGAGCCTGCTGCTAGTCCATCCAAAGACTCAGCTGGAAAAAGCAGCAGAACATCTACCTGCTACAACTGCAAGAAGGAGGGACATTATCAGTACGACTGTCCCGAACTCTCAGCTGCTCAACGAGCAGAACGGCAGGCCAGACGAGATAAATTTGCCAAAAGAAGGCAGGCCTACATAGCCGGAGAGATATCCGACAACTCAATTGAGGAGGATACATTCATGTATTCCTCTGAGGACGAAGCTGCATTTGTCGTAGTTGAGATCGGAGAGACGGTTCCTGAAGATACGGCTGAATACTGTCTGATGGCCGGAGAAGAGGCTGAGGTAAACTCCAAACTTAATATAACCTCTTCTTCACACAGCACACACGACACGTGCTCGGTCACAGATGATCCTCTAGATGTGGTACAAGCCTATGACGATCTACTAGAGGAACAGATTCAACTGAGTAGAGAGTTCAGCAGAACGATTCAGGAACTGGAACAGGTAAAGGCTGAGAATCAGAGATTTTCTTCTGATTGTCAGGTCTCTACTGAGTCAGAGAATCTGGTAGCGAGACTCAAGAAAGAGATTGAATCTCTTATGACTAAGTCTCAGCTTCAAGAGACTCGGATCTCGCCCGACTAAGGACAATTCCGAGAAAGAGACCGAAATAGCCCAACTCGGTCGAAGCTCGCGCACGTGCAAAATGATTATGACTCACTCAGGAGGAGTGACGAGGTCTGGTGAGGGCTGATGACTGAACAATACCTAGGAGCTAAGGAGAAGCTAAAAAGTATGCTTAGAGCGCAACGGCCAACTGTCCTGAAAGAAGGTCTTGGCTATACTCACAAAGCTACCACTTCGAAAAGCTCAGATATGCTGGCTGACAGGTTCGTCAGAGGAAAGGTGCAAGCTACTGACACCACACCTCAGGCGAAGAACAAACAAAAATTAGTTGCACCTCAGCCGAGCAACAAGAAGCAGCTGACCAATGGTTCCAGTCCCAGGACACCACGATCAAACTCAGGGGGAACCAAGAAGGTCAGGTGGGCGGAACAGTACAATGAACCACTGTATGAGCACCCGGCTCAGTACGGTTCGTACTACTATAAGCCCAGGGTCAGGAGAAGCGCAAAGAAGAAGAAAGCTCCTGAACCTAGAATCATCAGAAAGTCAGTATCTCCAGGTCCTGTGGAGAAGAAAACTGACAAGGTTCAGAAGAAGAAGTCTCAGACCTCTAAGGTTCCTAGACAGATATGGGTTCCGAAATCACCCACTAACATGTAAGGACCCAACCGAACCAAAGGGTACCTAAAAATGCTTCGTTTTGCAGTGCATAAGGACCCTTGGATAGTGGACGATGGCCGCTCGAGATACATGACATACCGTAAAAGCCTCGCCGACCAACTACGTACAAGAACATGGTCCCGCACTGAGTTTTGTGACAACTCAAAAGGCTACACAAGGGGATATGGAACGTTGAACATTGGGACTGCTTCAGCCTCAAGAGTAACATATGTTGAAGGACTTCAACATAATCTCCTTTCTGTCAGTCAATTCTGTGATAATCTTAACAGAGTAATCTTTGACGCTGGTTTCGTGATATTGTTGATAAATCTACAGGGAAAACAAGTGTTATCAGGTTCGCGGAAAAAGAATATATATGTTGCTAACTGGAATACCGCGTAACTCGAGGCTTGCTTGCTTGCACAGACGAAATCTAGTGACAAGTCAGGATGGCTATGGCACAAGAGACTCAGCTACCTGAACTTCAAGACTATGAACAAGCTCGCCAAGAACTCTAAAGTCAGAGGACTGCCCAACGAATCGTTCATCAAAGACAGAAATTGTGAAGCATGCTTGAAGGGAAAGCAGACAAAGAGTAGTAATCCGCCTATTCCTTCACCTTCCACTGATGGAATCCTTCAGCTGCTGCACATGGATTTATTCGGGCTAGTCTCTCCAGTGACTATAAGAGGCAAGAAGTATGCCCTCGTCGTTATTGACGACTACTCGAGATATACTTGGGTCATCTTCATCGCCAACAAATCTGATGTCCAAACTGAGCTGCCCAATCGGCTGAAGAAACTCAGTGTGGAAAAGGACATCAAGATTCAAAAAATTCGCTCAGACAGAGGAACAGAATTTCTCAACTCAGTAGTAAAGGAGTACTGCGATAAAGAGGGAATTCAGCACGAGACATCAGCAGCTCGCACCCCTCAGCAGAATGGACTTGCTGAACGAAAGAACAGAACACTCAAAGAAGCACCAAGAACGCTCCTAGCAGACTCTGGACTACCCTCAAAGTTTTGGGCTGATGCTACTGACACCGCCTGCTATACTCAAAATCGCTCTTTGCTTACACAGCAACACATGAAGACACCCTTAGAATTATGGAAAGGGAGAACTCCTTCTATCTCTCATTTTCATATTTTTGGCTGTCTTTGCTTTATCCATAATAATGGGAAGGATCAGTTGAAGGTCTTTGATAGCAAATCTGATCAAGGAGTATTCTTAGGATACTCTCGAGTCAGTAAAGCCTTCAAAGTCTTTAACTATCGGACCCTTTGCGTGGAGGAAAGCCCTCATGTTGTTTTTGATGAGTTTGTTACTGAGAACAGGAAAAATACAGAGACAAATACTAAAGATGTCAGCAGCAAGCTACATGATCTCGCACTAAATGACAAAGCTGAAAAGATCCAGCATTGTTGGGATGATGAGTCAGACGATGAAGAGATTCAGACTCAGCCAACAAGCAATGTAGCTGACCTAGTTGATTCTACTGAACAGAATCAACAACAGGTAACAACGGTCTATGAGGAAGCCCCCGTGGTAACTGAGACCTCTACTGAGAATATAAACTCAGGGGGAACGATTAATGTTCCTGAGCTAAATGCCCCTGAACCTGGAAACTCAGTAGATCCTAACCTTCTTACTTGAACCTACTACGATCCACAAAACAAGATTCATCGAAATGCCTAATACACCTACCGACCGTGCGTAAGTAGTATCGAAGAAGAAGCCGACTCGACGTTCATGGCTTGACGCTCATACTTTAGATCTCATCATTGGAGATCCATCAAGAACTATAAGGACAAGATCTAAATTAAGTCAAGGAGAAAGCTCACTCTATTCTTGTTTCTTGTCTACAGAAGAACCTCAGTCAATAGAGGACGCACTCAATGATGCTGACTGGATCATTGCCATGCAAGAAGAGCTGAACCAGTTCGTCGAAACGAAGTTTGGGAGCTTGTTGACCAAGACTAGACATCAGCACGTGATTGGCACTAAGTGGGTCTTCAAAAACAAGCGTGATGAAAACAACGTCATCGTCAGAAATAAAGCTCGACTAGTTGCCAAGGGTTATTGTCAAGCAGAGGGAATCGACTTTGATGAAACATTCGCTCCAGTCGCAAGATTGGAAGCCATTCATCTTTTCCTAGCTTATGCAACGCATCAAGGATTCAAAGTATATCAGATGGATGTAAAGTCAGCTTTTCTGAACGGCGCATCGAAGGAAGAAGTCTACGTGGAACAACCGCCCGGCTTTCAAAGGGGACATCAGTGTACGAGACTTAGGAAAGCTCGTATACGGGGCTTGGTACGATACCCTATCGGACTTTCTACTTCGTAAAGGTTTTCGAAGGGACGATAGATCGCACCTTATTCAACATAAAGTCGGGAGATGACATCCTACCGGTGCAAATCTACATGGACGACATCATTTTCGGCCGCGTAAACGTGACTATATGTCAAGAATTCGAGAAAATGATGAAAGAGAAATTCGAGATGTCCATGATGGGAGAGATGAATTATTTCCTTAGATTTCAAGTAAAGCAATCACCCGAAGGAATTTTCATCAATCAAGCCAAATACACTCGAGATATTCTCAAGAGATTCGGCCGCGACTCTAGCAAGCCGCTCAAGATCCCCATGAATACAAATTTCAAAATCGATCTAGACAAAGAGGGAGCTTACGTTAACTCTACCGATTATAGAGCTATTATTGGTTCTTTATTATACTTAACAACCTAGCCGACTCGATATAACTTATCTTTGTAGGTGTATGTGCAAGATTTCAAGCGATCCTAAGCGAAGTCATCTAGACTCAAGCAAAGAAGATTCCGTGATATCTAAGAGGAACACTCGACGCCGGGTTATGGTATCCTGGCGATGATAATCTTATACCGACAAAGTTATTCCGATGCCGATTATGGAGGATGCAGGATAGATCGAAAGTCAACTTCTGGAACGTGTCAGTTCCTAGGCAGCAAACTGATATCTTGGTTTTCAAAGAAACAGCACTCAGTAGCAACGTCCACTACTGAAGCTGAGTACATGGCTGCTGGAAGTTGCTGTGCCCAGATCCTTTGGCTTCGACAACAACTGAGAGACTATGGTATAGTTCAGGATGAAGTGCCCATCTACTGTGACTCCACAAGTGCTATTGCAATCACTCAGAATCCAGCTCTCCATACGAGATGCGAGCACGTGGACATTCGACACCACTTCATCAGAGGCCATGTCGAGAAGAAGGATATCAGAATGAAGAAAATCCATACTGACAAGCAAAGGGCAGATATACTGACCAAACCACTAGCTGAGAACAGATTCAGAGAATTATCAGTTGAGCTAGGTCTACTGGATCCTACTGAATCACATCAGTAGAATACAACTACTGATAACAACAATTGGCAACAATTGGTATCAAATGAAAGGAACCAGTATGACAGGTCAAGAAACTCAGTACATTGATTCAGTCGGGAGAATCAAACTGTACACAGTAAGGGGGAACGTGGTCATCAGCACGTTAACCATCCTCCTTAGTCTTAACGGTAACCAGCTGATCGTAAAAGTTCAGCTGAAGAGGTTTGCGTAGTATTACATACTTAAACTTTTTCAGAAGCATGCTCGCATTTATTATATCAGTCGCTTGCACTCAGTAGTTAATGAGCATTTATTTCCCGCCATTAATATTTTTTTAAGGATAGGTCAGTAGGAAACCGTTCTTATTTAAAATGACCTAGTCTTTAATGCTGCCTGCAGCGCATTTAATGCATGTCTTTTCACTTACTTTAGCTGCGCATTATCCTTCGTGGGTCTAGATTATAGGCGGCTTAGGTAATCATTCCTTTTATATCATTAAATCTCAGCTGTCTATTAGATTGAAAGATTAAATCCTAGCCGTTCGATCTAAACGGTTTATTTTGTATAATCTTATAAAATCTTTCGTCTTCCGTCTTCGTCTCACTTCTTGCCATTTCCGAAATATTAGAGCTTTTTTCACTGCAATTCAGTTTTCTTCCAAATCTTAAGACTGCTCTGCATTTTAGTATCTTCAAGCTCTAAATCACTCGGTAATGTATTTAATATTGCTTAAAACTCATACTAACTTACTCTATTTTCAAGTGCTAACGAAGTTTTTCTCGTAGATTCTAATGGCGACAAGATCTGACACCCACCAATATCGATGAAATCATCATCTCTCGCATCCAGTTTGAACCGACCATGGCGCTTTGCCAAGTTGATCTTCCTTATCTGGCGCCCGTATTCACTGCTATTGAGAGTTCTGGACTAGAACTGCTCGTCTCCAAGCAACCTAGAGCATTTTTGCCATGACAAGTGGCGGAAGTGTACTACAACTGGAGAACCCTAGATTCAGGGGTTGAGGAATCTTCATTTGCCTTCATGAAGGAAGTAGTACCCAACTCGTGGGATGCTAGTGAGCACGTCATCAACATCAGGGATGCTCTGGAACTAATCTTTGATCTTCCGGCGACTGGAATCTCTCCTCTAGGCTATAAGGAGAAGGAGATGAACTCATATGTTCAAAAGTTCTGTGGAAGGAAGGATATAACTTTCAAGACAGCGCTGCCGAAGAATCTTCTGCTACCGCAATACCGAGGGCTCGCATATATCGTATCTCATATCCTCACGAGCTCAGCGGGTTCCTACGATCAGCTGTCTAAGCCGCGCATCTAGCTGATGATGGCCATTGATGATGGAGTCCAAGTTAATTGGACGGACTATTACGTAGCCAAGCTGAAGGCTCAGGCTCAGAAGTTCACAGCCTCACCCACTGGACAGAGAAGCCTAATCAGTGTGGGGAAGCTGCTATATGGGACCAAGATGTCCATACTTATCGAGCAATCAGTCTCGAGGAGTTCAGCTTTTGCTGACTCCAGATACTTTGACAGCAAGCTCACTAAGTTCAAAACTAGAGCCGCTGCTGAGAAGTCTATCGGGCGAGGGCCGCCTGAACCGAAGAGAGTAGCTTCTGATTTGCCCCCTCACGCCGACCCACCTAAGAAGAAGAGGCTTACTAAGACTGGACCATCTGGCAGTACAAGCTCAACAAGCCTCTCTTCCACCCACTCAAGAAGAACAGCTCCTAGATTCTGACATCGATATTGAGGGTGCCACGATAAAGGACAAAGTTCAGTACATTAGTTCTGAGGAGACTCAGTCGGACATCAGGGTACCGACTGAGGAGACTTCCTCTGAGTGGACAGCCTTACACTCCACTCGTCTCCGAGCTACAGGAGAAGTACATGCTCAGATCCCTGAGATCTCTGAGCATCCTGACTTAGTGGATATAGCCATAAGAGCTAGGACACAAATGCTGCTGAGGTTCCTCAGCTGGGACATTCTCGAGGATATTATCAGGACTCAGTCAGCTTTGTCCTTGCTTACCGAGGAGCAGGAATTGCAGTCAGCCATCGGGTTCGGGGAACCGGCTGACCTTGCCTCCTTTGAAGACTTGAGGGCAGCGATGCTTTATCTTCTGAGCATGCGCTCCTCAGTTCCCGGTGATAGCCCTTCGCCTCCATCTCATCATGGCGATGATAAAGATGACAAGGATGATGAAGAGATGGAACAGGCACCACCCAAGGATGCAGAATTGGGAGGTTCTGCTAAGGGTTCCACTCCCCGCGAAAAGGGCCAATCACCACCACCCTCCACATCAGGTGAAGCTCAAGTTGCCTCGAAGCCAAGTCGAGCGCAACAACTCGCAATGTCTGAGCAGAGGCTCGGAACCAGCTCATACCAGATAAAACCAATAGGTTCCGTGACCTCCAAGTCGGTCAATAAAGCTATCAGGCGCTAAGGAGACAAGAATCGTCTCCTCGCTAAAGACGTGCATCTCAAATGGGCTCAATACACTAAAGCCCGGGGCCGAGAGCGTCGACCGACTGACCGAAGGGGTTAAGAAGGCCTCAGAAAATCCTACCCCTCAACTTAATATTGAGGAGATCGTTGAGGCAGCCCTTTCAGCTCAGAAGGCGGACTTAGCCGCTCAGAGTCAGCAGCTCTTATTAGCTCGGCCAGAAATCTTTCTGCTAAACGGTGACTCGGACTTTCACGGCGATCCGTGCCACCATGGACGAGAGAAACAAATTGGCCACCTCTAGCCTGCAATCAGCCATTACGCAACAGGCTGCGGCACTGAAAGCCATTCAGAAAGAAATGACAGAGTCTCACGATCAGTCTCTGCTGAAACTCCGTCAGGAGTCAGCTGCTCAACTGAAGACATTCAGAGCTGATCAGGATAAAGACTGGGAGCAGTATTGCAACTTGGTCAAGGATTTTGAGGCAACTGTTACCCAAATCAAAGACTCTGTATACAACTTGGAAAAAGATGAAAGCCATCTGCACTCATCTCTCCCAGGCCGATGATGCCAAAAAGGGGGAAGAAGATGTAAAAGAAGAAACTGAGGTGGAACCGACTGTAGTAGAGATCATTGAGGGAGATAATAAGGGGGAAGGAACCAGCTCTGCACCTCAAGGAGAAGGTTCAGCCGCTCAGGCTGAAACCAGTTCTGTTGTACTCCTCGTGGAGTATACCCCTCTCCGACCGACTGTGACTGAGGCAGTCCCTATCTCATTTGCTAAGCACATCGAGGACATAGCTCGCTTCCTCGATCAGGAGGATGAAGAAGAGCCTCAGCAACTGCCACCGCAAAGGCTCGGGGAGGAGACTACAACTGAAACCACTCCTCCATCCTCCCCGACGCCCAAATTCAAAACTAAAGCGGAGCAGGAAGCTTATGATGCCATAATTGCTCAACAGCTGCAAGACCAGCTGGATCAGGAGCATCAGCTGGAAGAAGCTAAGAAAGCTGAAGAGCCTAAGAAAGTAACTGCCAAATCTGCAAAAGGCAAGGCTAAGAAAATTTTGGACAAACAGAAGGAGAAAGCTCAGAAGAAGCTAGCTACTGTAGTCCAGTCTTCGGCTCAGAGTGCTTATTTTTCCACTCTTACTCCTGAGCAAGAGGTCAAGACGAGCTACACGGGAGGCAACGCCGAAAGGACTTAGTCTCCTGAGTGGAGATACTAGATCGGCCGGCCCACGTGAGAGAAGAAAAGTTTAGCTGACCTGGCTAAAATGATTAGCTTATCCGAGAAGCCAGCAGCTGACTTGAGAAAGCAAGTACCCAGAGCTTCAAAGTACTACAGGAGAGCGCCCAGAGCACCTCATGTTAAGAAAGCGCCTACTCCTCACACAGATAAATGGGTACCAGCCGAGCTAAACGAGCTATGGGAGGAACTGAAAGAATCTTTTATCAAGGGACGTATGGGGCTTCTATCCGTCGGGGATACCTGCTGATCAACTTTTTGAAGAATATCATCATCATAACTTTCCCCAGCTGGTGGATCAGCTTGTGCCAATTATGGAGAGAGAGAAGATTCCCATCCGAGCTCCAGCATTCAGAAGAATCCCTCCACCCATGACAGCTCGCGGCGTGCTTTGTACTAAAGAGATAGAAGATGAGATCGAGGCTGCTGCTTATCATCATAATCTCAGTTCTGATCAGCCTGATGATCTCGAGGAAATCCAGACTTTGCGGAAGAGAATTTACAAGTTTTATTGTCTGGATCCTCTAGCTGACAGGTCTGCTGACTTCAAGAGCAGAACGCAGAAATTCAGAAGTCAGACTTGACCTTCTTATCTCATTTGCTGTAATAGTGATAGAAACCTTGTAATTCCTTGATCATATATATCAGTTTCTATTGCTTGCCAGACAATTACTCATTGTCTCACGGCATTTGTTTGTGTTTTTCCTTCACGACTAATCACTGAAGTGATCTGACACACACTCACACATAACCATTTCTCGGATTTTGCCCACCTCTCTACTGAACTTATTGAAGTCAACTAATCACTTCATCTTAACTGAATCCTCAGATCAATTAGGGAAAATTATAGTCAGTAGTCTAGTATTCATGTTTCTTATTTTTATAGGGGTTTTGGCATCATCAATTAGGGGGAAATTGTTAGGTTATGAGTCAGTAGATGGTATTCAGCTGATTAGTGGTTAAAATAATATTGGGGAAATCATAGTAGTACTATGGAATTGAAGATCCCAAAACCCAGTGATATCGATAGTGTAGTGTCGATAGGATTAGCCGATGTATAGGCTAGACTTTTCGTAGTTGTTTATCTTTTGTCTAAGTCCTGTACGGGGTAAACTGTTGGACTGATCTTCTGACGAAGTTACTTTCCAGAACCCCACGTCATCAGTGTAATTGCTTGCATTCTTCTGACTTCAGTTGTATCTGACCTCAGTAGGAGATACCCCATCGGCGATAGTTATCGCGGGAAGAACATAATGCAAAGCTTCGGTACCTTCGCGATCATCGGTGACCCACGAAAGCCTTATCAGCTCGTCAGACGACTCAGCCGAAGAAGACAGAGACTGTCCGACAGAAAACGACCCAGTCGTATAAGTCATTTCGAAGTTTAGCAGAAGATCATACGAGGATGTGGACTAGTCAACTCTAATCTCTGACACATTCTCACCTACCACAAACCTCGACCAATGAGAAGCAGACAACGCTTTACCTGCTCTGACAAACTAAAGTTGCTCTCATGTACAGTGTCAACTGCCCTGCTGCAACAATTCGAACATTATGGACGTTTTCTTTGGAAGCTTGTGACACGTGGCATCGTCTTCTCCAACGGACATATGCCTGCTCACAACTATAAATAGAGAAGAAATCCGAGCTCCACGCACGGGATTCACAAGGGAAAATGCTCAAGCTCACGTAAAAACGACCCGAGCCGTATAAGTCATTTCCGAAGTTCGGGGAAGATCATACGAGGATGTGGACTAGTCAACTCTAATCTCCGACACATTCTCACCTACCACAAACCTCGACCAATAAGAAGCGCATAACGCTTTACCTCTTCCGACCAACTAAAGTTGCTCTCATGTACGGTGTCAATCGCCCCCGCGCAACAATTCGAACATTATTGACGTTTTCTTTGGAAGCTTGTGACACGTGGCATCGTCTTCTCCAACGGACATATGCCTGCTCACAACTATAAATAGAGAAGAAATCCGAGCTCCACGCACGTGATTCACAAGGGAAAACACTCAAGCTCACAAACACTCTAGCAAATTAAAGATCATCCAGCGAAGAACTTGTCTTCATAGAAAATCATTAGTTCTTCTCTCTAGAGTTATCTTTAGATCCCTTTCTTCTCTAGCTAAGCTCATTGCCATATCTATAGCTTAGAAATTCGAAGGAGTTCACTTTTTGTGAATTGTTCTTATTGTAAGAACTTCTTCTTAGTTGGAGATTATCCCCCCCTTTCGAACTTAGGTTTGAATTGTAAAGTCGCTAAGGGCTATAACTTAGAAGGGTCTGTCCAGTGTACAGAATCCTTGTTGAGGCTTGCTCAAAATAATCAACAAGTTCTCCTGCCTTGTCAGGACCGTGGACGTAGGATCTTGCGTATCCGAACCACGTTAAATTGCTTGTGTTATTTACTGTTTTATTGCATTGCATACAAACTGGTTTAAAATCATATCTTTGTATAAAACGTATTTATAAAAGCGCACTAGCCAAAATACTTTAACTTGCGAAAACACGTTTTCAAACTGAGACGAATCTCCGGGCCCTACACACTTATCCGCACAACGTCTCCGACTGAGTTTCAACAACCGACTTAAGTCAGTAGAAGAGCTCAGTAGCTGACACACTCTGACCCGTGATCGAAGGTTAATATCTGGCACTGTTCATCAGTCGCAACCTACGGCTTCATTGTCCTTCACGTTCGAGAAAAAGAAACGTGATCGTGTGTATTCACCCCCCCTCTACACCTGACTATCGTCTCCGGACCAACAAACGTATATAGAATTATGCATATACATATTATAATTGATGCATCAACATATACAGAATTTGCATATACATGTTATAATTTTGTATATATACATGCATGCCGTTTATGCATAATTTTTTATATACACATGCATTACAATTTTATGATGTATTGTGCATTAATTTTGTAACATTTTATGTATAGACTTATGCATGTGCATATTATAATTGATACATCACCGTATTTGGAATTATGTATATACACATTTTAATTAATGCATCGGAGTATTAGATTTTGAAATCTATTGAGCAATTGAAAAACGCCTCTTAAATTTCAAAAATCATAGTAAATCTATTGATGCATAAATGTATACTGTTTAATGCATTGCCATAGATTTTTCGATGCATATTTTAATAATTAACATAGCATAAATAGGGCATAATATTATAATTAATTACTATTATTAATTAATAAAATAAGATTACTAATTAATTAATAAACTGGAATATGACAAGATATTTAAAAATTATGGTAAATCTATTGATGCATAAAGGTATATTGTTTAATGCATTGCCATAGATTTTCGATGCATATTTTAATAATTAACATAGCATAAATAGGTCATAATATTATGGCAAGATATTTAATAACACAATTAACTATTATGTAGTGTTGCTAATAAACATATTAATAATATATAATATGCAAATGTAAATGGATGATTTAGTACTAATATATGCATCAATATTATTGTTAAATACATTAATTAAAATCATATAATGATAATGAGAATGATGAGATTTTTGGTGCTTAATACTAATTCTAATATTTTACTGATTTGTAATTAACGAATAACAAATAATATAAACTTCCAAAAGTAAATAATTATTTAATCAAGAGAACTTACCATAATCAACCGAAAACATTAAATCTTTTACCTTAATCAACCGAAAGTATATGAGATTTTTGGTGCATTAGATAGTACGATTCATTAGAGGTTATAAATGCGGTTATAAATGCGTAAACATTAAATTACCATAATCAACCGAAAATTAGGAAACTTACCTTGTCAAAAAAATAAGACCATACCCAGACGAATCTTTTAGCAAATATAAAAGCCTGCAATTACTCTAATAACCTTTTGAATATTGATGCATTATAAAAAATGCATTAATTAGTTTTTTAAAGATATCCGTTGATTCAAACAAATCAAGGGATGATATTGGTTCTTATTTCTCACTAAATACATTAGTTCTCATATGATCCATTTCCTATATATATATATAGGGAGTGGATCATGTGAGAATCTGCATTTAACGTGAGAACTGCGAACCATGCATAATCCTTATATAATTTATGCATAATCGTTATCTATTTTATGCAAAAAATATGTAATTTTACATTATACATATTTTTATGTAGAAGGGCAAAAGTGTAAAATTATAGATTTTTGCATAAAATATAAAACGATTATGTATAAATTATATAAGAATTATGCATGGTTCGCAGTTCTCACGTTAAGAGTTGGTTCTCATCAGATTCATACCATATATATATATATATATATATTTTACACATGTAATCCTTTATCTTGTATAAAAGTTAGATTTGTGTAGTGTGTCGGGTATCACAGAAGACTACACGAATTGGTTGAACTGACAAGATATAAATAGTTATCACAGCTGAGAAAATTTCAGGATAAGTTGTCGCTTTAAGCTACAGTTTAGATAAGAAGTGGCTTGTCTTGGGTGCTTGTCTTTACCTTAAGGTGGTGTATTGATGGATCACAATGAGATGTGTTCTCCTAACTGACCTTAGTGGAGAACCAAGATCTCAGTGACTTAGCTGGTCTTAAGCTTGGTAAGACTTCAGCTGAGCACATTTGGCTATCTATCACTTTGACCTACTATGGTGAACGTCATAGCGACCGAATCTACGTATCTTGGGTGTTAGTAGTTATTTGTGGCTCAAGCTGGTTGTCTATATCTTGCAACCGTATCCTAGTAAAATAGGTTGATAATATCCCCTGAGGAACTCGAAAGGATTAGTGACCGATTGATTAAGTTCAGGTGTGTTAATGAGGTCGAGTGGTACTACTCAGGAATATAATAAGATGTTAATTAATTTAAGCTGTCAGTGAGCTTAATTATTTAACGGATATTTTTATCTTAAATACGGGATTGATTAAGTCTAAAATACAAGCCCTTGCTCAATTTGGGATAAAGATGTAAGGCAGCACGGATTCTCTAGTGGAATGAATCTGTGTTTATTAATTAATTTTGCTCTGGACTGAGCATAGATAATTAATTAATTTGAGGCACTGCTTTATTTCTTGTATTAGATCCATGATCTGACCCAATTAGTTGTCTAGTTATTTATTGTCTCTCAGAAATTATTATTAATCGATTAATGTATTTTTACATTATTTAATAATATTATTTATCTAGAATTTATTGGCTGTGCCAATTAATTAATAAATATTAGTAGCCCAATAGATTAATTAATTATATTATGGACTAATTATGTAGAAGACCATTAGAGATATAATTAAATTAATGGGCTACAAATATTAATATAATATTGGCTCTTGAAGCCTATATATATTAGTATTCTATTTATAATCAGAACATAATATACACATACTCACACGTTACACACGTTTGAGAGAGAGACAGAAATAATAATTTTCTTTAGTTCTCTGACCACCCAGAGGGAGATAAAGGCCGGGATACAGATCAGAAGATCTGAAACACGAGCAACAATCAGAGCTGCAACAACATACGCGGAGGAAGGTACAATTCTTCCTCTCCTTATTTCCTTCACATACGTCAAAGATTTCGCAAAATCTTATCGGTATCTGGGACATTTCATCCCTATGAGAGATGTTCCCAGTCGTTTGGCAGCGAGGGCAGCTCTTACAGAAAAAATGGGAATCATGTGAAAAGGAAGGCCAAAAGAAACCACTGTCCAATTCCTTTTGTGCTGTCCTCTTTGCTCCAAAGTAGACTCAACGTGCTAAGGAGTGGTAGTGGTTGAGAATACTTCCCTGTTCTTCCTCAGGCACACATCTCCGGATGACTTGGTCTGTTCCCACTCTCCACAAGTAGGGCTCATCCTAGAAATAGTATTTTGAATCGCTCTTAAGCTTGAGAGATTGTGCTCGTGTGATTCCATGTGGAGTTCTGTTGTTGGCTAAATAATTGACAATAGAAACATACAAAGGAAGCTTACCAACTGCACTGCAAATTTATGTGCCATGCATGGGCAGGTAGATGATGTTGACCTCCTTGATCTCATATGAATGCTCATCTGGGAAGGTCTCTCGGATCTGGATTCCATCAGCAGGCATGGGGATCCTACTTAGGAAATTAGCAACTTTGTTCTCTGTTCCCTTCTTTTCATTGACTTCCCAGTCAAACTCTTAGAGAAGTAATATCCACCTGATCAGTCTCGGCTTAGATTCTGCCTTGGACAGTAAGTACTTCAATGCTTAATGATCTGTATGAACAATAATCTTGGATCATAGCAAGTAGGATCTGAACTTCTCAAAAGCAAACACGATGACCAAAAGCTCTTTCTCAGTTGTTGTATAATTACACTGGGCATGGTTGAGAGTCTTGGAAGCGTAATAGATGACATGGTTCTCTCTGCCCAATTTTTATGCAAGAACTGCACCAACTGCGTAGTCGCTGGCGTCACACACGAGCTCAAATGGTAAGTCCAGATCTGGTGCTTGCATGATCGGAGCAGATGTTAACTTGGCTTTCAGCAAGTTGAAAGCTTCCTTGCAAGTGTCGGTTTTTAAGCCCGATAACGACATTTTATTTCCTATTTGCACATTTATTTATTATTATAATTTAGCATGCGATTATGTGACTAATTACGCTTAGAAAAACATGTAAATAGGATTTAATTCGTTTTAAAACATGTTTATTTTTCGCGAGCACGTTTTATTATGTGCGTTTAGAAATTGCATTATTTAGGAATTATGTGATGATGCATGATTCATAATAAACCTTTTGAATAAAAAGACTAAGCAATTTTAAATTAAGCGTTTAATTAGATTCCATTAATTTGGATTTTAAACACTTAATCGGACCTTCGATAATTGGACTCTACACGAAAGTAGTAAGATTATGTTAGTAAACGTCCACCTGCGTGGCTTGCTTGCATCTTTGAGCTACCAGTTTTGTGAGATGAGTTTTCCAAAACAATATTTAATTATTATTGAGTAGTGGGAGCGAAGCCATAAACGTCCACTTGCGTGGCTTGCGTGCCTAGTAAATACGAGTACTTTAGAAGATAATAATTAAATAGGATGGCTAATTAGATCAAATTGAATGCGGCATGGTTCTTGTAAGTATGTCAATTTCAAGATTTTTGATTCTAGTTTGGTCAAATTAATGGTCAATGCTTAGATGTCACCACAGGTACAATTCACTTCCCACGGAGTCCCTTCCCGCGTTTTAATAGTGACATGGTCCAGAATATCGAACTATTAATTCCATTCGTCTTAAGAACCTAGGTGTGGATTGGAATTAAAGAGCTAGGTAAATAGCTTGGTTTAGGGTTAAACTAGTAAAGGTCTACCTGCGTGGCTTACGAGTGAAAATCCTAGAGCTGTTCGAGTATTTAACTATCATTGGTTTTTCAAAAGGTTACAATGATGGTTAATTACGAATTATGTGCAAATATTAATTTCCTACATGCTTTTAAATTATATTTTTCAGATATGTCTGTTCGAATCATGTGCAAATATTAATTTTCTATATGCTTTTAAATTATATTTAAATTACATTTTTCAGATATGCCTGCTCTACTAGCCTCTCCAACATCTGGTCAATAAAAAGCAGGGGGAAATGGTCTTTCCTGGTTGCATTGTTAAACTTGCGATAATCAATACACATCCGCCACCCAGTGACTGGACGTGTTGGGACAAGCTCCTTCTTCTCATTCTCCACCAGTTGAATTCCTCCTTTCTTAGGCACCACATGCACATGACTGACCCACTTGCTATCTGAAATTGGGTAGATGATCCCCATGGATAGCAACTTCAGGATTTCTTTGAGAACAACATCCCTCATGTTAGGGTTCAACTTGCGTTGTTGGTCTCTACTTGGTTTGCTATTGGGCTCTATAAGAATATGATGCATGCAGACATCTGGGCTGATTCCGGTGATGTTCCGCCAATGTCTCGCCCAATAGCGGTTTTATGCTTCGTAGAATTGAGATCGCTCTAGTTTCTTCTTCTTGGGCTAAAGCTAGCTGCCGATTATTACGGCGAGTGTATCACTATCCCCCAAGTATGCATATTTCGGATTAGCAGGGGAGAGGTTTGAGTTCCAATTCGGGAGATTGAATGATGGAGGGTAATGGCTTCTCTGGAATTTGGTCTTGAGGTAGGCCAGTCACACTGTTGACATATGGCTGGACTGCTAGTTCGGCATATAATGACTTCACAACTTCCTTCACTTCAATGTCACTCATCCCATGAGTGTCCAGATGAGTAGATTCTTGTGTAATGGTTGGCTCCTCCTTGTCTTGAACAAGCTCATTTGCCAAATGATCTTGGACTAGGGGAGTGTACACGTCAATAGTGTTGACATTCTCAACATCTGCAAGCAGTTTCATTGCCTCATAGATATTGTGTGTGTATTGTTCTCCATTCCAAGAAATGATAATCGTGCCTTCATGCACATCAATAATGGCTCTAATTGTATCTAGGAATGGTCTACCCAGAAGTACCCCAGTTGTTCCTTTGATCCTTTCATCATTGGTATTGATGACATAGAAGTCAGCCGGGTAGACAAACTCGTTGACCTTTACTAGGACATTCTCCAGTAGTCCAACTGGGTAGATGCATGATCTATCTGCAAGTTGCATTACGACTCTTGTTTCAGTCAGCTCCACACCGACCAAAGTCTTGTAAACTAAGAGGGGCATCACACTAATTGAGGCACCTAGATCACACATGACACTTGGGATTAGTTTCTCACCAATCAAACAAGATCAACACATTTCTCTGGGAGGTTTTTCTAGATCATCGTAGATGCCGCCTTTTCCATTTTCTCCTTCAGGTACCTTCCCAGCTATAAACTCTTCGATAAACTTGGCCAATTGTGGGAGTTTAAGAGCTTCCAACAATGGTATGTTTATTTCCAGGTTTTCGAATAATGCCTTATAGTTCATGACATCTTTCTTTGGTTTGACCTTCTTCAGCAAGGCGGAAGGGAAAGGTGGTGGGGCCAATGGCATGATTGGTCTCTGCAACTCATCTTCTGGCTGTTCAACTTCATCTTCTCCGGAGGTTCTTCTCTCCTTCCTTACAGGTTCCGACAACTCCCTTCCATTCCTCAAGGTCACTACACTAGCATTCTCCTCCTTAGGGTTGATTTGTACTTGGACATGAATTTTTCCTTGATCTCCTTAGATGTCCCTCAAGGAATTAACTAGCTGCTCCACCTGCTTGGACAAGGCACTCATGCCAGCCTTCTGTTCAAATTGGAAATTTTGGAATTCATTCCATAACTCCCCATTTGTCCTATAACCCCTCTATAGCGTATTCTGATTTTGTTGTGCACCTCCCCTGTGATATGGTGGTTTGTAGGGTTGAGTCTAGATAGGTGGTAACTGAGGTTGGTTCTGAATTGGTTGGGTGGCTTAGTTTTGTGGCTGATAAATTGGTGAAGGTTGTTGCGTTTGATACGCTGGTAAAGGTGGTTGTTGATAGTCCTGTTGAGGTTGATTTTGGTTAGTTTGAAAATTTTGCTGAGGTTGGTTCTGGTAAATTGGTTGGGTTGCTGAAAATTTTGGTTTTGCTGAGGTTGAAAGTTTGGTTTTGGAAATTCTGCGGAGGATGAGGATAGAAGTTCTGGACAGGTGGAGGTGCATTTTGATTATGAAAACCTTGTTGTTGGAAGTGTTGCGGAGGTGATTGGTAGCTAGATTGACTCTGGCCGGGGAGGGTCTTACGTCTGTCTCCATCGGAGGTTGGGGTGATCTCTATTCTTCATGAAGTGATACCCTCCCACTGCATTTGCATCTTCGTATTCAACTACTCCCATGATACATCTAATGGAAGAGTGATCGAGTTTGCCACATGCACCACAAGTTACCTCGACCGGTTCTGTTGAAGTTGATTTGTTCACCGCCTAGTTCAACATCTTCTCAATTTTCTACATCCTGTCTTCATCTTCCTCACATTCCTGGCATTCTCTCTGTCATACTCTTTAGTGGAGTCCAGCAGTCTCTGAATGTACTGTCTGGCCTCACTAGTCTTAAAGTGAGTGAATCCTCCTCTACTTCTGGAATTTACCAAGTCCTTGTATTTCATGGTCATGCATTGGTAGAAAAACTGGAACAGTTCTCCATCCCTATATTTATGATTGGGGCAGTCTCCCACCAATCTGTTAAAACGTTCCCAGTAACAGTACTCGCTGAGGTGTTCATCATATTCCTGTTGGATACTTGATATTTCTTTCCTCATGGAGCTTGTCTTTGTTGCTGGAAAATAGTATTCTAGGAAGGTAGTCTCCATCTGTAGCCAATTCTCAATAGAATCTGTGCTCAAGCTCGAGTATCACATGTTGGCTCGGTTGCTTTGTGCATAAGGGAATGCAACTACCTTCACTTCATCTTCTGCTGGCCAGTTTTCTTCGAGAGCCTACATATCTTCTTGAATTTATTCAAGAATGAGAAGGGATTTTCATTCGTCTTTCCATAAAACTTGGGCAGGGCATTCAGCACCACTGCCTTAAGTTCCACAGGATTTTCATCACAAGCAGCAATCTGCACAGGATCCTTTCGCTTCCTAGCAGTGTGTTCATTGACCTCGAGGACTTTTGGATCATCGTCTTCCATGACTATTTTGGATTCTGTTTTTGATTCAGAATCAGACTCTTCTCTCTCAGATTCGTCCTCTGCCTGGTCAAAAAGAATATCTTGATCTTACGGGGGGAGCCGGATTCGCACCGGCCTCACTCGCAGTCTCTATATGCAGAGTTCTTTCACCCTACAACTCTAGTTCGGTTTGTTGCTTGCGCAACCGTGTCTCCTTCCTAATTCTCCAGACAGTCTTTTCAATTTCGGGGTCGACCCAAAAGTTTGGGTTGAACGAGCCACTCATAAACACCTAGAAGAAACACTTGGGTAGAACAAAATAAAAAGTTCAGTAGAAAAGATTAGTTTAAATCAAAACGCCATTCCCCGGCAACGGCGTCAATTTTGTGGGCCGACCTTCCGTCGTCTAGAAAGACCGGCCACACAAATAATATTTATAATTACACCTGCGACAGACAACTAGAATAATACTAGCACATTTAGTAAAGAGGGATCAAATCCACAGGGAATGGGTAGATCTAAGCAAATTATCTCTAAAGACCGAAAATGGTTTGGTTAGTAAGCACCATGAACTTTTGGTTTGGTTAACACTAGGCAATAAATCATAAACTGCGCAATTTTAACAGGTGATGAAAACAACTATTTAAAGCGACTCAGCTTTGGGCAGATCCACACTGATCGGCCTCCAATTCCGATTCTTAGATTAATCGGTTTTCCACAATTTGCTCGGTTAAGGTGCCGTGTTGAGCACTGATGCACCTAAATCTTATTCTTGAAACGGAGAAAGAATGTTGAGCATTAACCTACTCCCTACCCTAGTGTCGATCTACCATGTCGAGCATTGCATAGATCCACAACTAAGGAGCATTACCATCCAAGAAACCGAACTAGCAAAGCTACCCATGTTGAGCATGAAAGTAACTCCACCATCTCCCCTGCCTGTTCAACACCGGCCCAGCTTAACCTAAGGTGATCAGTCCTATGTCATCTTAAGCAAACATCTACACGAATCGGACAAGAAACACTTAGTTAACCAATTTTAAACACGTTAAGATCTCATGGAAGGCAAGGATCGGGTGTTTCACCGCCCCTAGCCGAATCTAGGGGCTTAGCTACACATATTTAAAACAAGAAAGCAAGATAACATGCAAGAGAAAGAAATCTTAAATGCGGAACACTAACTAGAAGAGCAATAACTTCTAAAACCTTAAATGAACGAAATAACAGTGCAGAATTAAATGAGAGAAACAAAGCAGAAAACATAAAACATTACTGAGGAAGATCTTTGAAACGTAAATGCTTGAGCTGGGCGAGAATTAAAGAGCATCAACTACTTGAACTCGAAAGATGAAGAACAAGAATTAAACTAGAGAGCACTTCAAATTTTAGAAAGAGAAACTAAAAATTAGAGAGATAAAGTGCCTAGAGAGTTGTGTTTGGAGTTGTTGAAAGAGCTCCTATATACTATTACAATACCCAAAATATAATAAGTCAAAAGATAATGTCTAAATCATCCAAAGTTCTCTCCATGCATTTAATGTAGCATGAGCGGATTTGACTAAATGGGGAAAGCTGAAGGGAGACAATTGACTATTTCAAGAAGTCCTTGCCCTGCTGGGCGGCTGTGGCAGGAACAAGTTTCCTATCACTATCTGTACCAACTTCCTTTCATAGCTAGTAGCCCTCAACCTACAAGAAACAACTTTCCCTCCATTTTCTTCCAACTTGATTGGGCTGTGCTTCTTCATGCTTTCATTTAATCCATCTCTTCGGCCCACTAACGCTGACCCAATTGGATGAGTCCAAATCCTGCCTAGATCTTTCATTTTCTGGCCCAAATCTCCTTTGATCACATCTTGCATGCATGTAGCTTCCAATCTGTACTTAGGCAATATTCATCATCTTTTCTGCCTTTTTCCACCTCCTACACGCTTAAACACGAGACAAACAAGCACAATATCGGTAATATAAAAGCAACAAGTACGTGCTTATTAACTCTATATTGGCCTGTTGGTTCGGGTCTATTTTGTCACATCTACTTAAACATAGTAGATAGTGGATTACGAAACGCTGACTTTCGATCACAGACTAACCACCTTAACCGTTATGCTATTCAAAAGCGACTATCGTATTTGTTTAATTCTTATATATTCTTATATGCATTATGTTTGTATAATTGTATCTGTTTATAATTCTTATAAAATAACCTAAATTTTCATTAAGTTTGATTCTTCTTATCGTGTGATAATGAAAATCTATAATCACTATCTGAAATATACACTAAGGCCCCGTTTGGCAAAACAACTTAAATAAGTTGCTTCCGAACTTTTTTTCAGAAGCATTTTTTTTAATGTTTGGAATGTAGGATTCTACTTTTTTAGAGCTTGAAATAAGTCATAATAAGCATAAACCATAAACTGGTCAGATGGTGTTTTTTAAAAACAGAAGCAAAAAAAATTGAAAAGCTGCTTATGAGAGTGTTTTGAATACTGCTTTTTAAAAAAAATTAAGTAGTTTTTTTTTTCTTTTTTTTTTCTTCTAATATTGCAAACACTAACAATTTTTGCTTAAAAATAACTTTAAACATAAGTAGCTAAAAGTTGCTTATAAAATCTATTCCAAACACTACTTATATCATAAGTGCTTAAATTAAACAAGCTATTTGCGTTTGAGTACATTTATATATAAGCACTTAGAGGAAAAAAATAAAATTTAGTTTAAAAAACTGTTCTAGATTTGATATGGTGATTTATTTTTATAAGTTGTTTTTAACATATCTTTGGTAGTGTTTTGAATAACTTAAATAAGCTATTTTTTGGGCTTTTTTTGTCGAATAAGTATTTTTTAATGTTTGGAATGTAGGCTTATGTTTTTTTAGAGCTTAAAATACGCTAAAATAAGCAGAAACTCATAAGCTAGTCATGGGGTGTTTTTTTTAAAGCAAAAACAAAAAAACCTGAAAAATAACTTATGATAATGTTTGTAATACTATTTTTTCTAAAATCCAACTGTTTTTTTAATATTGCAAAAACTAACAACTTTTGCTTAAAAAAACTTTAAGCAACTTTAAGTACAAGTAGCTAAAAACTACTAATAAAAGTTATTCCACATACTACCTTTATAAGCTGTTTCTATCCGTTTATGAAAATAAAATATAAAATAACTTGTTTTTTAAGTTTGTTACTATTGGGCATGTATGCGGACGTGTTTCCATGGGAATCTCCACAATTTTCATAAAACCTATACTAGCTCTTTGTAGCTTTCTGGATTCTAGCCTTCACCTACCAAATTTTCACTCTGAATTTTGCTATTACATTACAAGATGAACTATTTCCCAATTCATTAATTTATTGTGATTCTGATTATATTACACCATAAACTTGAGGCAAATCCAAAACATTATCCCTGCCCAGAAAGATAGCCTAATGACCCAGTAAAGCAAAATGAATAACTGTCCAACAACATACTATGATAGAAAACCCACAATCAGCATCAATCATGGGCAAAAAACCAACATACAACACCAAATTCTTCAATTTTTTAAGAAATAAAGGAGAATGCAAAGAGAGGCGCCATAAACAAGTCAATAGAACTGTGCTGTAACAAAGATGCTACTTTGTCTTCCTGAGGAGAGCTTCTGTTCTATGCTCTGCATCGTCTCTCACGAAACTCCACCACAGGAAGGTGAGTGGGATTGTGGTGGCGTGCCAAAGAGCATGAGCATCAACAAGACCCCAGTACGGAGGGAAGTCGTAAATCTCCAAAAGCATGGCAAGTGCACCTCCAAGTACTACTACCCACAGCTTCTTACGAGAAGGGTGCCCGGTCACACCTGCCCAGACTGCCCAGATAACGATCTGCAGTACACCCATTGCTACGCAAACTTTCATGTTCAATCCTGCACGCAAAGCAGTTCGTTATGCTAGAGCAAAGTTATCATCATCATATAAGATTCTTACTTGTGCTTATGGGATCTTATTCTAACATTAACACATATGAAACTCAATTAAAATGGTTTGGCTGCTACTTTTCACTAGGATGTAAGAGATTCATCGTAGCATGGGGGTTAGTGGGATTACCGTAGTCAAGTTGATAGAAGTTCAAATAGAGGATATGGGTTGTGACGAAAGCTATTAAGGGAGCGGCAACCATGACCCTAGCAGCCTCAAGCTTCACACTGAAAGCTCGGATTATAGCCAGCATAAGAGAATATCCAAGTAGTGCCACTGCAGATGAGTAGTCCAGCTTCTCAGTCAAATCAACATCTCTGCATGCATTTTGCAGATCATCTCGAATTAGAACATGAAGTGCCAAAATATTAAGCAGATGACTGTGTAATGCCAATGCATACTCAGAGACGCACAAAAGTCTATACTAACAGAGGTGACACTTCTCTGAACCTTATGAACACATGAATTTATCATAGTAATCGTACCATTCTATCAACCCATAATGTATTGAATGAAAGAATTGAAGATTTAGATACATTATACATGAACTTCTCTAACAGATATAATACATTCTGAAATTCTATCATCTCAATATCCTATTTCTTTCTTCCTCAGCAGAAGGTCTATCTCTAACTAACGAATCACAAGTAACTACCTATATGTCTTGTAGCAAGAAGAATGACATGTTCTATTATCCTAGCAAGTCCTCCAGAATCCAGAGTGGGCATATATTCTCCCAATTTATCACCTGGTAACATCATGTAGTACAGGGCGAAAATCACGGGAAACATTATCCTAACAATTAGCATATTTTACGAAGTAACTTTGACTCCACATTCCTGGTATATATATGCCCGAGCACTCCATATAAATGGTTGAGGTTTTTAATATCCATTCTACCTTTGTCTAATCTTGTAAGAGTTCATATATCCAAATCAATGAAGAAAAATTACAGAAAAAATAAGTGAAAAGCAGAAAAGATATTTGAAATGCCTTTTAGTCCACCAAAGGAGGAACAAATAAGCAGTTTAGAATGCTCAATATTCCAATGTATGCCTACACTGTAAAAGAATCAAATATTTTTCTAAAAAGTGCATGTTTAGTACAATTCAATAAATTCCTCCATTGTTCCTTCAGGATATTATAAGCATTAAATAGGAGAGAGGAAAGCAAAGAAGTGACAGTGCGCACCGACTGTGGAAAACTGCACTCCAAAACCAGGAATTCATTGCAAAGACTGCATATATGTTCCATAGGCCTGTGTATTCATAATAAGTCTTCTTGTTCGGCCTAAACGGCAGTTTGTAGTTTACAAGGATGTAAAAAGATACCCATCCATGAAATTGTACGGCAAGATTAAGAGCAGAGAAAGCAACCGAAACTGGTTCCTGGTCAAAGTAATTAGATTTAGTGCAATCATAAACAGTATATTTGGCTAATACGAGGAGGGGATTGGCGCACAAAGAAACACATCTCTTTACCTGGATCCCATAAATACGCTTGAATGGCCACTTTCCATGGTACTTTACAGGCTTGTATCCAAGCTCTTGTCTTTCTTCTTCTCTAGAGAGCATGCAGTGGTAACGGCAACCACTGCGGCAGTCCCATTGCTTCCACTGAATGTAAAGTGGCTCCTGCAGATACCATGGGCCATCAATGGGGTTCCCATCAGAGGAAAAATTACAGTGTTGAAAGCACTCGTCCCCCACACATCCAGTCTTCTCACATTGCAAAACACAAGCCCTAGAAGTGTCATCAAGTTTTTAAGAATTAATAACAAGGGCATGTACAGTGAGCCATATGAAAATATATCTTCTGTCTGAAGCAAACAGAAATCCAGACTGATCCACAACCATGTAAATTAACGAATGTTTAGAATCACACACACACAATGAGCACTATTAAATTATGACTAGAATAGACAGACAGAAGCCTCGTGAGACAAACATTGTTCCAAAAGTTGACCTGTGAAAGCTTGTAAACAATAATAGCACAACAATTATAAACCGGAGAATTTTGTAGCCGAGTCAACATAACAGCCAAAACAAGAGTAACCACTAGCATCTAGCCATCTACTAGTGGTGGAATCAAGCTGAGTAATCTAATTTTATGTTAACAAGCCTCACTAAACTAGCTCCAAAGAGATTTTATTGAGATCCGAGTAGCTCAGTTCATTTACTGTCCTACCATCTATACACCCACTAAAAGTAACTAAAGATGCAATCAAATATCTTCCACCTGTTTTCTAAAGTACTCAATAACAATGATAGAGCTCATGAAATATGAAAGCATGAGCAACAGCCAGATATTGCATAGAACTTTGATGAGAGGTGTCTGATGGATAAGTAAGAAAAACGACAATGGAAGCTACATAACAATCCGATAGAGAGTTTTGTTATTATCTTCAATTCCATAAAGAAGATCAGTTGATTCTCTGGTCCATCAGATCATTCTTGTTTCAGTAACTGATAAAATATTCACTTAAGACAACTAACGCAAATTCTATCCAAATATTGGGTGAGAAGGATAATTTACAGGTTCACATTGAAGTCATATTAATAACTTCCAGTCAGCCTGTTGGATTGCTGATTCCAAGGAAATTAAAGTGTTGAATTTGCTAAACAGCAAGTCTCATGTGCCAATTTCGACGGAATACTACCAGCGCTTAACTAGTAGCACAACTAGAATGGTAATTCCAATGTTATCTCAAAGTGCAATTTGTAATCCCTTTTGGGCTCCGAGATCTAGAACTGATATTTAAGTCTTAGTTACTCAAGAACATAATTTGAATCGTTTTGAGAACAGCAAACAGTTATCCAGATCTTAAAGAATATATTCCCCACTTGGAAATCAAGACTCAAACTTTAATAACTCAATGAACCTTCCAATAGGGGCAACAAAAACATAATTGCATCATCACTTACCAATCAGAAAGAACTGCGATGAGTAGACTTAGACTCTTTCCACATGCCAAACTTGAATCTAAAGTAAATGACTACAGCTAATTAAAGCATCAGTTTAATCATGCACATTTCATGATTATCACCAAATAGAAAAAGTAAAAATTATATATAAATCATGACATTCGTTAATTTCTTAATTCTCAAGTTGAACTACCATAGGATCAATACTTCAAACACTTGCTGAGCACTTACCCGGCAATTACTTGCAGTTCAAAAACTCAATCAAGTAGCCAGAGATTCCAAATTACAGAAAACAACTACGAAAAGAAAACTCAAGATTATCATCAAGAAAATTCTAAAATCCTTACTTGTATAAGGGATCAGCGTCACCGGGGCTCGCTTCGTTCAATCCGATAAAGCACGAGAGGGCAACCAGAAAGAGAACCAAACGGCGCCGTTCCATCAGATTTGCCACTACAATCAGTTCAACTAAGGAAAAGAAGTACTAACACTCAAGCAGATTCAAGTTTCCTAGTAAATTGGCAAGAGAGGATATGGCTTGGGTCATCAACAGGAAAAAACGAATCTTCCACTGTATAAACAAGAGATTCCGAGTAATGATTAAAATAATTCACTGCTAGTGAGATTTGCCTTTCAATACTAGGTATCTTCTCATTCCGGCTGTGTAGAGAGAGAGGGGCGCGTCAATGGAGGACGAAAAGGTAACGATGTGCGTGTGTTGTGAGAGAGAAATATATCATCAATGCTGCTTCTCTCAGATGCAATTGTTTGCAATCTCATCCTCTCCGGTTCACCGCCATACAATACTCTACTTTTGGCAAATAAATTAATTTTCTATTTAGGGAAAAAGAGAGAAAAGAAAAGTACTCCATGCCAAATTACCAATATACCCTCAAGATTTTGGGTCAATTTGTAAATGTAATACAATTGTAACTTGTAAGGGTCTTTTTTTCCCTCTCCTCTCGCCGTTGCCCCCCTCTCTCTCCCTCTCTTAATATACGGTACCGGCATCCCGCAAATCCCAAAATTAGGGTTCATAAAATCCACTTCAAAACCCTAATTCTGAGCTTATCATTGCACTATATATTATTTTCTTCCGGATCAAAATCACTACATAATCACTTCGAATTTTAATTTATACGATCACCAACCAACTTGCGGAAAAATTTTCCTCAATCCTTAATTCGTATTTGTACAGTGATTCCTCATGGATGTGGATGGGGGAAGAAGGATTTTTAACCGGCTGGGACCGTCATCTTCAGGCGATAATGGGAATAACAGTAGGCAGCCGAAGGTGTGTTTTCATTGGGAAAAAGGAAAGTGCACGAGAAATCCGTGCCCCTTCTTGCACGGAGAGCTTCCGTCGGCGAATGGTAAGAGAGGATATCAGGGGTTCGGGGGGGAGGATAATTATCGTGGCGGTCGTGGTGGCGGATTAAGGAGGAGTGGGAATTATAATTTTAGTAATAATAATACATGGGGCCGTGGGCAATCGCAGTCGCAGCCGCCTGTAGGTGGTAATAGGCCTTTCGTGAGGAAGGTTGAGAAAAAGATCTGTAATTATTTTGTGCAAGGGAGCTGTAGATTCGGGGAGAGTTGTAAATTCTTGCATCAGTGGTCTACGGATTGTTTTACCCTTTTGACGCCGCTCGAGGGGCACCAACAGGTTGGTTAAATTATCTTGATCGAGTTTGTTCTTGAAGAGCACTGCAGTTCTTGACTTTTGGATATGGTTTCTTGTATGTTTTTTTGGGTTTCTTGATAAGTTTACCTTTTCCTTGTATGAGCAATACTTGGCTACTATAAGGTACTGAGTTACATAAAGTTGATTTTTACTCTCAATTCGGTAAATGTGAGTTCTTTTAGATATATATGCATCTTTATTGTGTTCAATTGTGTGACCTAGATTTTGCTTGTTGTTTTGTCTAAGTTTGTTCTTAATAGAATAATTTGGTGATCAGGCTGTCACTGGGATTACTTTGCCTTCGGGGTCTGATAAACTTTACTCTGGGAGTGAAGATGAGACGGTCAGAGTTTGGGACTGCCAATCTGGTCAGGTAGTTTCCGAATGTATTTTCTATATGTTCTCTAAATGATCGCTGTACACATTCTGGTAATATTAATGGGAAATCTCCATTTTGTAGTAAATGTTTCAAAGTTGTAAGTTCTATTTATTACATCGATGATTGAACTTCCATTATTGTCTATTTATCATTACCATGTGGTTATTTATTTCAATCGTATAGTATATTTTCTTCTAGTCAGTTGTTAGTGCCTATTGCTTGCAATTAGTAATGTACTCATGTGAATATTATGATCATTCTGATACTAAACATTAGCAATGATATGATTCCTCTTCATGTTCTGACCTATACTTTACTGGTTGTTATGCCTAGGTTTGTTCTTGAATTAAGCTTTACCAATATTAACCTCATTATATATCGAGAAAATTGAGATTGAACTTAAGCTTATGAATTTTGTTTCAGATTTAATGTTAATATGCTATTAAATCACTGTTTCATGAAGCTGCACACATATATGGCTAAGATCGTTATAGCTCAAATTTGTGTGCCTGTACTTCACATATTGTTGTCTTCTGATTTATGTGAATCATTTTATACATTGAAAATATATGTATTGTAGTTCTTTTTTTCATTTTTTGGGGTGATAGAGCTTGAAAATCGTGAATGAGTATGGTATTATA